>JAWRVZ010000153.1:1110000-1649200 GCA_037043235.1 Rhodeus uyekii | reverse complement strand
TCATTGTTAAAGCTTAAAGTAGTTTTCTGACCATGTGCATGTATATATATAAAATGGTTTAATCATTTTGTTAAATGGTGTCATTCATTTTCACTTTATCTATGCTGAGATCAGCTTTTGTCATTTTATTGCAGAGGAAGCAATTGCACGAGTTATCTGCAGACTGTGGTTAAGGCACCCAAAACTCAAATACTGTGTATGGTTCTTGGTAGCACAATGCATGATGTTCGCAGGAATCTACTGAAACTATTCTGAAATGGTTTAAGCTTCATTACATTTAGCTTTTTTTTTTTTTTTTGGACAACTAGTACCGATGGCCATGAAAAACCTTGGATGCCGATCATGTATGCATTTTATTATTCATTGTATCACTTGTGTCTGTTTTTTCTCCATTGCAAAAAAAATATTTATCTTCGATGGTCTCCACAAATGATGTTTTATTAACAAAGTTCGGGAGGAGCACGTTCAAATGATTAACACAATCAACACGTCATCAGCAATTACACCTCATCCTATCAGCAGGAGAGGAAGTATGTATATATAGACATGTTTGACTCACCTACAGCTCTTTGACATTTTTCGGCATCCCTCCACCACCCCAACTCCTCACACTTAATTGTTCCTATCAAGTCAGGATACGGGGGGAGTGCTCCAGGTTCGGGCTAAATACTGAGCTCGGAGCCCTCTCCTCGGACAGCACGCCAAATATGCTTACCATTTATTGCTCCTGAATCATTTGTAAGTGTGAACTCGTGAACACAACACAGCTGACAAAACTAACAAAGTGATTGATGACAAGACAGGTGAGTGGAAAAACCCTGTGAGAGCACATGGGCAGCCAGGAAGTAAACAAAGACATGACCAACAGGTAACAGATATGTGCAGAAAACACTTTAAATGTTTCATCACTCTCTACGTTTAAATGTAAATTTTGAATAATTAAAACAGAAGAGGCATACAAATTGTTATCCTGTATTAACTTTTATTTCCTAATAATCTGAGAATATTTAGGCAGGATTTGACATTATGACACATTTTTTGGTGAAGTGGTTGTGATTATTTGGCAATTTTACAGCGGAGAAAAGTCCATTATCCAAAATAATACATTATTGTAAATTTTGCATTAGTGTTTCATTGATCAAGCTAAGAGAAATCAAGTAGTTGATGCCATTAATGCCTCTGTGTGGTTTTTAGACCATGTTTATAAAATTAATATTCAAGTCATGTTGTAGTGGTTTGATGAGTTTGTGTACTCAGAAATAATTATTTGAGTCAATCTATTACCATTTGCAAGAACACTGAGAATGCCCTCCTTCTAAGGCACATTAATTGACCAAAAATACAATCTGTTACCATAATAAACATAATTTACTTCGAAGCATGTTGTCATGTTTAATTTTCCATTCAGTTCAATTGCATGCATGGTATTGAAGATTGAGATTTCTCTTCCTGTTTTCTCTTCATGTATTTGGTAGCTGTCACAGTCATGTCGTGTTCCTGTTTCCTTCCATGTGTTTCTCTTGTCATCCCTTTCACTTGTCGTGTCAGTCACTCTTCTTGTTAGTCTCGTCACTTGTTAGTCTGTTCCCCATTATCTTGTGTATATAAGCCCTCATGTGTTCCATTGTCTATGTCAGTTAGATGTCAACCTGTGTGTGTGGAAATGTTTGTCTCTTTGGATGTTCTTCATGGTCTCTGTGTTCCCAGGTTTTGCACAAGTGTGCACTTTTGTTTATATTTAAAGTATTTTATACTCAGTTCAGTATTTCAGTCAATAAAGCCTGTTGAGCTCATTTCTGCCGTCTCCTCGCCGTCATCCTCTCACAAACACTGACACTAGATTTTATATACAGTCAATTGCAATTATAATTTCTTTCCGTTTTCTGTGCTAAATTCACTGTCAGATGTGCCTGCCTTTGTATGAATTTCCAAACTTGGAGGTTTGTGGGTAATGGTGTTTCTAAGTACACCATTTGAAAAATACAAAGGGGGCTGATTTATAATATCTAAGAAACAAATCAAACTACAGCTATTGGTGGCCATTGTACTTATAGCTGTTTCACGAGTTCACACTTACAAATGATTCAGGAGCAATAAATGGTAAGCATATTTGGCGTGCTGTCCGATGAGAGGGCTCCGAGATCGGTATTTAGCCCGAACCTGGAGCACTCCCCTCGTATCCTGACTTGATAGGAACAATTAAGTGTGAGGAGTTGGGGTGGTGGAGGGATGCCGAAAAATGTCAAAGAGCTGTAGGTGAGTCAAACATGTCTATATATACATGCTTCCTCTCCTGCTGATAGGATGAGGTGTAATTGCTGATGACGTGTTGATTGTGTTAATCATTTGAACGTGCTCCTCCCGAACTTTGTTAATAAAACATCATTAAGTATAAATACACAAACACACACACACACATGCAATGTGTTTTTTGCATTTATTTGGAACAGGAAGTGGTTGAGTGTTCTAACACTGACGTTCTCGTTCAGCATTGATATTTATATATTGTTCAAAGCCACAAGAAAGCTAAGTTACACTCTCTAAATCTCACACATAACACATATCAGTTTATGAAAAGAAAATTAGCATAAGAAAATGTAATACTCTGCATTAGATACTTGCAAAATCAGTGCTTTGATTGCATTTGTATTTTCACCAGAGAAATACAGATAACAGTGATTACAAGAAAAACAGCAATATTTATGCTGATCAGCAAAATGTTGATCCAGGATAGAGATGACTTTGATTCATTGAATCCATCTGAAATAAGTAAACAAACACAATTTACTCAAAGAATCTGCATATTTTATTAAACATCAGATGAAAATGTACATAGATATAAATTTTGTTGTTGTTGTTTAAAAAAAAAAAAGGTTTATCATGAAATTGATTAACAGAGAACTTCCGCATGGAAAAAGAGTAGGTACCTTTTATGTTAATGCTCACCGTCTGAGTTTTTTCAACCATATCTGTAGACAACAATATTTTTGTTTTATATATATATATCTCTCTCTCTCACTTCAATTCAGAAAGCTTTATTGGCATATTTCCAAAGCATTAAGATGACTTGAAAAATAAAACATATGGAACATGAATATATATAATAAACTGAAATATATAAAAAAAGAAACGTCCCTTTTTCAGGACTGTGTATTTCAACAATAATGTTGTAAAAATCAAAATAACTTACAGATCTTCATTGTAAAGGGTTTAAACAATGTTTTCCATGCATTTTCCGTTCAATTAACCATAATCAATTAATTAACATGCACCTGTGGAATGGTCGTTAAGACCTTAACAGCTTACAGAGAGTAAGCATTTCAGGTCACAGTTCTAAAAACGGAGGACACTAAAGAGACTTGTCTACCGACTGTGAAAAACACCCAAAGAAAGATCCCCAGGGTCCCTGCTCTTCTGCGTGAACGTGTATTAGGCATGCTGCAGGGAGGCATGAGGACTGCTGATGTGGCTAGGGCAATAAATTGCCATGTCTGCACTGTGAGACGCCTAAGACAGCGCCACAGGGAGACAGGAAGGACAGCTGATCATCCTCGCAGTGGAAGACCACATGTAACAACACCTGCACAGGATCGGTACATCCGAATATCACACCTGCGTGACAGGTACAGGATGACCACAACAACTGCCCGATTCACACCAGGAACACACAATCCCTCCATCAGTGCTCAGACTGTCCACAATAGGCGGTACAAGGAAGGCATCCTCCTCCCTCATGTGGTCCCTTTACGCATGCTCATCCGGACATGATCCTCCAGCAGGACAATGCCACCAGCCATACAGCTCGTTCTGTGTGTGAGTTTCTGCATGACAGCAATGTCAGTGTTCTGCCATGGCCAGCGAAGAGCCTGGATCTCAATCCCATTGAGCACTTCTGGGACCTGTTGGATCGCAGGGTGAGGGATAGGGCCGTTCCCCCCCAAAAATGTCCAGGAACGTGCAAGTGCCTTGGTGGAAGAGTGGGGTAACATCTCATAGCAAGAACTGACAAATCTGGTCCAGTCCATGAGGAGGAGATGCTGTGCAGTACTTCAAGCAGCTGGTGGCCACACCAGATACTGACTGGTACTTTTGATTTTGAGCCTCCTTTCATTCAGGGACCCATTATTTTATTTACTGTTATTCACATGTCTGTGAAACATTTTTAGTTTATGTCTTATGGTGTTGACTCTTTTGGTGTTCATACAAATATTTACACACATTAAGTTTACTGAAAGTAAAAACAGTTGAAAGTCAGAGGACGTTTCTTTTTTTGCTGAGTTTATAACTCTCTCTTTTTACATGCACAGATATATACATATGTCTGTCTGTCTGTCTGTCTGTCTGTCTGTCTATCTATCTATCTATCTATCTATATATAGTTATATAACTATCTTATATAATCATATAACTGTGTTATAAGAATATATAATTTTTTTTATAACAATGGATATAAAACACTTAATAGTATTCAATAAAATACTGATCATGTAAAAACATAAAATACAAGGAAAAATTTGATTGTGCAAAAAACAAAACAAAAAAACAATAACATCAGTACTTACCCCATCCCTGTTGTTTGTCTACAATTTTAAGGGTGATTCCTTCATCAGAATTGCGGTCAAAATTTCCATCCACATTGCAATCAGTGATACATTTTAGGCTGTCTGTGTCATCTAAGGACAGGTTCTTTAGTGTCAGAGTGCTGAATGTATCATTTAATAATCGTAGTCTGAAACGCTGATCATATTTTTTTGAATGCTTTATATTTTCTGTTTTACTGTTATTTGGTTTTGCAATTGTCCACATGAATGTGCACATCTGAACTCTCTCTCGATCAGATTCTACCTTGCACTGAACAACTGCTGTGTCGCCCACATGATAGAGGTCCTCATTTGAGTTCTGAAGTACCCAAACTCTGCTTGAGCCAGGAAAGATGAGAGCTGCACATACAGAGTAGCATACAGTATTATTTTTTTATGCCGCTAATGTTTTATAAAGCATATTTTATTTTTTGCACATTCATACTAGAACAAAGCAGAGCAAAACAAAAAGAGCAGAAATTGACTTAACATTATTTAAATCTATAACAACTTTCCCAAAAGACAAAGAAGAACATAATCACTGAATTTACTTTGTTTCTTCATGATTGGCAGCCCTTGCACAAATGCTCTCAACTCCTCTGCTCAAACATTAAGTTGAGACTGACATAAGACCACACTAACCACTGATACTTACTTTCCTGTGCCAGAGTTGGCTGACTGTCTTTGTAGATTTTTGACATTTAAGAGTTTCAACACTTTTGTTGTCCTAAAAAGTGTCAATTGATACATTTGCCAAAATAAATTATGTAAGCAGGGTCCAAATTTGATTTTAAAACCCCTCCAAATTCAAGATATGGTGCAAAAAAAGCTCATAGTTTTCTTGTTTTTTAAATACTTTTTTCTTAAATACTGTTGCCATGGCATCATGTCAAACTTTCATATTTTTTGCGGGTGCTTTTGAGACTCTTAGCATGCTTCAAATTCCATGCAACTCAACACACATCAGTTCCCTTTCAAGGGAACTCGCGCTGCGTCGAACGCTTGGGGAATCCTTGGATGCTGTCCGCGCGAAGCACAATATGTAAACATCCGGCGAGCGCGTGTGTGAGTGACAGACGCAGATCGGTGACGTCACGAACCAGTTGATAAAAGAGCGCCGGAACACGGAAGCGGCAGCTTTGTTTGTCTTCGCAAGCACAGTGTGAGAGTGTGTTGAGTGTGCTGGTTATTTTGAGAGAAAAACCCAGATCTAGTTTAAAAATCAGGGATCTCCCATATATATATATATATATATATATATATATATATATATATATATATATATATATATATATATATATATATATATATATATATATATATATGTTTATGGCGAACCAGACTTTAAACAGTGCGCATCTCCTTGCCCTCGTTTCCTCTCGGGGGGAGATGAGCACTTGTTATGTGTAATGTGTCTGGGAGTGGAGCATGCTAGGTCAGCGCTCGTGACTGTGATCACTGCAGCCAACTACCGCTGCGGGTGCTCCGCTCACGCCTGGCGGTTTTTGATTCTGAGACCGACCAGGCTCGCGTTCCCCAGGGCTCGGGTCCCGCAGCAGCTGAGGCTCTGCGGCGATCTAGGTCATGGGGTTCGCAAATGGACCTGACGGCGGGGTCTGAGACGGGCGCTCCCCTATCTCAGCCCTTACCCGGTGGATCCAGTGTTTCATGCATGGTTTCGGAAGCACACTCGAGGGCGGTTACTTCCGACCAAGCTGAAGCACCGGCACTGCAATTGTCTAGCTCTGAGGAGTTAGACGTTGCTAGTGTCGACGCGGAGAGTGAGGATTCGCCAACCTCCTCCCCAGCTTATGAGGAATTGCTCGAGGTGGTGACTCGCGCTGTGGCCACGTTAAGTATTGAGTGGCCAGCGGAAAGCACTGTCGTTCGTCCAAAAAGAAGCAAGTTGGATGAACGATTTCTGCCAGCGCGGGTCCCTCCCCCTCGCTGGGACCTGCCTTTTTTCCCGGATCTGCACACTGAGGTGTCTAGATCCTGGAAGAGGCCAGCCACCTCCAGAGTGTTTACGTCACAAAACAATATGTATGCCACTCTGGTTGGTGCACGAGAGTATGGTTATGGCGCGATGCCGAAGGTGGAGGAGGCGCTTGCGAGCCACCTCTCTCCGCCCTCGGTGTCATCGCTTAAAGTCCCGGTGCTGCCCACTAAACCTATGCGAGTTACATCAGCTCATGTGGGCAGAGCATATTCTGCAGCTAGCCAGGCAGCGGCGTGTCTTCACACCACCGCCCTGCTTCAGGCTTACCAAGCAGAATTGTTGGGGGACCTCGATGAGGGTGGAGGCATTGGACAACAGGCTGTGGCTGAGCTACGTAAAGCCACAGATCTGTCCCTCCGGGCCACCAGGGAGATGGCTGCCTCTATTGGTCGTTCCATGGCAGCCTGTGTGGCCACGGAGAGGCACCTGTGGTTAAATCTGACGTCCCTGAAAGACAAGGAGAAAAATTTTATGTTGGACGCCCCTCTGTCGCCTTCTGGGCTTTTCGGCGATTCGGTAAAAACGGTCGTCGAGAAGTTCCAGGAGGCGGCAAAGCAGCAGGTGGCGTTCAATGTACTCCTGCCTCGCCGCCCTCAACCTGGGGCTGTGAACCAGCCACAGCCCCAGGCCTCCTCATATGTGCAGCGGGCCGCTCAAAGGCAGAGCGTCTCAACCCGCCAACCTCCCCAGAAAACCGGGGGGTCGGGCAGACGCTCCCAGCCTCAGCCTTCGGGCAGGAGGACAGATCTGAGGACCGTCATCCTCGCCAAGAAGGCTACTTCGAAGAGGTCCTGACGCCAGATGCGTCGGGCCTCTTGGAGGCGACCCTCCTCAGTTGCCGCCCATTACACCGGTTGCACTGAGGAGGTCCGTGGTGGTGGACCCCGAGCAGGCTGTGGTAATGGAACAGGAGGTATATTCTCTACTGAGGAAAGGGGCCATAGAACATGTACCCCTCTCAAACAGAGAGTCAGGCTTTTACAGCCGTTACTTCCTCGTTCCAAAGAAGGATGGAGGACTGCGGTCCATCCTGGATTTGCGCCTTCTGAATCGCTCGGCCATGAAGCTAAAATTCAAGATGCTGACTTTGAAACAAATAGTGGCACAGATCAGGTCCGAGGACTGGTTCGTCACTATCGATCTGAAGGACGCATGTTTTCATATTTCCATCCTTCCACAGCACAGGAAGTACCTCAGGTTCGCCTTTGGGGGGAAGGCGTACCAATATCAAGTACTTCCATTCGGCCTGGCTTTATCACCCCGCACTTTCACGAAATGCATGGACTCAGCGCTAACCCCGTTGCGCCTCCAAGGCATAAGAGTTTTGAATTTCATCGACGACTGGCTGATTCTTGCCCAGTCGCCGCAGTTAGCGGTTCAGCATCAAGATGTTGTTCTCGCACACATGAGAGTGCTGGGGTTGAGGTTGAACGCAAAGAAGAGTGTGCTTTCTCCTCTTCAGAGAACCACCTTCCTAGGCGTGATATGGGACTCGGTTTCAATGACGGTGCGGCTTTCCCCCGCCCGCATCGATTCGATTCTGTCAACCGTGAAGAAAGTCAAAATAGGCCAGTCCATCACTGTAAAACACTTTCAACGAGTGCTGGGCCTCATGGCAACAGCTTCCAGCGTCATCCCGTTCGGGCTGCTACACATGAGGCCATTACAGTGGTGGCTCAGAACCAGAGGGTTTTCCCTGAGGGGCAACCCTTTCCGCACTATCAAGGTCACGCGGCGATGCCTACGTGCCTTGGATATGTGGAAGAAACCCTGGTTTCTGTCTCAAGGACCTGCGTTGGGAGCTCCTTGTCGACGCGTCATGCTATCGACGGATGCTTCCCTCACAGGTTGGGGAGCGGTCCTGAGGGATCGCTCTGCCCAGGGTCTGTGGCACAAACACCAGTTGTCCTGGCACATAAACCTGCTGGAGATGATGGCTGTTTGGAGGGCGCTTCAAGCGTTCCTCCCAGACCTCAGGGGCCATTATGTGGTTGTTCAGACCGACAGCACCACTGTGGTCTCCTATATAAATCGTCAGGGGGGTCTACGTTCGCGACCACTATACAAACTGGCGCGGCAGATCCTCCTCTGGTCCCAAGGGAGACTGCTCCATCTACGGGCAGTTCACATCCCTGGGACCCAGAATGTGGGAGCAGACTTCCTGTCGAGACAGGGGCCGAGGCCCGGGGAATGGAGGCTCCACCCAGAGGTGGTGGAGCAGATTTGGTTCAGATTCGGCCGGGCACAAGTAGATCTGTTCGCGTCCGAGGAATCAACGCATTGCCCTCTGTGGTATTCACTCCTGCATCCAGCCCCGCTCGGGCTGGATGCCATGGTCCAGACATGGCCGAGGCTATGTCTGTACGCATTTCCCCCGATTGCTCTGCTCCCGGGAGTTCTGCAGAGAGTTCGCCGGGACAAGGTCCGTCTCACACTGGTTGCTCCACGTTGGCCGGGCAGAGTGTGGTTTGCGGATCTTGTTTCCCTGCTGGATGGGGTCCCCTGGGAGATCCCAGTTCGAGTGGACCTCCTGTCTCAGGCAGCGGGCTCGATTCTTCACCCCTGCCCAGAACTTTGGAAACTGTGGGCTTGGCCTCTGAGGGGGCCCAGTTCATAGATTCTGGTCTCTCGACCGAGGTTTTTGAGACCATCCTCCACTCCAGAGCTCCCTCCACGAGGAAGCTGTACGCCCTGAAGTGGAGACTTTTCACTTCTTGGTGTAGCGAGAAGCAGGTGAACCCAGTTACCTGTCACATTGGCAAAGTGCTAGAGTTCCTGCAAGATATATTCGCTGCAGGGTTCTCCCCGTCCACCCTGAAGGTTTACGTGGCTGCCATTGCGGCTTACCACGTACCTCTGGGTGGTGTGTCCATTGGCAGGGACCTCCTCGTCACACGCTTCCTCCGTGGTACCATTAGGCTGAGGCCTGCAGTCCAGTCCAAGGTTCCTGCCTGGGACAACCCCTGGAGTACCCTTTGAACCTTTGGATGAGGTTCCCCTAAAGATCCTCACTTTAAAAACCTTATTCTTGTTAGCTATAACATCGCTAAAGAGAATTGGGGATCTACAGGCGCTTTCTGTAGCTCCCTCTTGCCTTGAGTTTGCGCCTGGGATGGTGAAAGCCTTCCTCCATCCCAGGCCAGGCTATGTGCTCAAAGTGCCCACTCATGTGGCCAGGTCTAAAGTACTGCAGGCCTTCTGCCCTCCCCCCTTCGGTGACCAGAACCAGGAATTTAAAAACAAGGTCTGTCCAGTGCGAGCACTGGACACTTATGTCCATAGGTCTGCCCCTTGGCGTAAGTCTGACCAGTTGTTTGTTTGCTTTGGGACCCCTAAGGGGGCCCCTGCATCCAAATCTACTTTAAGCAGGTGGATAGTTGAGGCTATCACCCTGGCTTACGAGTCGGCCGGAACCTCCTCGCCTCTGAGGGTCCGGGCCCACTCTACTAGGAGCGTGGCTGCCTCTAAGGCCCTTATATCAGGTGTGTCGTTATCTGACGTTTGTGATGCGGCGGGGTGGTCTTCCCCGCATACTTTTCTGAGGTTTTACCAGCTTTACCTCAACTCCGCTCCGGGAACACGGGTCGTCTCGTAGTGAGCTACGAGACACTCGTCGGCCTTCGTCACTGAGGTGGCGTTGGTATATCGTTCCCCAAGCGTTCGACGCAGCGCGAGTTCCCTTGAAAGGGAACGTCTCAGGTTACGTATGTAACCATAGTTCCCTGAAGAGGGAACGAGACGCTGCGTCTTTGGCCTCAGCTCCTCGCGCCTTCCGGGCTTGCTTCAGACAAACTCTAAGCTGCCGCTTCCGGGTTCCGGCGCTCTTTTATCAACTGGTTCGTGACGTCACCGATCTGCGTCTGTCACTCACACACGCGCGCGCGCCGGAAGTTTACATATTGTGCTTCGCGCGGACAATATCCAAGGATTCCCCAAGCGTTCCTCTTCAGGGAACTATGGTTACTTACGTAACCTGAGACGACTTGTCAGTTGGCAAAGCCTTAGAAATGGGTGTGTAGTACCACCGTTTGAAAAAGGTGGCTGAGTTTTTCAGTCATCAAACTCTGTAAATATATTGTTCTCATCTTTGACCAACAGGAAGTCAGATATTTTGGTTTGAATGTGGACTTTTGGTTTGAACTCTTTTATTTTTAGCTATTTGTCCTGAGGGATTCATATGGTTCACACCAAATTCGGTCAACATGAAGCCAAGACATTGAGGATGCCAAAATGCAAACAGGTATTGGATATCTCGATTAGTGATGCCATGCCAAGCACGATCTGTGTTGCTGTTTACATTCCACTGACGAGAAATTTTGGCAAATAACACGGCATGTGACAGCATACATCCTGCTATGGCCAAACTCCAAACAAACCAGCCTAATGCCTTCATAATAATATCAGGAGATTATAACCATGTTTCTCTCTCATCGGTGCTGCCAACCTTCCATCAATTTGTTTGACAAGACATAACAGGGGCCCGTTCTTCATACCTCGCTAATTGTGTTTGATTTGATAATTGACAGTTTTTACGAGAGCAAACTGTTGCTGAAGGTGTATGGATAATTTTGAGAGCTTTTAGGATTAAGCGCATTTTGCAGGATAAGACAGGATCTGTTGGAGTATTTTATTGGAAAGATATCCAATCTTCGATTGTTCTGCCACAAGACTCAAGAGGGGTTTGAGGATCTGCACAGTACATTGGGTATCACATATTTGAATGTGTTGTGTGAGCCACATGGGGATGACATTGCCAGGATGGTTGATTGTGTCATTGATTGCTTTAATATCTGTGATGATAACACCATTCCCACCCCCAAAATATGTTATTTCCTCAACAACGAACTCTGGGTAACCAGAGATCTATAAGGCTCTGCTGAATGAAAATAAGATTTCCTTTATAAAATGTGACAAGAATGAGCTGAAACAAGTTCAAATGGACTTTGAGGAAAAATTGAAGAAATGCAAGTATGCCTAGAAGAGGAAACTGGAAAACATGGCATTTGTCCCAGACTCCTGAGAGCCTGTGTTAACCAGTCCAGAGTCCAGTCCAGTTCAGAGACTATTCAACACAAGTCTCAACCTGGAAAGAGTGCCTTGCTCCAGTACCAAAGAAAGACAAACCAGTAGCATTGACTTCCCACTGACTTGCGACGTGCTAAAACATGACAGCTTACTTGATAATGTAAAGCAAATAGTTTGTAAAGTTATGTTTTTGTCTTTCTAAAGACTATATTAGCTAAAAGTCAAAACTCATAGAGACACTATTAATAATATAATACTATGCTTCATAAACATGCATGTCAATGGTCACTGCGTCATAGGTCAAGTTTGTATGGTACCAGATGATGACTATGAAGTAGAGTTCAAAAAGATTGTTAAATAATAGGATAAAAAAAAACTCAGGTAAACCATGAAGATGAATACAAAGTACAGTGGAGTCCACTTATCTCGAGTCACGGTTAACTCGCCAATCTTATTATGTCGACGTTTTTGAAGTGGAACCGCCAAACTCCCTATTTGTCTTAGTATTTTCGATTCTTTAATGTGGATTTGTTAATGTCTCCGAAATCTAATATCTCGAGCACAAAAGAGGGACAAAATCGTCACTTCACATGGTTATTTCGTGACTAATTTGCATACCTAGTTCACTGCGCATGCGCTGAGTTTGCCTTGCACGTGGATCGCGGTCTGCTCACTCCAATGCCAGTTAAATCCCTGTCGTTGATCTCGTCTGAGGGATAACACGCTGTAGCATCCCGCACGTTTTTTGTGATTTTGTGAGCAATCTTATTGTTTGCATTGTTGGAGAATATAATTAAAGGTTTGTATAAAGAATCAAAGGTGTTTTTTTTTATTGTGGTGGTTTTACATATGCCTTTTGTTGTTAGCAAACATATACACAGTAGTGTATATGTACATTTTTTAGATGAATGCTGATCGCTTCATCAAACAAATCGCAGCAACACTGTTGTGTAAAAAGACACCAAAAACTCAAGCATGTACATTCTCATTTAATAACTCACAACATGTGCATCAATACATTTTCATTTTTCAAAATTCATCTTCCATAACCATCTTAACAGCTCTTCTACAAGCTCTTCTACAAGCTCTTCTACAAGCATTCCTTCTCTCTGGTCACCTGTCGCATGCTTGACGCATCATCAGAATGCTGCTGCTCCAGTTACTATCAACAATGGAAATATCGCGAGACATCTGCTCTCCTGCACGGGATTCCCACACTTTTGGGTTGGATACATTTCGTGGAGTGGATTGCAGTATGCGTGGAGTGGATTTTAATGTTTTGTGTCCAGTTCAGAGATTCACCCCTCAGTCATTGGTTAAATTTTAACTTTTTAACACTCAATTCATCAATATTAAACCTATACTGATTGAAGAACACATTAGGGAGAAAATACTTGACTTCATATATTTAACAGAAACATGGCATCAGCCAGAGGTGTTCTCTGTCCTAAATGAAGCCTGTCCCCCTGGATACAGTTACTTGGAGGCAGCTCGCAGCACCGGCCGTGGTGATGTTTTAGCTGTCATCCACCGACAGGACCTGGAGTTGTCCCGCATTACGCTGCCTGCGACATCTTCATGCGAGTGTCTAGCTTTTAAATGCAAGCCTCCTTTTTCAATGACTGTCCTCCTTATTTATCGGCCTCCTAAGCACAATTCTGCATTCATCCCGGAAATATCTGATCTCCTCACTACACTTTGTACTACCTCTACCAATACTATTATCCTGGGAGATATAAATATTCATGTTGACACCCCCTCATGTTATCTTGCTGCTGATTTTCTTCAGCTGCTAGACTCCCTCAACCTACAACAACATGTTGATGTCCCCACACATTCAGACAAATTGGCTAAACCGACCGTCTGCTAGCTGTCTCACATCACAGAGGTCAGATAAATTCCAACACATAGAGACTCTTTCACCTAGATATCATCCTATAGAGACTGTGTCTGTTCCCCAAATTAGCAAATATAAAAAAAAACTCTCAAAACTGTTTAAGGGTAAAACATTTATTGATTTACAAACAACTAAGAACGGAGATAACACAAATGAATAAATGATAAAGCTTGGGTTACTGAATATACGATCCCTTTCCTCAAAAGCACTTATTGTAAATGATATGATTACAGATCATAAACTAGATGTGCTGTGTTTGACAGAAACCTGGCTAAAACCAGATGATTACATTACTTTAAATGAGTCCACCCCTCAAGATTACTGTTATAAACATGAAACTCGTCTGAAAGGTAAAGGAGGAGGTGTTGCTGTAATTTATAGTAACACCATCAGTACTGCTCAAAGGTCTAATTTGAAATATAATTCTTTTGAAGTGATGGTCCTTAATGTAAAATTATATAGTCCAAGTAATAATTCCTGTTTAACTTTTGTACTGGCTATTGTAAACAAGTCACCAGGGCACCATACAGACTTTATCAAAGAATTTGCTGATTTTCTCTCAGACTTAGTAATGTCTGCAGATAAAGTCTTAATTGTCGGTAATTTTAATATCCATGTAGATAATGGAAAAGACGCAATGGGTTGGGTATTTAGAGACATGTATCAGTTACACAACATGTATCAGGACCCACACATTCTCGTAATCATACTTTAGATCTAATATTGTCGCATGGAATCAATGTTGATACTGTTCAAATTCTGCAGCAGAGCAATGACATCTCAGATCATTACTTAGTTGCGTGTAGATTACCCTTACCCAAAGTCGAAAAACTAACCCCCTGTTATAAATATTGTAGAACTATCACTGCCCTCAAGAGAGCAGCCAGAAAAATGGAGCTGAGCTGGAAGAAAACTAAGCTTGAGGTTTTTCGCATTTCATGGAAAGACAGCTCTATTGCATTCAGAAAGGCCTTAAAATCAGCTACATCTGCTTACTTTTCTACCCTCTTAGAAGAAAACAAATACAACCCTAGGTATTTATTTGATACAGTGACTAAACTAACAAGAAATAAAGCCTCAACCCCAGATGCTTTAAAACAGCACAGCAGTAATGACTTCATGGACTTCGTTACTTGCAAAAATTCATAATATTAGAGAGAAAATTATAACCATCCAACCGTCTACTACAATATCACAAAATTCAGTACTTTTTATTGTCCCTGAAGAAAAATTCCACTCCTTCATTGCTATTGGGGAGGAAGAATTGTCTAAACTCGTTAAATAATCAAAATAAACAACATGTATGCTAGACCCAATACCAACTAAGCTACTGAAAGAGATGCTTCCAGAGATCATAGATCCTCTTCTTAATATTGTTAATTCATCTTTGTCATTAGGATACGTACCAAAAACCTTTAAACTAGCCGTAATTAAACCGCTTATTAAAAAAACACAACTTGATCCTACAGAATTAGTTAATTACAGGCCGATATCAAATCTACCTTTTTTGTCAAAAATTCTAGAAAAGGCAATATCTTCAAAACTATGTTCCTTTCTAGAAAGAAACAGCATCTACGAGGATTTCCAGTCATGATTTAGACCATATCATGGTACTGAGACCGCTCTCATTAGAGTTACAAATGATTTGCTCTTATCATCCGATCGTGGTTGTATCTCTCTGTTAGTGTTACTGGACCTTAGTGCTGCATTTGATACAATCGACCACAAAATCCTTCTAAATAGACTTGAAAACTATGTTGCCATTAGTGGAGTTGCATTAGCCTGGTTCAAATCATACTTATCTGACCGTTATCAGTATGTAGCAGTAAATGAGGAGATGTCATATCAATCATATTGTCAGCAGCCATATCACCCTGTAGCCTAAGACTGGTTGCCCACTGAAGATAAGCAGGGTTGAGCCTGGTTAGTACCTGGATGGGAGACCTCCTGGGAATGACTAGGTTGCTGCTGGAAGTGGTGTTAGGAGGCCAGCAGGGGGTGCTCACCCTGCGGTCTGTGTGGGTCCTAACGCCCCAGTATAGTGACGGGGACACTGTACTGCAACAAGCACCGTCCTTCGGATGAGACGTTAAACCGAAGTCCTGACTCTCTGTGGTCATAAAAAAATCCCAAGGATGTCCTTCGCAAGAGTAGGGGTGTAACCCCGGCATCCCTGGCCAAATCTGCCCGTTGGCCTTGGTCCATCACAGCCCCCTAATCACCCCCCTACACTAATTGGCTTCACTGCTCTGTCTCCTCTCCTTAGCTGGTGTGTGGTGAGCGTTCTGGCACAGGTTGCTGTCGCATCATCCAGGTGGATGCTGCACACCGGCGGTTGAGGAGATCCCCCCCCTCCCAAGCGCTTTGAGCTCTGGAAAAAGCACTATATAAATGTAACTGATTATTATTATCACGGGTTCAGTATGGAGTTCCTCAAGGTTCAGTACTAGGACCATTGCTTTTCACCCTGTACATGCTTCCTTTGGGTGCAATTATTAGGAAGCATGGCATTAGCTTTCACTGTTACCCTGATGATACTCAGCTCTATATCTCTTCTCATCCTGATGAAATGTACCAATTCACTAAATTAACAGAATGCATAACTGATACAAAAAATTGGATGACTAATAACTTTCAACTGCTTAATTCTGAAAAAACAGAAATTCTAATTATTAAACCAAAAAGTTCCGCACATAATAATCTAGACTACTGCCTAACACTCGATGGCTGTTCTGTCAAGTCTTCGTCGTCAGTTAGAAACCTAGGTGTGATCTTTGATACCAATCTTTCATTTGAAAGCCACGTCTGTAAAACGGCATTCTTCCATCTTAAAAATATATCTAAATTGCGACATGTGCGGAAAAGTTAGTTCATGCGTTCATGAGTTCAAGGCTAGATTATTGTAATGCTCTACTAGGTGGTTGCCCTGCACGTTTAATAAACAAATTCAAGCTGGTCCAAAATGCAGCAGCTCGAGTTCTTACTAGAACCAGGAAGTATGAGCATATAACCCCAGTTCTGTCAAACCTGCACTGGCTTCCTATTAATCACCGAATACATTTTAAAATCTTGCTAATTGCTTAAAAAGCATTAAATGGTTTAGCTCCACAGTACTTGAGCGATCTCTTAACACATTATAGACCTTCACGTCTATTGCGATCCCAAAATACTGACCAGCTTATAATACCTAGAATATCAAAGTCAACTGCTGGCGGTCGATCCTTTTCCTATTTAGCTCCTAAACTCTGGAACAGTCTTCCTAATACAGTTCGGGAAGCAGACACACTCTGTCAGTTTAAATCTAGACTAAAAACACATCTTTTCAACCTAGCATACACATAGCACACTATACATACTTTTTTTTTATCCAAATCATGTAAAATGATTGTTAGGCTGCATAATTTAGGTCAGCCGGAACCGGGAACATTCCCATAACATCTGATGTACTCGATACATCAGAAGAAGAATGGCATCTATGCTGATATTATTCTCTGTTTATTGCGAGGTTACCATGGTCAGCCGGATCCAGGCCGTATCCAGATCAGATGAAGGACCTGCACCTGGACACGAGCACAGCACTGCCCTGAAGTGTCTGCGGAGACCGTGACTCTACTAAACCCTCCCCTGTGTAGATCATGAACCCATCTCCAATCGGACCAAATTAGACTTAATATTAGACTTGAATTATCAATATAATAATAAAACTATCAATCAATAAAATCAATCAATAATCAAAACTTAACACTTAATATTCATCAATTGTATTAATTCGCCTGCACTTTTAAGGCTGCCGTTCAGCCAAACAAACTTTGTTTATAATGTTGTCATGTGACCACTGTAAAGCTGCTTTGAAACAATCTGTATTGTAAAAAGCGCTATATAAGTAAAGGTGACTTGACTTGACACATTCCAGGGGACACATACTCGACTTGATTATTTCAAACTCAGCTCTCAATAGTAATCTACAGGTTTATGATCTTGGAGTTTCAGATCACAAGTTTGTGGCAATGGAGTTGCCCTTTCCTTCCTCTCACACAAAACCAAACAAACATATCCACTACAGAAAGTTGAAAAACATCAATGCGGATGTCGTGGTCCAGGACCTTCAACATATCTCCTCACTCTCCATTGGCCTTTCTGACTTGGTTTCCATTGCTGACTCTGTGGATTTTTATAACCAGTCCCTGAGCAGTCTCCTGGACCTCCATGCCCCTCTGATATCGAGGACCATCTCATTCACACAGTCAGCACCTTGGTACACCTGCGAGCTGCGAAAGATGAAAGCGGCTGGGCATGTGCTTGAGCGGCGGTTCAGGGCTTCTGGACTGACTGTTCACAAACAGGCATACAGGGAACAAAAGAGGGCTTATGCAGAAGCTCTGAGAGACGCGTGGTCACGGTATTATTCCACTATCATCAATAACAGTCCTGGAAACTCAAATCAACTTTTTTCAACAATAAACCACCTTCTCAAACCCCCCGTACTCTCCCACTCTCAGACCACTGAGGAGAGGTGTAATATGTTTATTACCTTTTTCAAACAAAAAGTAAATAATATCCACTCTCAACTCACTACCACTGCTGCTCTGCCTCCTCCAACGGAAGATCCAGCATTGAAGATTGTCCAGCCCCTTAGCTCCTTCGCTGATGTCACATAGGAAGAAGTGGAGGATGTTATCAAAAAGATGAAGCCGGCCACCTGTGCCCTGGATCCTTTCCCTTCCACTCTGCTGAAGGCCAACCATTCTGTTGTCTCTCCATTCATCACCAAGATAATAAACAACTCCCTTCTGGTTGGTCATATCCCATCTACATTAAAAAACTGCTGTCATCAAACCTCTACTTAATAAACCAACTATGGACCCTGAAGTTCTCTGCAACTATAGGCAAATTTCAAACCTACCATTCCTATCAAAGGTTTTGGAAAAAGTAGTTGCTGTACAACTTCATGTTCACCTCAAAGAAAATATCCTGTTTGAAAAATTTCAGTCGGGTTTCCGCCCTGGCCATAGCACTGAAACAGCCTTGGTCAGGATCACCAATGACCTTCTGATGGCAGCAGATACTGGTTCCCCATCACTACCTATCCTGCTAGACCTAACAGCTGCTTTTGACACAGTAGACAACAACATTCTCCTACACCGCCTGAAATACACCATTGGATTTTCAGAAAATGTTTACAACTGGTTCATCTCATATCTGACTGGCAGAACTGAGTATGTTGCCCTGGGCAAAGCCAAATCACTCACTCATGATGTCACCTGTGGTGTTCCTCAGGGCTCTGTGCTGGGTCCCACATTTTTCTCTATTTACATGCTCCCCCTCGGTAAAACCATTAGTAGACATGGTATATAATTCCATTGTTGTGCTGATGATACGCAGCTGTATCTAAGGACAACCTCCACCTTCTCTGCTCCCCTACCAACATCCACACTGACCACCTGCCTGGAGGAGATAGAGACGTGGATGAAGCTCAATTTCCTTCAGTTAAATTGTACTAAAACTGAGGCCATCTTAATTAGTACACCACATCAACTTCGCACTTCAACCATCACCAGCATCACCTTTTCCTGCTAAAATATCTCTCTTTCCACATCGGTCAGTAATTTAGGTGTCAAAATGGATCCTCATCTCACCTTTGACACCCACATTAGACACCTATGCAAGAACTCATTCTTCCACCTCAAGAACATTGCCAAACTCCGTCCAACACTCAGCCTGGAGGATGCAGAGAAGCTTGTCCATGCCTTTGTCTCATCCAGGCTGGACTACTGTAATGCACTCCTCATCGGGATTCCTGACAAAAGCATCCAGAGACTTCAATACATCCAAAACAGCGCTGCCAGAATCCTGATGAGGGTGCGCAAGTATGAACATATCACCCCCATTCTGAAATCTCTTCACTGGCTCCCTGTCATGCTGAGAATTGAATATAAAGTTTCCCTCCTCACCCATCAGTATATTCACGGACATGCCCCCCTTTACCTGCAGGAACTTCTCACCCACCCAACCTTTTCGCACTCTGCACGGTGTAACAAAGGGAATCACAGGCAGTGATCCACATGCTTTTGTCTTTATTGAGAGTAGTCGTGCAGGCGGAAGGTCAGGGCAAACAGAGATCATACAAGGACGGTGAAACAGGCAGGGGTCACAAAGGCAGGCAGACGGAATCAGGAACGTGGTACAGGCGGTGGTCAAGACAGGCAGTTATCAATCATAGACGTTATTCCAGGCACAGGTCAGGGCAGGCAGAACAGGATCAAAACACAGGTAAACAGGCAGAATCAACAACAACGTAACAGACAGGAATATAAACGCTTGGAATTGATAACCGTGGCTAATCAAGACTTTGCGGTGAGTGTATGAATGAAGCAGTCTTTTATTGTCCAGGTAATGATGAACAGGTGGTGTGACAAACAGTGATGGAGTCCAGCTGGTGTGTAATCAGTCCAGTGTGAGGGTTGCTGGGAAATGTAGTGTGTATGTGGTTGTGTGAGGTGTGTCAGTATAAGTGTGAGCTCCCTCTAGTGGTCGGGGAGGGGAGCGCAGAGCTCATATTCATAACACACGCACTCTTCGTTCTACAAACTCAAACATCCTCCAAATTCCCAGAACAAAACTTTGCCGCATGGGTGATAGGGTCTTTTCATCGGCTGCTCCGAGGCTGTGTAATGCCCTCTCGGACTACCTGAGGGCCTCACAGACTACTGATGCTTTTAAACGCAACCTAAAAACATATATTTTTACAAAAGCTTTTCAATTAACATGTCTTAGAGGTTTTTGTTATTTTGTTTTCTTTTTCTATTGAATTACTTTGATTTTAAGTGTACCCTAGATGCTCTGTAGCACTTTGAGATTGTAGAAATATAAAGTGCATTACAAATAAAATGTATTATTATTATTATTATCTCATCTGATGATCAACACAACACGCTTCTTATAGGGATGTGCTGCTAAACAGCGCAGCGGGAGAGACTGCTTTTTTCTTTTTCTTCTGATTCTGACTTGTGTTTGTTTTTTTATTGTGTGAATTTCGCGCACAAGCACTGTGTACCAAGCCTGAATTAATAATTGAAGTACTGTAAGTTTACCCTCTTATAAAGTTTACCCTCTTTAATCTAATGATGTTAAACTAAATATATAAATTAAGTGAAGCAAACTGTTTGCTGACATTAACAAATAAGAGCAAGCCTCTGTGGTTGCTCCCGCTCACCAACAGAAATCTCTTTCTGCCAGACATTTACCTCCTTGTTATGTCTAGATTACCCCATACCTGGTACTGATTATACCTATACGGCTCCTGAAGGTTTTCTTATGATAAAAAAACATGCTTCATCTGATGTCTTAACATTTAATGTATTGGCACTGTTGACATCATCACAAGCTCTCACCCTCTCATGCATTGCAAATTCTTGTTATGCCCTCCTGATGGGTTGAGTACAATAGAACCCTTAAACTTTTTCCTTCATGATATTACCTACTCCAATTACTTAAATGTGAGTAGTGCTGGATAATTTAAGGCTGCCTTACACCCTATATATATATTGCACCTTCAGCAAAAGTTTTCTCTCATAAAAACGGACAGGACACGGCAGCTACAAACTTCCCATTTCACCTCCACTTATAAAGCCGTGATCTAATCCTGCCATCATGAAGTAAGCCTGCTCCCGAGCAGGTTCAATTCAACGGACCTGTTACTATGACAACAAGTCCCAGATGAGCGTCAAAGAACCGAACAATTCAAGATCATGCGAAATCGTCAACAATCTAATCCAGCTAAGCGAGTTAGCGAGGTACGAAGAATATGCCCTAGGTCTTAGCTAAACATTAAGCAGGAGCTGAGAGTTGCAGTATCGTGCATCAAACCCCGCTTCAAAAAGCTGTGCAGTGTAAAACGTGCTCATTGTAGTCATTAATCCTGACTTCCTCATTTTGATTAAAAAAACGTCACAAATTGTTTTATTCATTCCTGCTTTAAAGTTCAAAGTGTTTTATATATTGTGCTCCTGAGTTAATGTTGCTGATCAATTTGAATTTGTTATTATTTATTGGTTATATTTTATTTTATTTTTCAGTATCAAATAGTTAAAAAAAAATACAGTTTAAATAAGGATGTAATATTATTTATTTTCAGGCAAATTGATGCATGTTAAGTCTTTTCTGTTACAGATTCACACAATAAAAATATTATTTAAAAGATAAATAAAAATGTCTTTCTTTTTTTGTGTGTTTTCTTTAATGTTAATAAGGATACAATGTTATGCAGAGGTGTACTTATAATGAATTTATATACAAATGATACTTTTTACAGTCGCGGCAGATAATCGGGGCGCGAAACTTATTTCTTTCTTCTTTCCTTTTAACTTCTTCCAAGGGGGGGTGCAACAGAAAATAATTGAGAAGCACTGCCTTAGCCACACCCCTTACATCATTTCCACGTGAAATCATGAACGCTTAAACATTAAACAATGTTATGTTTAAATATAACTATATACATGCAGAAGTAAACACTGTAAAGCACAAAATAAACAAAATGCACATTATAATGTAGAGAAACATGTTACTGCCTTTAGTGTCACCGGGTTACATACATATATCTATTTGTTTGATTAAAAAGTTATGATGTCTCTTATTAAAGGTTTCAAAGCGAGGGGCGTGACAAATGCTGACAACCTGACTCGATGTGACTTGACTTACCTGAAAGTAAAAGGAAAAAGGGGAATATGTTCCTGGTTTAGCCACAAACACAAGCTTAAAATGTTAAACGTGTAGTGAGAAACACACTCGAGCATCTACATCTACTGAGATAAACAAAGGCTCGGAAGATTCTTGATATCTTAAAAATTGTTTCATCTCCCAGTGACTTGTAAGATCTTCAGTTATGGAGTTTAATTTTAAGGTAAGTTCCAACACGAAAAGAGAAAATAATTATAACACACACACACACTCACAAGTTTCTAAAACACACTACATTTTAAATAGTTTTACGTCCAAAATGTTTGGTGGAAAGTTATCAAAATAGTAGGCTATAGTGGGGGTGTATGACGCACGTGCTTGTGGAAGAAATTACTTTTGAATGAATTTGAAACAAACAAAAAAAAGCTTGTTGAATTGTACCAAATGAAAAAAAAAGTACAGTGCATTAAGCGAGGTTAAGTTAGTATTGTTTTCGACTTTCGTCACACATTCAGCATAAAATTGCAATAGGCTAACTGGAAGAAAAAAAACAACAACGCACACACACACACACAAAAAACAACAACAATGGAGCGAGCTTTCCCGGTGTTACGAGATTTTCGGTTTCTGGAATTTGTGGTTTCAATGGGCGGAGCTGACATGAATATTCATGAGTTTCCCGGACATGCGCGTGAAACTGAGAATTTTAGTTTACGCTCATCTTTGTTTCTCCGCAAGTTTAATGGATTATTTAAAAGAAAGGTAAACATAGTTTCAGCGCGAATTTATGTCTAAATAGCCTACGCTTCAATTGTTTATCGTTTCATAACAGTTTATAATGTTTTTATTAGTTCGCACGTTTTGTGCAGTTCCTGAATATATACAGACGTATTCATTTCATATAATATCAAGGTAAAGCACTGCAAACGTCAACTAGTGCTGTACAAAGATTACATGTTGTTGTGTTCTTCCTTTGTACCTTGTGATGATTTAAACATACTAATCATCTGTTGAATGTGATGACTGAAATAAACCTCAAATGTATCTGTGAACTACAAGTTTTTTTTTTATTATTATAAAATATAATTTTATTTAATTATGCATACTGGCAAAAATAATGTAATTTATTTTAACATTTTGGATGAAAAACGTGTTTGTTTTGATATAATAGAGTAGACCTACAGTACTGTTCAAAGGTTTGGTATTAGTATTTATGTTCACCAAGACTGCTCTTGAAAAAAACTATAATATTGTGAAATGCTGTTTTCTATATATATATATATATATATATATATATATATATAATTTATTTATTTATTTATTTTATCTTGTGATGGCAGAGCTCATTCCTCCAGTCTTCAGTGTCACGTGATCCTTCAGAAATCATTCTATGATGATTTGCTGCTTAAGAAACATTTCTGATTATTATCATGTTTAAAAGAGATGTGCTGCTTAATGGAGTGTGGAATTCGTTATACAGTGTCTGTTTTCTGTATTCTTTGAATAGAAAGTTCAAAAGAGCAGCATTTATTTGAAATACATTGTCACATTGCAAATGTCTTTAATGTCACTTTTGACCAATTTAATGCATCCGTGCTGAATAAAAGTTAACATTTCTTAAATTACCATGATTCCAAAATGCAAATCTTAAGAGTGATTAAGAAAAAAAACATAATCAGGATGCCAGAATATCATAAATATTTTAAAATAGATCTAACAGGTTAAAGAACTTTATTTTTTCAATATTACACGTCAAAAGTGCCTCTTATAGAAGCACAGTAAGAAGTTTATGAAATTTTCTGACTGAAATCAAGATGGATCATTGCAGGTACACGGTGCAAAACATGGTCAAAGAAAGAGCAGATGGCAGAGAGTAGCACCACTGTAGGTTGTGAAGTGTTTATGAGGCACTGATATGATTGTGGATGTTATTTCAGTCATTGTCAGAACCAACACAGTTTTAAAGCTTAACAGAAGACCATAGCAATAAATAGATTCAATAGTTTTATTATGTAATTTAAGAATATTCTATATCTGCTCTTCTATTGAAAATCAGTGTATCTAAAATCATTCAGGAGTTCTGGACATCTTGGTTTCGCTGTGCAAGTGGAACCTTAAACCATAATTTTAATTTGTAAGGATTTAGTCTCAGTTTGTTCTGTTTCTACTGTAATCATTATATCGATGATGGTGAGATCAAATCTCTGTGTGGAGAACTATCTGTTGTGACCTCCTTGTGCTACAAAAATTATATTGAATTAATTAAAAGTAAACTGAATGCAAAAAGGGATACTTTTAAACGTAAACGAATATTTCCTACTGACACACTAAAGCAAAATATAGAAATAACTGCCTTAAAACACATTTTTGGGGTGAAAATACTATTATGCATAAGACCTTTCCACAATATTATATATATATATATATATATATATATATATAATTGGAAACATGAAAAAAACAATTAAATTTCATTCAGTACTGTATGACTTTTCCAACCAAACAACAGAGAGACAACAACCAGAGGACATGGAGGATGATGAACAGTCTGAGTTAAACACATCACATATACATTCAAATAGGTTTATTGCAGTTGATACAGTCAGTGACGTATTCAATAAATGAAAACAACTAAATAAAATACGGGTTTAAAGCATCACAGGGTACAAAGAAAGAACAAAACGAAATGTAATCAATGTATAGCACTTGTAGTTTACAGTGCTTTATCTTGTTATGATATGAAGTGAATATGCCTGTTTTCATTCAGGAACTGCACAAAACATGCAAACTGGAAAAAAAGATTATAACCCAGTAAACACAGAACGTTCCTCGACTGTTTTTTTTTTTTGTTTGTTTTTTTAACCTTTTTTAGTCATTCATGAGTCTTTTGATTTGTCCAGTGGGCTAAAACAACCTGTTTTAATAAACTATTATCTGGGACACTCTTGTGTTTGATTCCACACATTACACATCAAGTCATGCATGAGCTACATTAATTGAGTAAATTCTTTATTATGGCAATATTTTATTTCAGTAATATTTATACAGACATACAATGCAAAAGATAAGAATGTGTGCAACAGGGTCTTTTCCATGTTCACGTGTAGCCTACAGCCTATGGCAGCAGAATAATCACACCAGTGATTTACAAACTTTTACAAAAGTTACAAACGGTTTATTAGGATACAGATACATTTGTCGCAGTGCTCCAGGTTCACAAAATAAGAACGAGTTTAATTTCTACAAATAAGATACAAATGAAAGTAACGGAAATTAATGTAGACTCGTGTCAGCTTAGTACGTTTATCTTACTCACAGTGAATGTCTGTAATCATTAACATCTGGAATGAACATCGCAAACAAAAACATTTGTGGTTTGTCGTTTAAGATCTAATTACCTATTCTCAATGTGGAGTTCTGAGTAAGCGTTGACTGGCATTTTCTGTTTCACGCGGAACGCGCATGCGTAGCACTCTCATGAATATTCATGTAACTCCGCCCACTGAAACCAAAAATTCCAGAAACCGAAAATCTCGTAACACCGGCCCCCTCACATTTTCAATTGTTTAAAATCGCGACTGTGAAAACGAAAGCACATATCGCCCGCTGCACAAGACGATCCCAACGCACCCCAACATTGCCGCACTGCGGGCTGTCTTAACGAATAACCACTCACCACTCGTGGCTGAGAGGTTAAGGCGATGGGCTAGAAATCCATAGGGGTTTCCCCCGCGCAGGTTCGAATCTTGCCGACAACGTTATGCTCGGTCACTAGTAACCTCGGTCACCGCAGTTTAGCACCCTCGTTTTAAGATGGGCCACCTCAAAAAAAAAAATTCTGGCTACGCCCCTGTCGTACATTGATGGCTTTTGTCCATAAGATGCCAAGCCACTTAATGGTAATACTTAATAGCCTACCTCCAAAATATTACGAGATTTGGGGTTTACCTTGTTTCAGAATGAATTTCGGACTACTCAGCATAAAACACACTGATTAGAAGATTACATTTTTATGCTGTATAGTTACTGAAACTGGGTTCGTACTCAAAAAATATCTTAAGGTTAAAAGTAGCTCCTAACTAACTAACTCCTAACTAATAACAGGCATGTCAGTCCTACTTTTATGACTCGAAATTTTTTGCTCTAAAAGTATTTCACAAAGCACCATCTACTAAATCTGTCAAAGGTTAGGGGTTGTCAAAATAACTCCTGAGTCACTAAGACCAAAATCACAAGCAATCCTAAAATGGATGTTAGCAATCTGTCTACGCAATCTGCCCAAAGACTCTTTATACTATTGAGGGGAATAGGCGATAAAGCCTTGGATGCTGGGCCTTCTCCCATTATAAATGCAATAAACATTTTGATTCATAGAGATTAATCTGCAATAACATAACATTAAGGTTAATTTATGTAGAGGCAAAATGCATTGAATGATGAAGAATAAAGCATTGCACTCAATTTGAAAATAATATCCCATCGTCTGCGTCCCCTCGATGGCCGGGTTCAGTTTGAGCTCCAGCTCGTGGACTTCTCCCGATCCCGTAACAACTTTTCTCTCTTCCACTTCACTTCATGATGTTTTATTAACAAAGCTCGGTAGGAACACATTCAAATAATCCATGTAATCAGCAATTATTACATTTATTCCTCTCATACACACACATACATATTTGACTCGCCAACATCTCTCGACAGTTTTCAGCATTTTGGACCTGTCTTACGGTCTCAACACAGCCAAAATCGAGTGCTGTGTCACCAAGTGCTGTAAAACTCCATTGTCACAGTCCTGTCATGATCCTCTTGTTTGTCCCTCATGTGTTGCCGTTGCTGTCTTGTTAGTTTGATTACCCATTTAGTTCGCCACCTGTTTGTTATTTCCTAGCGTATTTAATCCTCCTGTTCCATCATGTCTTTGAATGAATGTGATTCTATGTTGCTGTGTGACATTCCCAGTGTGTGGACGTTCTCTGAGTTTTGCACCCTCGAGTGCCCTTTTGTTTGTAAAGCTGTTAATAAAGTATTTTGTTTCGTATTCCTGTTTCCGGGTTTCTCTCCGCGTCGCACACTCGCACTGTGGACGCGCAAAAAGGAACTATTGAAGCAGCCTTGATTTACAGAAAGACTGATCTGGGTTGGTCACCCACTAAGAGATCAGGTTTGTCGCCTTTTGAAAGACTACGGATATGGATTTCCCTGAGGTGGCTCTGCTGTTATTGGATACCACATTAAACGCATCACTTTTACACTGTTAAAAAAAATCCTAATTTTACAGAAAATAACTCTAATTTTTTACAGTATTTTTTTGTAAATCTAAATTATGTTTAAAACTATGTAAAATTACAATAAATATCAGTAAATTAACAACTTGACTGTTATTTTAAGGATTATATCATTAATGACAAATTACAGTAATTCTTATTTTTTATACAGAAAATTACTGTATTATTTATACAGTATTTTTCTATTTTTATACATTACGTACAAATTCATGTAAAATTACAATAAATATCAGTAAATTAACAAATTGACTGTTATTTTAAGGATTATATCATTAATGACAAATTACAGTAATTCTTATTTTTTTATACAGAAAATTACTGTATTATTTATACAGTATTTTTTCTATTTTTATACATTACGTACAAATTCATGTAAGATTACAATAAATATCAGTAAATTAACAACTTGACTGTTATTTTAAGGATTATATCATTAAATGAAAAATTACAGTAATTCTTATTTTTTATACAGAAAATTACTGTATTATTTATACAGTATTTTTCTATTTTTATACATTACGTACAAATTCATGTAAAATTACAACCAATATATGTAATAATTAACAATTTGACCATTATTTTAAGGATTATATCATTAATGACGAATTACAGTAATTTCCAGTTTTAATACAGGAAAATTACCTTATTATTATCTTTTCTGTTTTCATTCAATACATACAAATCCATGTAAAATTACGAACAATATATGTAAATTAATACATTGTTTTATTTATACCATATTTTTCTGTAAATGAATAATTCTAGCCTACTTCTAGAAAATGAAGATCCAAGAATGTGCATCAGATGTGTTCTTAAGAAGCCACAGTAAACTTTATTGTTTATATATGTAATTCTCCTGTAAGGGAGTAAGGGAGTGATATATGTTGATTATAAATCACACTCAGTCACCCGCGATGTTCATTCATTTAACCTTATAACGTGAATACAACAGAAACATACACAAATTATATACAACTAGTGCATAGCTTTACACTTAACAGAAACAACGAGTAACGAAAGCATTAAAGCACATATAACAAACACTTCCTGTGTGGTGCGGCATCGTCAGCGCGCGCGCGCTATCGCGGTACATTTGAGTTAACTGAACACGTTGATACTGAAAACACTTAAGCCGCACAACACTCGAATATGCTAGACAAAACACTCATGACACTCAAACCTGTCTTTCCAACCGTGCATACCTGTAAGGGAGTGATATATGTTGATTATAAATCACACTCAGTCACCCGCATGTTCATTTACTTAACTTTTTAACGTGAATGAAGTCTCTCGCGAGAACTCCCTTCATCCCGCCACGCAGCGACGTGCACGTCACACGTACAACCAATCACAAAATTATGAACTTGAAACGAATAACCTATTCTAGAACACAATATATTTACAACCAATATTCATATCAAAGAACAACGAACAAACAACAAAAAACAATCACATACAAATAAATCAAACTCAATTATTTACACATATCACATATACATTTGATTAACGCTAAGTTTTATGCATTAGCTTACCTAACCCTGACCCTAAAAGCCTGACAATGTCAATGCCAAATACCTTTAAATATTGTGGTATTCTGACATGTTTCTAACTGACACATCTTCTACTCATAAAGATCAGGACTTACAAGTTTACCACTCATATTTAGAGCATTGTGGTGCTTAATAACCTTAACCCCAAACCCAGGCCTGGTCTCACAGACAGGGTTAAGACTAAGCTAGGATTAGCCCTTAGTTCAATCAAGACATTTAAGTATCTTTAATATACGGCTAAAATAAAATAATAATAATAATAAGACACATTTGTTACATAAATGAATTGCCTCAGCCACAAAAGTAAGTTTATAATGATTTGTTGAACATCAAATTGTCCTAAAACGCTGCCACAGGGGCAACCACTCAAAGTCTGTCTAAAAAGTTAAAAGTTTAAAAGTCTGTCTAAAAAGTTAAAAGTTTTTGTCCTAAAATAACAAGGCTGCAAAAGATTAAATGCAGACGAGAAGTCCACAAACAAAAAGCCATGCAAAAGCCCAAGCTGTTTTTATGCTCAAAGTTAATGTGTTAGAAGCAGGAAAAATGGGCAAGCGTAAGGATTAACAGATGAGCTACTGGAGCTCAAACTGCTCAAGAAGTTAATGCTGGTTCTGATAGAAAGCGGTCAGAATACACAGAGCTTCTCAGTTTGTTGCATATGGGGCGGCATAGCCACTGACCAGTCAGGGTGTCCATGCGGACTCCTGTTCACCTCCAAAAGTGCCAACAGTGGGCACGTGAGCATCAGAACTGGACCACGGAGCACAGATTCCGATGAATCATATTTTCTTTTGCATCATGGTGGCCAGGTGCGTGTGCATTGCTTACAAGACTTAAAGGATCTGTTGCTAACATATTGGGGGTCAGGGATTTTTTTTACCAGCAAAAGGGGGACCAACACAATATTAGGAAGGTCATAATATTATGCCTGATTATGCAATGTTAGCAAAGTGTTGCTTTGGACAGAAGATTAAACCTAAACCAACAGGTTGTGTAACAGTGGCACACAGTAAAAGTGAAAATGAGAGTTGACATTATTAGGCAGAGTATTTCTAAAGGAAATGTCAGGTAAATAAATTGTATAATTTATAATAAATAAAATACAATAATACAATTTATAATTGTATAATACAATAAAGTATTTATTGCAGTGCATGATTGCCATATATATTACCATTGTATTACCATATATATCATGCACTGCAATAAAAAAAAACAATATATAATATATACTCAATATATACACATATATATGTGCAATAAAAACCCAATTTAAACAATTATTTAATACAACAGCCTACAAATGCCACATTAGGCTATTGTATGGCTGTGTTGCTTTGAGCATGATTGGTTATGCTGAGTTTCATCCAGGAATCTGGCCAATGACAAATGTGCGCGCCTTCTACAGCGTGCGCGCCTTTTTTCAAATTTGAATCCGTTTGTTGGAAAGCGAGTGTGCGCGCGCGCGCCTATCTGTCTGTGTGCGTTGCAGCTCGCCATCTGCAGTGCACAGTACTACTTCAGCTCGGTTTTGCATGGATTATTACATTGATTATTTTACGTCGGACTGCAAAATTTTATATTTTAGGCAAATTTAAGTTGCGGATTGTTAATGGTGAACAAACAACAAAAAAATGCAATATGGCCAACGACTTTTACCAACGTGTAACGTTACCGGACAACTACAGAAGGTAAGTTAAATAATTTAGCTTTTATTAAAAAAATATAGTCTGCTACATTGTGATGTAATGTGTTTAAGTAATAATCGAATCCCGATAATGACATTACATAGTTCAATGTACTAGCTCCCGTTAACGTTACTGTGTGTTGTTAGCATGTCTTAATATTGTAAACTAGGATTAAGATAAAAAAAAATCTATATAAGAGCTTTGTAAATGAGTGAACTGAGAACGGAGTCTTGTACAAGCTCTTTTGAAAATCCCTGTTAGTAAGTAAATGGCTAATGTGTGTGTGTGTGTGTGTGTGTGTGTGTAAAATACATTTTAGGAAGAAAAAATCCAGCCACATGATCTTCAGGAGCGGTGAGTATTGACATACTAACATTAGGAAAGCTGAATTTCCAGCATCATTACTCCAGTCTTTAGTGTCACATGATCCTTCAGAAATCATTCTGATATGCTGCTTAAGAAACATTTACTATTATTATTAATGTTGAAAACAGCTTGTAACGCGTTTATTCTCTAGGAGAGGCCGGATAGCTCGCCTAAACGTAGAGTAAAGCACTAAGACACAAATATCAGTTCTGATATTCCACATGAGGGGTCCTTTATTAACAGGAACTGTCCATTCTACACACACCGGGGCAGTTGACAATCGCGTTACTAAACAACAACAAAACAATAGTAAGAGCAACATAAATGAAAACTGTGTGAAAAACCTCACTCCACATACATGCGATGCTTCCCTGCTCGCGCTCTGTTCGAACGACCTCATTACTGCTCTTGAGAGTGAAAAACACTGTTGCCAACTATTTTCAAAGGAAAGTCGCTAAAGCCTGGCCAAAAAGTCGCTAAAAGTCGCTAGATGACGTCATACGTAAATTAGCATATTCGTGACGTCATCACGCTGTACTAGACTGCATACTTAGAAGGCGGGCTTATGTGCACACAGAAGCGGATGAGGATGAATATCTAATGTTATTCATAATGTAGCCTAATTAACGAACAATAACTATAACAAAGCCATTTTTATCAGATTATTGTAAATTAATATAATTCCATTTGTAGCCTTCAGTAAATTAAAAAAGCTCAGCTTTTTTTCAGCCTGTATCAGGCATAAGATTAGTAATGAATGTGTGCATATTGTGAATTAATTTAATAAGATAAGTTACCTAGCTTTCCTGGTAGCTTTTAATAAATTAACATGTCTACGAAAAGGATGAATAAAACAATTAATTATAAAAAATTAATATGTTTACTTTCTTCAATGATGAAAAAAATCAGTCAAAGCTCAACTTTAGGTGAAGAGACAGGGCAAAATAAAAACAAAGAGAAAAAGAGAGATCTGGGGATTAGAAGAAAGACAAGTAATCCACTGCCCACTGACATGGTTTTCAAGCTATATTGTTATCATATTTTTTGGCCTTCAGAACATCTTAAAATCCACATCATAGAAATCAAAATTTTCTCAGGGGAGCATGGCCCCGAACCCCCCTAACAACCTCACATCTGGGATCTCGCTGATTATAAAACTATAAGTAAATTTCTAGGAATGATTAAGGGATGTACAATAAGATCATGGAGAATAAGGCATTAATATTTTACATTCATAATTAGCCTAGTAAATGGCCAATATCCTAATTTGCATGCTAAAAAAACCCTACTAGTTAATAGTGAGAATTGGACCGTAAAATAAAGTGTTTCCAGTTAGGGTTTAATTATGTTTAGACAAAGAACATTTTGCATCCCGTGCTGCCATTGGCGGGACATGCGCGATTCATTTGCAGTCTGGACGTGGAGGAGTGAAGATCTCCTGCTCTCCATGCATCTGGGAGCGGCTGCTGCGCGAGGTTTGGGCCGCCTGTGAGTGCTTTGGGATGGGGATGCGGCCCACGGCTGCACTCGCTGTTCCTTGAGAAGAGTAAGAACTATATGTGCTTTCACTTCAGAAAGTCGCCAAAAGTCGCCAATTGCTCCAGATAAAGTCGCTAGATTTGTCGCTAGTCGCTTTTTTGAAAATTTGTCGCTAGAGGGGTCTGAAAAGTCGCTAAATATAGCGACAAAGTCGCTAAGTTGGCAACACTGGTGAAAAAGCGCTCCGCCTTAAAGGAGCATTACCCACTATAACTCGTTACAAGCTGTGTACATTTTTTTCCCAGGATTATTTAATGAATAAAAAGTTCAAAAGAACAGCATTTATCTGAAAAATAAAGCTTTTGCAACATTATAAATATCTATAGTGTCACTTTAATGCATCCTTGCTGAAAAAGTTTATGAATTTCTTTCCCAAAAAAACAAAATCTTACCAACCCAAAACTTTTGAACGGTATACAATGTCACAAAAGCTTTCTATTTCAGATAAATACTGTTATTTTGAACTTTCTATTTATCAAAGAATCATAAAAAGAACTGTTTTCAACATTGATAATAGATAATCATAAATGTTTCTTGAGCAGCTAATCCTCATATCAGAATGATTTCTGAAGGATCATGTGACACTGAAGACTGGAGTAATGCTGGAAATTCAGCTTTGCATCACAGGAATAAATTACATTTTAAAATATATTCAAATAGAAAACAGTTAATATGCATTTTAATTATATTTCACAATATTACAGCTTATTTTCTTTCTTCTTTTTTTTTAAATAATTTAATAGCATAAATGCAGCCCTGGTGAGCAGAAGTGACATCTTTAAAAACATACAAAAATATTACTGTTCTAAAACATTTGACCGGTAGTGTACACACACACACACACTGTTCAAAAGTTTGGGATCGTAAGATTTTTTATGTTTTTAAAAGAAGTTTTGTCTGCTCACCTGCAAGGCTGCATTTATTTAATTACTCATACTAACAGTAATAATGTGAAATAATATTACAATTTAAAATAACTTTTCTATTTGAAAATATTTAAAAATGTAATTCATTCTTGTTAGCAAAGGTGCATTTTCAGCATCATTACTCCAGTCATAAATTTAATAAATAAATGCTGTATAATTTTAATAAACGCTGTATAAGTGCTGTTCATTTTGTAAAGTGTTACAGTTTTGTATTCAGTATGTTTAGATTGTCACCATAATCCTAGTTTGAGAATTTGATAAACTATTGTTAATTACTGAAGTAATTTAAATTTTGTATTTTATTTATTCAATAATTGTGATTTTAGATTACATGTTTTACATAATTTAAACACTATTAAATTATATGTAAACAAATGCTGCAAATGGAAGTTTGAGATGATTTTAATTATTTTTTATACTGTTTATACTTATTTTATCTGCCAAAATAAAACTTAATTTTAAATCTTGAGCACGTCTTGACTATTTATTGTTTGACTGTAATCATTTAGGAAATCTGTAAAATAAGTGTGTATCTGTAGAACTCTTAACACTGTCGTTTTATTGAAGGTGTTTGACTGTAATCATTTAGTAAATACCTGTAAAATAACAGTGTTTATCCATAGAACTCTTAGCAATATCAGTTAATTGAAAGTTTTTGACTGTAATAATTTAGTAAATACCTGTAAAATAACAGTGTTTATCCATAGAACTCTAAGCAATGTCATTTAATTAAAGGTGTTTGACTGTAATAATTTAGTAAATACCTGTAAAATAACAGTGTTTATCCATAGAACTCTAAGCAATGTCATTTAATTAAAGGTGTTTGACTGTAATAATTTAGTAAATACCTGTAAAATAACAGTGTTTATCCATAGAACTCTAAGCAATGTCATTTAATTAAAGGTGTTTGACTGTAATAATTTAGTAAATACCTGTAAAATAACAGTCTTTATCCGTAGAACTCTTAGCAATATCATTTAATTGAAAGTTTTTGACTGTAATAATCTAGTAAATACCTGTAAAATAACAGTGTTTAACCATAGAACTCTTAGCAATATCATTTAATTAAAGGTGTTTGACTGTAATAATTTAGTAAATACTTGTAAAATAACAGTGTTTATCCGTAGAACTGTTAACACTGTCATTTAACTGAAGGTTTTTGATCATAATAATCTAGGAAAGATCCATAAAATAACAGTTTTACACTGTAAAAAAAAAATCATTAAAAAACGGTAAATGACTGGCAGCTACGGCTGCCAAACAAAAACCGTAAAAAAAAGGTAAAATATCTTACTTTAAACACGGGAAAAATCTGTAAAATAACATGTTTTTTCACTACAATTTTTAATGAAAATTTCTGTAAAATTATTGTTTTTGCACTTTATTTGAATTAAGATATTTTACTTTAATTTTATGGTTTTTGTTTGGCAGCCGTAGCTGCCAGTCAATTACCGTTTTTTTACGAGATTATTTTTTACAGTGTAGATAACTTCAGACCTGTCTCGCTCCCATCATTTATAGAAAAAAAAAACCTGAATGTGTTGCATTCAAACAGGTATCATCTTGCAGCTCAACCTGGTAAAAACAGAGCTTCTTGCCTTCCCTGCTTATCCATCTCTGCAGCACAACTTTGCCATCCAAATTGGTTCTTCAACAACTACACAATCAAGGTCGGACAGATATCTTGGAGTAATATTTTATGGACCACCTGACCTTCAAAGACCACATCACAAAGACAGCTCAATCATGCAGGGTTGTACTACACGAAATCAGGAGCATCAGGCTATTCCTGACTGCAAGCAACCCAAATTCATGTAAAGGAATTTAATGCTAGATTAATGTAATGCTCTTCTGTCTGGAGTTCCTTCGAGTGCAATAAAAACCCTACAACTGATCTAGCACTTTACAGCACGTCTGGTTTTCAAAGAGCCCAAAGGGTGTTTGCACCTCGAGGGTGTTTGCTGGCCATGTGCTTTTGTTTTTGCCATGTTTGGTGTGAGAGCAAACAAAGTAGCAAAAAAATATGGTTCAAACAAAGAGGGTAAAGAGGGAGTATAGGTAGGGCAAATGAACCAAAAATCAGGTATTGAGATGGTTAGACAATAGAAAGGAAAGCTCATGGCAAAAGGAAACACATGACAGACCTTCTACTCTCCATTCTATTGTCTAACCCTGCCCATATTCATACCTGATTTTTGGTTCATTTGCCTCATCTGTCTTCCCTCACTACCCTCTGTCACAATAAGGAGATTGTGTGCGATACGAAGAAACGCAGGAGACATGGAGATCCAAACAGAAGACACTTTATTGAAAACTGAAAACAAAAAGGCACACTCTTTGTGCAGAACTTGGAAGGACATCCACACACATGGGAACTGTCCACTTAGAAACGTCACACAGAATGTCAATGTAACAAAAATCAACAAAGACAAGGGAGAACATGAGGGTATAGACAGGGAAACGGGGAGCACCTGACACGACTAACAAGGGGGAGTGGCTGACGTGACAGTTGACGGGAACACAGAAGGCTCACACAGGAGGAAAGTAACGAGACATGACATGACTGTGACACCCTCTTTGTTTGATCACTATTTATTCTCCTTGTGTTTTCTGCCCGGTGCTATATTGTTGTCCTTTTTATACCTTTTTGTGTTCCCTCATTGTCAAGTCAAAACATGCTTTTTCCCCTTGGACAGTTTTTGTTTTTGTTCGGCTCGGGAGCAGAGGGAGCAATTACAACTGTCTGCTTTTTCAAAAACTAATTCAAGCCCTTCACTCAAACTACTCAGACCACATCCTGCATAAATTCCAGTGATTTCTGACACTTCACATTTTCCATTTCAGAATATACCAACCCTCCATTTCTTTGGGAATTTTTCCTTCTGGGTTTAATGGCACCCTTTCCATTTCACAAATACATGAAGAAGCGTTAACAGCTAGAATCTTTTTCTTTCTTTATTGGTTTTTAGCAGTCAAGTTGGGGTTTTTTTTACCGTGCAATCGGAATCAAAGCCTTGCTCATTTTTTTAATGAGCTCTACGAATTTCTTTGAAGTGAAATCTTCAGAGCAGACCTTCTTACAGTGTTTCATTGTTTGTATCATGACTTATCAAATTATTCAAATGATATTCAATCTTTTATAACATATCAACATGGTATATGTGTGTGGGAAGCAAGATGGGGCCGAGAGTTGTAAGAGAATGTAAGATCTAAGAATGGGAGCATAAAAGGAGGAGCAACAACAGTGGAGGATGAGAGAGTACCAGGCTTGGGCTATTTGTTTGTGTTTTGATTATGTGTGTGCGGCAGCCATGAGGGGCAGGAGATTTCACTTTCGATTTGTGTTTGCTTATTTATTTATTTATTTATTTATTACAGTTTTGTGAACATTTGCTAGTTCCTGCCTACTTATTCCCGTAACAACACAGCTTGTTCCAATGTGATCTTGAATAATCAAGTAATACTAACAAATGCAAGATTAATACATAGGCAAAACAGAATAAAAGAATGATCATACATGCCTCATTATGACATTATTATGAGTGATTACTCAACTAAGTAGGAACAGAGTACATTACCTAATGATTCGATCATAAAGCATACCTAGAAAAAAATAGAATACAAGAGACAATATACTAAACAATAATACTATCCAGCCTGTCCTGGAGGTTTTCTATGAAATAATGTGAAGAAAAAGTCAGTTATGGACTGCAGGCGTGTTTCAATGAGAGGAATTGAGTGTGGGTTGACTCTTTCACATTATTTTTAGTTGTGTCTGACTTGTCTCGGTCCTTACATTTAGAAGGATGAATATTAATTATTGATTAATACTTTAGTTAAAATCACTCATTATATATAAATCCAAAGGATATATATATATATATATATATATATATATATATATATACACACACATATATATACACACACACTGTGCAAAATTCCTTTCCCCCCCCAATTTTTTTAAGCCAGTTATTTATATATTTTTTGTATTATGTCAGTCATTAAATGTAATAATCTAGTGAGAGTTTTCTATGCACAGGGAGACTGAGGAGAGGCCAGCACAGGGAGGCCCGTGTGAGCGCACGGGATGAGCGATCTATGTCATTTGAGTGGGCACGAACTTTGCTTGGGCCACGTGCTCTCTTGTCCGCATGTATTGTTTTGAAGCATGCAGTTTGTGTTTTCATCAGCCCGCGTGCTTTCATGTTGTGTTTTGTGTTGATGATGACATCAGATCTCTGTGCAGAGCACCAGCTGTTGTCAGTTTTCTTGTGCATAAAAATTTGTGGTACAGCATGTGGACAGTCAGTACATGTGGACTGACTGTCCAATTAGAAATTACCAATCAGAAACACAAATAATCACATTTGGATTAAGAGTGTGAATGCAGCCAGAAGTTTACCAAATCACAATATCCAATGTATAGATGGTACACATCATTCGAGAATTCTACACGTTAATTGTAGAACAATTCTAATAATTCTACAACAACAAGGATAATGTAGTGTGGCTGCTCTTTATTTTCAGGCACTGAAGAGGTTAGGAATGGCCCCCAACCTCAGCCAGGTGAGAAACTAAATTTAAACTGCTTAATTTTACATTAAGACTTGTTTATATTGTCGACAACAGCACACAACAAAATGTAGTGTAACTGTTACTTATTTTCAGAGGGTTCAGGAAGCATCCTCCCAGGTAATGAGAAACCTTTGGTTGAGAAAGACAGTGACAATTAAAGTGTGTATATTATACAGTAAGATGTCAACAATAGAAAATATAATGCAATGTGACTGTTCTTTATTTTCAGGTGATGGAGAACATCAACATAATTGACATAATGTTGCACCCGCAAAGTCAACAATAGCGCGCTGCGAGTCCCAGCACAACCAGTCTTGGCTGAGAGGTTAAGGCGATGGACTAGGGATCCGATGATTTGTCCCTGCGCAGGTTCGAATCCAGCCGTATACGTTATGCTCAGGCCCCCTCATTTTAAGCTGGGCCCCCTCAAAAATAAATTCCTGGCTACGCCCCTGCTATATAGTCATATTACAGGCCAAAAAATCTGTTGAAGCGTGAGTGCAGCAAAGTCTCGCGTCACGAAGCCTCTCGCGATGTGAAGCAGTATCGAATGGTCTGAACCAGTCACGTGATTCACTCAGAGAACCGAAGCAGTTGCTGCTTCGGACGTCATCGGTCACGTGTGTTTTTCCGCATCAAAGCAAGCTCCGAAGCAGTAGTTCATAAAAAATCCTGCTTCGAGTTCGAAGCTTGTGTCGGAGCATCGGTGTCAGATGGCCATCACTACTAGAAACCTCCAAGCCTTGCTGTATCATCCCGAGTTTGCCTTCTTCATTCCTTGCCATCAGTTAAGACTGTTTATCTCTATTGCCTTTGCTTACTCTGCCATTTCACTGCACTGCAACCGTCTACTGTCTTGTGTCCTGCCGTTAATAAATCTGTTCCACTCACCCAGTGTTTTGAGTCTTCCAGCATGACAGTTGGTGACCGTTCCAAAGCTCAAGTTTTCTGTGGAATGGAATCAACATTGCAGAAAACAGGGTGAAAGGAGATTTAGCAGATTTAGCACAGTGGAGAGTGTTAGGAGGAATAAAGGCAGGGGACAAAGCAGAGGCAGCCTCGCGCTTGGGTCAACCCCTGGAAAGGGACTAGATAAGGAGGGAAGCTGGGTCTTGGCCTGCAATGTGAGGTGCAGCGTTGGGGAAAGCTGCTTAGTGTATGCCACTAAGCGGAGTGGAGGGAAAAACAAGGCCTGGCAGCGGTGGTGTCACGATGGAGTGCTGGTGTTGTGTGCAGAGTGCTGGAAGACACGAAGAGCAGCAGGATTCACACTGAAACACTTTTTACTAAACAAACTGAAAATAAAACGGCACACTTTTTTGTGCAAAAACTGACCACGGAAGACATCCACACAACGAAACAAATTTCACACAACGTTAATGATCAACAAAGACAAGGGAATACGAGAGGGCTTACGGTAAATAACACACACGGAATGGTAAACAGCTGGCGAGACTAACGATCAGTGATTAGACATGGACAAGGACATGAAACGATGACATGACTGACAGGAAGTGACATAGACCCGATAGACAGGAAGTGAAACAATAACAAGACTGACAGGAAGTGAAAAAGAAGACCTAGACAGACAGGAACAAGTGTTACAGATGGAATTTAAGGGTTTCCCATTTTGATGCTGTAATCATAATTTGATGTTAGATAGCCGTTTGACGTGCACAATCATAGTGATTAGAATGATTAGAATGTTCAGTGCATCACCTGGTCAACTGTTGAATTTAAATGTGTTTTCTGAGCCAAAGTATAATAATAATGTTCTCTGGCTGCAAACAGCTGGACCTTTTCGCCTGGGACTTTTTTTGTGCCTTTTTCTGGGTATTTCTGATAAATAAACATCCTTATTTTGAGTCCATGAATTCCTGACACTATTATTTATTTTACTATAATTTACTATTATTTATTTAACTGTAAAATATTGTATACATAAAGATGTATCAACAGCACAAACAACAAATTTAGTGTAACTCATGCTCATTTTCAGAATCTGCAGTGAACATCATCCAAGAAATTGATAAAGTTGAGTCAGGTGAGAAAGACAAAGAAAGAAAAATAAAGTCCAATCATTTTTTTTAAATGTTAAAAGCTACAAGTATAATGCTTTGTGAATCATTTTCAGACCCAGGAGAGGGCACCTCCCAATGTGAAGGTAAGAAGGAATAAAGGTCAAATTGATCATTCATTATTCATTTATACACTGACATATGGTGAAACTGTTTTTTCATGTTACAGTTAACTTCGAATCAAGTGAAAGAGTTTCCTATAAAAAATTGGCTTTTTTTGGTATTGGAAATCCTGTTTGATCATATGATGTACTATGAAGAGGATCTACACAATTTTGCATGGAGGAGACTTTTATTGAATGTGTAGAAAGCTTAGACTTTCAGTGTTGTTAGAAATGGCAATGTTTGTTATTTTTTTATGATTGAACTGAAACTGAAAGTTGTTTATTTTCACTCTTTATTGTTTTCCACATCATTTCAGTCCTTACTTGACTGTCATTGAAAACAAAGAAAACATTATTTAAATTGAGTTCCTACACATGTTTTTACTAGTTAGTTAAGCATGCTTTTTTTCTAAGGAGTGGGGGTGTCTTACCTATCCTGTTAGATCTGGGGAGGGCGGGTTTTGCAGTCTGTTCACACATACTTCAGATGGCAGCCGTGTATAAGCTAAATCCTGCCTCACCACATCACACACAGCAACATTTTTTCAGTTAGTATATCTGACAAATGTTACATGGAAATTGTGACACCAACCAGTAAAATTCTCACTTTTAGATTGGGCTTGAGATCTAGGATTAAAATAATAAAGTGTTGTTTTTAAATAATATATCAATTACTCAATTTTGCTCGTATTCCAACATTATTAGGGTAACCAAACTATGACGATGTTTTGCACTGGATGGTTTATGGTTTGAAAAGCCTCCAAAAATAGAAAACCTGACAGTTGACTTGTTCTTAAAGTGCACAAAGAGGACAGTATGAAATCCTCCAAAGAGAACTTGAGGTAAAACAAGCACAAATCAGTCATCTGTGAAAATCAAAAGCAGCCTCAAACGACTTGTTTAAGAGGAAATATTGATTATTATCATTTTTTCATTGCATTAATATGTGGATCACAAGAGAATTTTTTAAAATGGAAAACAAGAGAATTTCTTGTACACCCCAATTATGTAATTCAAATTACTAGCATGCATTGAAGATACAGCTTAATAATGTGAAATAATTGGTTTCTTTCAAACTAAAGATGGAATTTGGTGAACTGGTGCTTAAAGGAACTTCTCACAATTTGTCATTATGCTACTGAAACCAATGGAATGAAATAAGCTGATCTGGAATCATTCTGAATTTCACCAAAGACATGTTCTGGATATGAGTGGAAAGCCAAATAATGTGTTTTATTTTTAATTGACATATATTGTAAGAGCAAGTAACCTGTGAACTGATCTGACTTGTTGTTCTTGCATTAAAATGACAATAAAATTATAAATGACCCACACAGTTTAACTATGGCTTTATTTTACAGAGAACGTTCAGAGGCAGTCAAACACAAATTTAGTTTGCAGAATTAGTGGGTAGCAGAAGCACAATTATTTTCATGATTCAGTTGAAAGTAGTTTAAAACAATGTTTATAAACTGCTTTATATGATTATAACGGAATTTGTTTGTTCTGCATATTAACTAGAGCGATAACCCAAAATGCAACTTAACTTTTTATATATTTAACCAAGAATAAATTGTCAATACATGTTGAACGTTCGTGTTAAGCATTATAAAGTACTTTAGATACAACCTATAGTCGTAACTACTTTGAAAACACTGCAACTCCATTTTATTGTGAAAGGTAGCTTTAGTTTGAGCATGTCAGTACATGTCAGACATCAAAATAATTCATTTAGAGTCTACCCATCATTACCCACCAAGTACACATTGAAACACTTTCAAAAGTGCAAGATAAACCAGTCTGTCAGGAAATAAGCCAATAGTTTAATGTTTCGTGTTTAAAATTGCATTTGCTGACATGAGTGGAAATTCCACTGCTATGGCTCATCAGGTTCAACAGAAAAAGTAAGGTAAAGACAAAGTACAAAAATATTATTTTGAAATGCTAATATTAGTGATTGCCTCTTTAGTATTCTTGTATTATTTCAAACATTAATCAGTACAAATAATGTTAGTCACACTCAGAGATAATCTGCAATTTGACCAAGGCCACAATTTTGAGCCAAACTTGTGTCCAGCAGGTGTGCAGTCTCTGCAAGGTGGGTAGGGCTCGCAGCAGTCTGCACCATCCGGCCTGTTATGGCCAGTATGAAAAGTTTAGTTGGACCATACACAACTTGTTGCGAATTTTGTCCAAAGAGAAAGAGGGGCAGGGCATCTTGCCTAGTGCAGGTGTTGTTTTGCAATAATATAAAAATGAGTCTCGATGAGTCTCCCCACTTTTTAAATATAACGGCAAGAACTAATGTTGCCCATAGATTTTTGCTTGGCCAGATACAAGAGCCTGTAATGGGTGCACAGGTGGATTGAGGACCACCAGGCATGGTTGTGAGTTGCCATTCAGGGTGCTTGAGGATGACTGCAGGTTGTGACAAGCTGTCGTAAGGCAAGATATCATCAATGCGTGAAGGAACTACAACAGAGTAAAAGCTCTGCTAACAAAAGGCCACAAAGGTTTCGCATTTAAGGACAGAAAATCAAGGTTAAAAAAAAATCAAGAATCACGGTTTATATTTTTATCTCAGGAAAGTAGGTAACAATCTGTATTTGTCTTCAGAAAAATACATGCAATGCAACATTAATGATGATGGACAAAATAATTTATCGATACCCTCAATAACTAATAGAAAAATTCCCAGTGGGGCCAAATTGTACAATAAATCGCAGTATGTACAAATCTTTATGGGTTTACAATTGACCACAGAATCAAAATGGTTTAAATCTTGTTCCTTCATGATGAATGCATTTTGTGTTCAGATGAAAGAAGTAATGAGGTGCCTTGTTAGAATTATAAATACCACCCTATTTGTTGTAAAACATCATGTATGTGAAGTGTAAGTATAAGTATAAGTGTAACTGTAAGTGTAAGTATACAGTCCAATATATGCCACTGGTAAGTATAACAGTAAATAACAAACAAGTTACCTCAATCTCACCAAACAATTAACAAGAATTAAATTACATGTTAAACTTACACTGTATCTCATATATTTTATCACAGGTAAAATAAAAAGTGCAGTGATAATAATGGTGGTAATTCAGATAAGCAGATGTGCTTTCAAAATATCCTCTGGCTACACAAAGCTGATGACAGATTGTAATTTACAAAAAGGTGATAGGTGCTCATATATGCTCACATACATACATACATACTGTGACGGAACGGCTGCCTCCCCCTGATCTCGTCACTCGTATCGCCGCCCATCGCCAGGCTCCCGACTGGAGTGGGTGAAGAGAGGAGGGGCGCGGTAATGAGGAGAATTGGCGGCGTGTGGTGGCACACACCTGAGTTCAATGAAGCCTTACCACCGCCGCCGATAAATGACGAGCGCGCCTCTCCTCGGGAGGCGGGTCCTTCCCCGTGCATGCACGCTGGTGTCCTCGTGGGTTCAGGAAGGGAGTCGGAGGGTCTAATTCGCAACGCGGCTGACGGGCCAGGATGCCGGGCCGCTGTTTCCCTGCAGTTCAGCGTCAGGAGAGGACGAGCCGCCGGACGCAAAGCCGCCGTCCTCCGCGCATTAGACGAGAGGGAAACACCCGCGACCGCCGGACCCCCGCCCCTCTCCTGGACCCATCCTCCTTCGTACTTCCACTCCTGCACCGAACTTTTTACACAACGAGAGCACCAGGTCCCCTGTTTATTTGGACACTTTATTTTACTTCCGTTTTGTGTTTGGACACTATTTTGCGAATAAAACGCCTCTCTGGGGCTTATCACCACTCCCACTGTGTCTGTCGTTGTCGTTGGCTCCACCCGTCACAATACATACATACATACATACATGCATACATGCATACAGTGGGTATGGAAAGTATTCAGATCCCCTTAAATCTTTCACTCTTATTTCACTCGTTATATTGAAGCCATTTGCTAAAATAAATGTTTTGTCCTCATTAATGTACATAACAGCACCCCATATTGACAGAAAAACACTGAATTGTTTACATTGTTTTGCAGATTTAAAAAAAAACTGAAATATCTCATCGTCTTAAGTATTCAGACCCCCAGAAGCACTCTTTTTCTCCAATATAGTCAGTATTAGTCCAGTCTTTTTGGGAAAGAAGCAACACATTTTTCACAACTGGATTTAGGGATCTTTTGCCATTCCTTCTTGCAGATCCTTTCCAGTTCTGTCAGGTTGGATTGTGAACGTTGATGGGCAGCAATCTTTAGGTCTCTCCAGAGATGCTCAATTGGGTTTAAGTGAGGGCTCTGGCTGGGCCATTCAAGAACAGTAACAGAGTTGTTTTGAAGACACTTCTTCGTTATTTTAGCTGTGTGCTTAGGGTCATTTTCTTGTTGGAATGTAAACCTTCGACCCAGTCTGAAGGTTTTCATCCACAATATCCCTGTACTTTTCTCTAAAAACACAACCACTTGGCCATGAACCTAGTCAGAAGCCATTTTTTTTAAACAAAAATACATAACAGACGGCTCATTCTTTATTCAGAGCTGCCGCTTCCGGGTTTCGGGCGCACTTTATGCTCTTCCTCATGACGTCACCGGCAATCGCCGGCAGTGACGCATTCACACGCGTTCGTCTCTCATTGGTTGCACAGATCTTCACGTGACTGAAGCAAGGCTATTTCCCCTAGCGCTTTGAACTCAGAAGCTTTGTCAAACTCAGAAGCGGCCCAATGGGTATAACGAAAGTCGACAAATATGGTGCAGACTGAACCGCCTGAGGACTGGTTTTGGAAACTGCGCATACCTCTGGCATAAGTGGGGATGGAGCAAATCGGCGGCTTGCGAGTGTGGCGACCCGAAACAAACCAAACACCACATAGTGTTCAAGTGTCCCATGACCAGATACAATGGACCAGCTGAGGACTTTAAACACCTGACAAAAAATTTGAGTTTATATCTGCATAATTGTACATTTTAATTTTGATTTTAATTGTTTATAAACCAGTGTGTAAACGCCATACGATAAATAAATAACCAATCATCAATTGTTGAAACAAACTAAAATTGTTCAAAAAAACGTCTTGGGTTATGTATGAAAGCTTAGTTCCCTAAGGGGGAACAAGATGCTGCGTCAAAAACGCTAGGGGAATGCCTTGGCATGTAGTCTTGTGAAGCACTGTGAAATCGATCGTCATGAGTCGGTGACCTCAGGGTTCATAAAAGGGCACCGGAAACCCTTAGGGAAATAAGGTTACATACGTAACCCGAGACGTTCCCTTTCATGAGAACTTCATGAGCTGCGTTAAAAATGCTATGGGAATGATATGCCAACGCCACCTCAGTGACGCCAGTCATAGGTGTGTCGCAGCTCACAATGAGAGTACCCTCATCCCTGGAGCAGAGTAGAGGTCAAGCTGGTAGAACCTCTGGAATATATGAGAGGAGGGGCAGCCTGCCGCAGCACAAGCATAAGCAAGGGAGACCCCTGCAAGAAAGCCGTAGAGGCAGCCACGCTCCTAGTGGTGTGGGCACAGACCCTCATGGAAAAGGAAAATCCAGCTGTATCCTAAGCCTGATAAATAGCCTCAGCTATCTATCAGCTCAAAGTAGTTTAGATGTTGGGGTCCACTCAAGGGTCCCGGCAGAAGAACAGCTGGTCGGTCCTATGCATAAGTGTCCAGTGCTCACACTCGAATGACCTTGTTCATGAATCCTAGCCATGATCACCAAGGGGGAGAGGAGAGAAGCCTCAAGCCATGAAGGAAACAACTGTCGAGAACAAGTCACCCGGAGGTACATGGTGAATACAAATTGTGTGTAATCCCATGAAAAAAATTCAGACCAACCTTTCTTGTGATTTGCATTTTTATTATAACTTTGTCTGTGTTATTTATTGTCATTGGAAACATCAGAATGTATGTTATATCCTTCTTTTTTCCCTTTTTTTATACACACATTTTAGCAATTTAATAATGTTACCTATTTTTACATGGTACGCCAAACACCACATATTCCTGACACACAAAACGGGAAAATGACAAAGGACTGTAAACGTATTGTAGCAAACAAAACAAAACTATGAACCGTTAAAATATGATTATAGAAACCCTTTAATAAAACTAACTGATATGAGCCAATATGTGAATATAATTAGAATTGACCAACAAAGTTTGACTATGGCTTTGAGCTTTTCTAAATCCAGACTGTGACTGTTCCGTTTCTGTTTCCAGTGTTATCAGTGTCCTAGTGGACGGAACCGTGGCACTGCTCTCTGTTCCGTGTTTTGTGTGAGGGTGCGTTACGTTTGTGCGCACTCTCATGTCTGCTTGTCACCCTTGTCACACGCAGTGGGTGTGTTCACCCGTAGCACGTCGTCTCGTCACTCGAACTCGAACTTGAACTCGCGGCGATGCGTTCTCGCATTGGCTGCATGTTTGTGTCTCGCTAGCGTCTTCCCTACCTCCTTGTTTCCCGTAATCGTTCCCGGCTGTGTTTGCCTCAGTGTTTGCTGTCCGGCATCACTTCGTTGTCTTCCATGTGTTCCCTGGTCGTGTTCCTGTGTTTGCCTGCTCTGATCTCCCGGTTTGTTTTATGTTCAAGCTCCGTTCTTTGGTTATGTTATGTTTTCCCCCCTCGTGGGTGTTTTCTTTGTATGTTTGTTTACATACTTCTTGTTAATAAATTATCCTTTTTGCTAGCATGTGAGTCCTCCCATTTCCATGTGACACAGACTTGGTACTTTCGCTGAGTGCATAAAAACGTATGAGACAAAAAAAGGCCAAATTTTTCTAGTTTTTGAAAGGAATTTTTCTTTTATGGTATCTTTCATGCTAATGTTCTATTTCCTTTTAGTTAGTCAGTATAACTACCAATAAATAAGAAATTATCCAAAATGTAGTAATACAATAATAGTATAGTAATATAATAATATATAGCTCAAGTTCATAATGTTTAGACATGAAGGGAAAATAATTCATGATTTATTTTTACTAACTTCACTTCGATATTTTACCCTGACCGACACCATGAATATCTATCAGTATTTCCACTTTTAAATAAAAGGATATTTATTGTCATTTTACCTATTGATGGAACGGCTAAATGTCCTATTTTGCAATGTCTATGCTTATTTTGACATTTTTCAATGTCCTATTAGGAATACTGTAAATTTCAGTTCGCTTTCATGGGAAGCTGCGTCTAAATACAAGGGAAATGCCTTGGCATGTAGGCTCTTGAAGCACTGTGAACCATTAAACGATTGTGGAATGATGGTTGCGGGTCATTGACGTCATGATCCAGAATCATGAAAGGGTGCCAGAAACCAAAAGCGGCAGATTTGAGTGTCTTTAGCAAATCTCTGTCGGTTTTGTTAGCGCAAAGTCTTGTTTTGCTATTGTCCACAATTCTGAGCGTTTATTATCCTGCCTGTTGTTCTGTTAACGATTCTGCTGCCAACCCGTCATTGATCCTGTTTGCCTGCCTTTTGACCTTCGCCTGGAATATCTTTTATGTATGTTCTCTGCCTGTCCTAATGATCCCCCTGTACAACCATTCTTATTAAAGACACGCTGTGAGTACATCCATTACATTGAGCAAAGTATGGAGTGTAAAGCTGGTTGTTTATGCAGAATTCCTCTTTCTACTTCTCTTTAGTTAATTTAAAAAGAACAGGGCTCTACACTAACAACTCCTGGCAGATCAGACATTTGTTTGGTGTTAATATGCAAGTTAAAATAAAACTCTTTGACTTTCACTGAAACAAATCACAGACAACCATGTTCAAATGTTTATAAACAGTGTTGGAAAAGCAATATAAACTAAGTTACAAAAAACAACAACAAATGATTATCAGATGTTCTTACCTTACAGAACTATTTTCCAAAGATAATGAAATGCACATGATGTTCTCATACCAACAAACACACAAGCGTGAAGATAAAGATAGAAACCATCCTTCTGATCACGTCTTCTAGACATGCCAAGACAGCTCAGATCAATCAGTTTATTCTTCTCTCCATGGTTCTGAAACCTGTGTGATGTCTTGAATCAGAAGCCAAAGAGACCCAAATCCAAAATGTAGAGAAACTTGTTAAGATGGATCCATTTAAATGTCAAACACTGATGCTCCATATAATGATTCAGACGATCACTGAAATAAATGTCAAAGTCATACATAATTCTGATTGCTAATAGGTTGAGCTTTACTTTATCACTGTTTGTTAGTTGACTGTAAGTTGATGACTTAATAATAATCTTTTTTTTCAGATTGAAATAAATTAGTTTATGATCAATTTAACTATTAGAAACTGTTTTAGAAAATGAAGAATTTTGCAATTTGATTGATATGTGGATTTGATATATAGAGAGAGCATCAAAACTTAATTATGGCACTGCGGGAACCCTGAGGAACAGAAGAAACGCAAAACCGCACAAATGAGCCGTTTTCACTTAATGTCATATTGCTGAAATCATTCAAGAATGGTTTCATAATCACCAGGATTAAGTCCAATCCCTTTCATTGTCCCCTCAATCACCACATCTAAAAATATTTATACTTTTAGTCCGGCAGAAGAGAATCAGTTTCCACATCCTTTATCTCTCAACGAGCAGGACATTTTTGAAAAATAATGTCTGTATTTTAATTAAATTACTTTTTTGAATTTCAAATGTATCAATAGCAAAGTTATATGAGTTATTTGATGCTTTTCTAAATACTCAGTTGTTTTTTAATTTAAATTTTGAATATTTTGATTATTTAAAAGAAGAAAAAAAATATGTACAGAATGAGTAGAAGCAGGAACATAAATATATTAAATAAAGATATATAAAGGTTGGCGTCTCCACTGGTGACAGAAACTCCATCATTTCCAGTAAACCACTTTTAGCTATCATCATACTTCAAAATGAATGATCCGAGAGGACGGTAAACTAATTAGTTTTAAAAGACTTTCCCTCCATCATATGTCTTTCCATATATTTGTCTTTCCTTCCATTATATAAAAAAATAAAGGCCTGAAGAGTTCACATTTATTTCAGATTGAATCATAAGGATTTTGGTTATATTTTATTTTGATAATCCACTTTAGACATAAGTAACTTTTAAAAATGCATGTCAACTCTCTCTCAATAATTTGCAACTACAGGTCAACTCACTCAGAGTATTATCATGTTGAGGGTGAGGCTTCAGAATTCATGTTAGTTGAATATAGTTACTTATAAATTACTTAAAGTGAGTCTTTTACAGTCAATATGATGTCTGGGGACCATCAATAGTGATAGCAGATATTAAAGGGATAGTTCAAAACCTGTGTGAGTTTTTTTTGTTCTGTTTCACTAAAAAGAAGATATTTTAAAGAATGTTGGTAACCAGAAGGTTAATGGTTGTCAGTAATTTTGTTAGTCGAAGGTTACCATCAACCTTTTTTTTGCCAACATTCTTTAACAGATCATCTTTTGTGTTCAACGGAAGAAACGCATACATGTTTGGAACAATATTAAGATGAGTAATATTATGACAAAAACATAATTTATTGGTGAACTATCCCTTTAAGCAGACAATCTACTCATACTATAATCACTGGTATTTGCAAAGTTACTTCATTAGTAGAATGTCTGAAGTGGACTTTCAAAATAAAATGTATCTGATTTTTAAACAATTTATATGTTATAAAACTGACCAAGACGATCTATATCTACCAACATTGTCCCATTTTGCAGTGTATGTGCCAATTTTGAACACTGTAGATTGAGTCATTTTTCTTTTACCATTTAACTCTTGTCTATTTAGAATCTGAACTTATTGTTGCTGAGACAGCTGAACCGGTTTTGTAGCTGAGAAATAAGCTTACGCATGAGCTCTTTATGGTTCACAGACACCTGATCACAACTTTCATTCGTAGGTGATGTTGATAGCACAGTGCTTAATACGTGTGATCATGTTTCTAATCTATTAAAATGCCTCTCACCAAATCTCTTTGGCTTCTTTTGCTCCCACAAAAGACCTACATCACTACATGCAACATTACACCTCGTTCCTTCCATCCGGAAATGCAGGTTACACCACTAAACAAGACATTCCCAGAGAAGGCAATGAGACACGTCTTAGTTTAAAATAATATTTTAGCTTAAGAGAATTCCACTGTTTCAGTCATTCACTTCTGAGAAAGAGGAGGAAAATAGGCCTGCTTAGAAAAAGAAAAACTGGTTTTAAAACATTTGAAGAATCATCTGTGATCATCTCTTTAAAACCAGGAAAAACAAAACAGCAAGATAATCTGGCTCATCTTGTTCTAATCATCTTGTATCTTTATTGCTTACGTAAACTTTTTAAAGTTCATGAGTTTCCAGAAATGGCAGGCTATTTTTTTTTAAACAGTAAACGTTTGTAATAACTTAAACTGTAAAATTACAATACACACAGTCTAATTGTGCGAAATACTGTTTGTTTTATGACTGATTTTGAATTCCCTTTTTTCACATTTTCACATTTCACACACACACGAGGTGGTTTCTGTTGTGTTTTTGATTTGTTTTTATAATAATAAAATCCCTCATGCATCTTTGAGTCCTCGCCTCACCCTTCATCTCACATGAGATTTAGACATGTAATAATTCTGTTCTTAACGCAAAATAAACAAACAAATCAATAAATCAACAAATATATAAATAAACAAATAAATGAAAATACAACCTGATGAATAAACAAAGATGTAAAGTCTGGCACAGATCAATCTGTTTATTCTTCTCTCCATGGTGCTGAAACCTGTGTGATGTCTTTAATCAGGAGCCAAAGAAACCCAGAATCAAGCTGGAGAGAAACTTGTTCAAAAGGATCCAATAGAATATGAAAAACACTGATGTTCCATATAAGGATTCAGACAATCACTGAAATTTGAGTCACATCACAAGTCATAAAATAATCCTGATTGCCAAAAGATTGAGTTTTACTTTTATGACTGTTTGATAGTCGACTGTAAGTGGATGACTTAAAAATAATCTGTTTCTCAGATTGTTAAAATTAGCTTATGATCAATTTAGAAAATATTTGATTCCATATGTTCCGAAAGTACATGAATAAAACCCTGAGGAACAGAAAAAATTCAAAACAATACAAATGAGCTATTTTCAATTAATGTCATATTGCTGAAAAAAATCAAGAATGGTTTCATGTTCTCTAGAATGAAGTCCAATCCCTTCCATTGTCCCCTCAATTACCACATTAAATATATTTTTACTTTTAGTTTTGGAGAAGAGATTCAGTTTCCACAGCCTTCATCTCTAAATGAGCAGGACATTTTTATTTGAGAAGTAATGTCTGGATTTGAATGAAAGCATTTATTTTTTAACATGAAGACTTATTTCAGAGCAAAGATATAGGAATTATTTGATGTTTTCTACATATTCAGTTTGTTCTTACAATTTCATTTTGATTGTTTTGATTGTCTTTATTTACAGAAAAATGTCCATTTTAATGTACAGAACAAGTAGAAGCTGGAGCATCATGACATTAGATAAAGATAAAGTTTGGTGTCTCCACTGGTAACAGAAACTCAATCATTTCCAGTAAACTGCAGTGTTTTTAATTACGTTTCTTTGTTGAGAAACTTCCTCATACACACAAAACCGTTTCCTCCTGTAAGTTAAACGTTTAAAGTTATGTGTAACAATGAAAGGACATCATTGTGGCTTTGTGTTGTTGTCAAGTAAATTTTCTGAATATTTGAGATGTGACTGATGACTAAAACTGCATCTAAAAAAACGGCACAATAATTAGAGTACTGTAGTTTTTGAGGAAGTTTTAAAAGCCTTTATTATCTCTCCCTCCATCATGTCAAAATAAAAATTTCAAAATTTTGTATTTATTTCAGCTTGAATCATTTTATTTATGTTATATTTTATTTTGATAATCCACTTTAGACTTAAGTAACTTTTGAAAGTACACGTCAACTCTCTCTCTCATTAATTTGCAACTACAGGTCAACTCACTCTCAGAGTATTATCATTTTCGATTAGATTTTAGGCTTTAGGATTCATTGTTAGTAGAATATAGTTGCTTATTAGTTACTTATTGTCAGTCTGTTACAGTCAATATGATGTCTGGCGACCATCAAAATTAAGTGATAGCAGATATTAAAGGGATAGTTGAAAACCTGTGTGAGTTTCTTTGTTTTTTTTTAAAGAATGTTGGTAACCAGAAGATTGATGGTCGTCATGGACTAGTAGTATTTTTTGACTTTCGAAATAAAGTTTATCTGATTTTTAAACAATGTACATGCTATAAAAACTGACCAAGACCAATAAACATTTTGCAAATACAGGATTATATGGGATTATGTAATATCACACATTTACACAGCTGCTCATTTAGAGCAATTATTACTGAAACACTTTTAAGAAGAACTTCATTAAGGAAGCACTTTGCATGATAATTAATGACCTTCACAACAGCAACAACAAAACCTTGTCACTCAAAACATTGATAACATACCATTACAATGGTGAAATTATGATTCCTGTCAAGGAAATAGATATAAATCTTAAAGCCCTTCAAAGAAAGAGTTTGTCCTCTTGACACGGAAGATACACTGAAGAATAGAGATGCAGGATATTTCTGTAGTGATAACAGAACTCAACATTCCTCAGCTGTGAGGTCATTGGAGCTGATGGGATGGACCTCGATCATTTCCCAGATTTAGCAGCTGCTATACATGATATAAAAGCTAGAGAGAACATCTACAGGTACAACAGTGAGACATCACAAACTCTTCTACATCATGATCTTCACCATCACCTGCTTTGCCCTTGTGGCCTCTGCACTGGGTAAGTGTTTTCTCTAGACGTTTGCAAGGAAAGTCATAGGTGAATATATATATATATATATATATATATATATATATATATATATATATATATATACATACATATATATTGTTTTTCATCAACAGGTTGTGGAGTGCCTGCGATTAAGCCACAGACGATTGGCAGCAAGATTGTGAATGGACAGAATGCCATCTCTGGTTCTTGGCCCTGGCAGGTCTCTCTCCAGGTAAGTGTGTATTAGCCAGTTTATATCAGGCATTTGTCTGATTTGGTTAAAGAGTGTATGTCATGTTTTCAATGCGTTTACCTCTGAACCAGCAATCCAATGGATTCCACTTCTGCGGTGGATCCCTGATCAACCAGAACTGGGTTCTCACTGCTGCTCACTGCCCTGTTGCGTAAGAGTCTTAAGTCTGGCAAACGTCTCAGAAAATAGTGCTTAATAGATACTCTTTTTCCTTTTTACAGTTAGTTTTGTCTTTACCGCTCTCTTTTTAGGATCGGCTCTGACCGTGTTGTTCTTGGAGAACATGATCGTGGCTCCAATGTTGAACCCATCCAGGTCAAACTAGTTTCCAAGGTAAATATGTTTAATGATCTTACTGGAACAGAAATTACATTTTAAAAAGAGACCAGTTGAATTTTCTTTTGTTATGACCAATACTGATTACATAAAGAATGGATTAATTAATTATTATTAATTATTAATTATTAATCCTTTAATTATCTATAATTAATTACGGACATTATCTAACTGTTGACTTACAAATTCTTCGATTATTCTTTAAAAAGTTTTGCAGATTGGTGTTTTTTTTTTATTTCTGGAAAAAAAAGAAGCTTAATTAAGTAAAAATTTATAAAACAATATCGGTTGACACGACTGTCTAATTCGAGATTTGAGGTCATCTATACTGTATGCTATTGTACACCAAAAGTTTTATCTTCACAAAGAAAACATCCTAACATGTATAAAAAAAATACAGGGGTTAAAGAAAATGGTCACATATTAGAGAATCTCCTGAGGATATGCCTATGTTAAACTTATGAACTATTCTAAAGACTGTATCCTGTTTGCCCAGTTAAACTGCACTCTTTGTATAAATCATGTAATGGTCACATATTACTTTAATTTTTATAAAGTCAGCTTTCACTAGTAAAATTCATCTTTATCTGTGTGTGCAGGTTATCACTCATCCGCTCTACAGCACTGTGACCCGCAGCAATGACATAAAGTTGCTGAAACTTGCGTCTCCAGTTGTCTTCACTGCACGTATCTCTCCTGTATGTCTGGCTCCATCAAACATCAACATCCTGCCTGGAACCCGCTGCTTCACCACTGGATGGGGCGCAACTGAAACAACATGTAAGTCACCTGCAATTTTGATTTATAATATTATATGAAAAAATATATTAATTTCACTGATCCAATAATTCCTTTAAAAAGTTATATTAACGTGTTGATTCTATTTTCATATACAGTATATTTGATTCTAAACAGACAGTATCATGTTTTCTTCTCTTTCTTTAGTGAGTCCTCTAATCCTGCAGCAGACAGGTCTGCCCATCATGAGTACTGCTGTGTGTAAACAGTACTGGGGTCAGAACTCAATCACTGACTCCATGATCTGTGCTGGAGCCGTCAGCTCCTCATCTTGCATGGTACATACAGACAGATGAAGACAAACACATTACCATGTCAATGTTGCTGCTGTTTCAATCTCAAATGTGTGTCTGTGTCTGTGTTTTTTCCACAGGGTGATTCTGGTGGTCCTCTGGTGTGTGAGAGTTCAGGGGTCTGGACTCTGGTGGGGTCTGTGTCCTGGGGCCTCAGCAATTGCTGGACCCGTTTCCCAGGAGTTTACGCCCGCATCTCCCCACTGCGCTCCTGGATTGACACGACTGTTGCTTCCAACTAGAGCACAATTCTGAATATTTCTTGAATTTAATGAATATTTCTTCGTTCTTGTTTAAGATTGGATGGTAGATTTCAGAATACCTGTATGTTGCTTCATACTGTTTTCCTGTTTCAGTTATACAAATAATGAAAACAAGTCAATAAATGAGATGAGTCAAATAAAATGAAAGGTGTTATTTGTTCATTACTTAAAGGGGTGTTTAGACACCAACCTTTGCCTTCAACCAGCAGTTTGACAATATCACATTACAGCTCATTAATATTTGATATTATTTGATACCATAAATCATTAATTATGAGCTAAGATTTTACAAATTAAAATTACTTTCATAACCTTACTCTACTGATCGATTACATGATTGGCATAATTGTATACAAATATAATACAACTTTGAAAAATACCACCCAAATTGAAGGCATCCAAAGTTATCACTCTTCTTAAGCCAGAGAAACCCGAGGACAGGGCAGACAGCTACCGTCCAATTGCTTTGCTCAGAGTCCTCAACAAGCTACTGGAACGTTTGATCTACAATAGCGGAATCTATCCATTCAAAAATTCCACAAGAGCAGGCTGGTTTTAGACCGAAACGAACCTGCTGTGACCAGGTACTCGCCCTCACAACACATATCGAGTCAGGTTTCCAATTAGGAACAAAGTCTTCTGCAGTCGTTATAGACTTAACAACCACATATTACACTGTGTGGCGACAGGGTATGCTCTATAGCAGGGGTGACCAACCCGAGGCTCGCGAGGAGCTGCTTTCTGACTGACATGAACAGTGTTGCTCCTTTTGGTCACGTCCGACCGGGGAAAAAAGCAGTCGAAGCCACGAAGGAAACAACTACCGAGAACAAGTCACCTGGAGGTACATGGTGAATAAAAATTCACCAATCTTTCTTTTGATTTGCATTTTTGTTATAACTTTGTCTATGTTATTTATTGTCATTGGAAACATCAGAGATGTATGTTAAATCCTTATTTTTTATTTCCCCTATATCCCTTTTTTATAAACACATTTTAGCAATTTAATAATGTTACCTATTTTTACATGGCACCCCAAACACCTCCACAAATTCCTGACACACAAAACGGGAAAACGACAAAGAACTTTAAAAATTAAAATGTGCTCTGTAAACCTATTGTAGCAAACAAAACAAAACTATGAACCGTTAAAATATGATTATAGAAACCCTTTAATTAAACCAACTGATATGAGCCAATATGTGAATATAATTAGAATTGACCAACAAAGTTTGACTATGGCTTTGAGCTTTTCTAAATCCAGACTGTCACTGTTCCGTTTCTTTTTCCAGTGTTATCAGTGTCCTAGTGGACGGAACCGTGGCATTGCTCTCTCTTCCATGGTTTGTGTGAGGGTGCGTTACGTTTGTGTGTGCTCTCGTGTCTGCTTGTTGTCTTTATCATGCGCAGTGGGTGTGTTCACCCGTAGCACGTCGTCTTGTCACTCGAACTCGAACTCGCGGCGATGCGTTCTCGCATTGGCTGTGTGTTTGTGTCTCGTTAGTGTAACGAGTTAAAGTAAATCATATAAGTATGTAATACTTTTGCTTTTCACTAAAATCCTTTTTATTGGTTTTATCCTGTTTTTCTTTGAGTGTTATTTGATTATTTTGCTGTAAACTTTATAGGGACTTTTATTTTGACATTATTTTCTGGTGGTCTGTTGACGCCATTTTCAAGTGAACGCGCGCTTCTCGCCAGTTTACATTGCATGTGCTGGGGAGAGGTAAGCGGTTTTCTTAGCTCTTGAAATTCGGGACGAATTACGTTTATAAAGTGCATAATTTGACTCAATATCTCATTGTAAATTATACTGAGGCTGTTTACAGTGTTTTGATGTACGTTTTATGTATATATGTGGATTGAAAATGTGGGTTATATCGAGTGGGTCACATGAAATGTTGTTGGCATGATTTTGAGTCTTCCATTAACAGCAATTATGTCATATAGGAACATCTTGTGAGGCAATCCATGAGAAGATATGACTTTTGTACATATTAATCCACAGGTATTTTACTTTTATTGTTGTTTTTGTTGTATTAGGTTTCAAATTGTTTCAATTGAGAAGATATGACTTTTGTACATATGCATCCACAGATGAGACCTGGTGTGTGCATGAATAAACTCCTCGTTGATGAACAGCAGTGAGAGTGTCCCTGTCCTTGATTATACACAACGCAGAGATAGAGAACGTAACGGCGGTCAGCAGAGGACCGGTTACATTGGTGCCGTGACCCGGATCTGAAGATTTGCTTCCAGATCTACGTCAGTTGGGTCGCCGAGGGACGCTGCATTGAGGTTCACTGTTTCATTAGTGAAGAACTGTGAGAAAACTAACAGACACTCGTTGTTTCCAATACTGACTTTTCTCATTGAGTGACACTTTCACACATCTCACATTTTTCAAGAGCGTTTATTCTGTGGACATTCTGTTTTCTTTGTGAGTGAAATTAAACATGGCATTTAGTTTAAAAGGAGATGAATTTGATGCAAATGAGACATTGACTGGTTTAGGTCTTGGGAGAGGGAAGTTTTTTGGTGAAACTCCAGTTACTCCAATTGTGAGGGAGAGTAGAGTGGGTAGAACACCACCTGTATTATGCTCCACACGCGTAACTGACCATGATCCAAATCCAGTTGCTGATACTGTACCCATGGCTGCTCCAGACATAACAGATCCACACTGGCAAGGTTTGATTGCACACATTGCTCAACAAGTTGGACAGACTCTGTTAGCATCCCAAAAAGAGGTTAATTATGGTCAAGAAGAGAGTAGAGATGCACAAACACAAAGGTTAGGTGCTAGCAAGACATTCTCAGACATACCTTCACTTAACTTGACTGGAGTGAGGTTGGTCATGCAGAGTGAAGCAAAAGAGCCTCCAGTTTACCGTGGTGATGCATCAGACAAGCTTAGTGTGCATGAATGGGAAGAACTGATGGACACCTATCTGAGAAAAAGAGGGATACCGTTAGCAGAGCATCATCAAGAGATCTTAAGCAGACTGATGGGTAAAGCTAAAGATGTCGTCAGAGTCACTCTCCGTTGCAATTCAGCTTTAAGACCAGCTGAGAACCCAAAAGTTATCATGGACATCCTGAAACAGCATTTTAGTGATGTTCATTACTCATGTATGCCCTTGGCTGACTTCTATGGTACTGTTCCATTAGCAGGAGAAGATCCCGTTGAATACTGGGTGCGGCTGAATAAAGCAGTGGATCTTGCGGAGGAAGGTCTAAGGAGACTTGGACGACGAATGGAGGATCCATGTCAAGAAGCTGTAATGATGTTCGTAAAGTACTGTCCTGACTCCACTCTTGCAGCAATGTTCCGTTTCAAATCTCCAGAAAAATGGACTGCTCAGGAGATCCAAGAGCAGCTTGATCGCTACCAGACAGAGTTAAAAGAGCAGGTGTCGACCAAGCCAAAACGTCACACTGCTACAAGACACGTCACCGCTCATGTTCAGATGTCCCACGAAGACGAAGCTGATGTTGGTTGTCCAATAGAGCCAAGTGAGTGTAGCAGAGTAAGCAATGCACATACCACACAGAGTGACGACAATGGCATGAGAACTTTAATTAGTCTTCTTGATCGTGCACTGTCACAAAATGTCCAAATGCAGTCTCGCCAACCCCAAAGCAAGTTCTGTAGAGTATGCAGATCCCAAGATCACTCTACTGTAGCACATTGTCGCCGAGAACATCTGTGTTTTGCATGCCTTCAACCTGGGCATAGTAAGAGGGAATGTACAAGTGAGAGGTCCAGGCCTGGTCCAGCACCATTCCGGGGGCCACCAAGTTTAAACTAGATGGCTCACGTTTAGCGGGGGAATGCGTGAGCACAAGAGAAGAGCCCCTAGAGAATAATGATCTTCAACAGTTTTACGAGAACGCATGTTCGCAAGTTCCCACAGGAACCAGAGTGATAGCACAAAATGTCCAAGCAGTTGAGGCATTCGATGATTTGTTCTATGCACCAGTCAGTGTAAATAATGTGTTTTCACTGAAAGGAATGCTTGACACAGGCTCAATGGCCTGCACCTTTAGTGACAAAGCAGAAAAGAGGATGTTAAGTGAGAATGTACTGCCTTCACCCACACCACTTCCAGAAGAAGTCATCTTAGTAGGATGTGGTGGCAAGGTTACAAGACCAAAATGTTTATATGAGGTTGAGTTGAAGGTTTATGGAGAGAGCTGCCTAGTGCCCATTCTCGTTGTACCCGGCCAGCGGGATGATCTGATCATTGGCACGAATGTAATCAAATTCCTTGCGCATCGAATGAAAGGTAGCAGTGATTACTGGAGACTTGTTTCTAATCACAGTGTGGAACCGATGGCAGGATGTGAGCAGTTCCTGGATGTATTGGCCAACACGTGTCGGTGGAAGGGTTCAGAGCTGCCGGACAAGGTGGGAACCATCAAGCTACAGCAGAGTGTTACCCTCTTGGCAAAGCAGGAACATCTTGTCTGGGGAAAGTTGCCCAGAAATGTCCCCATGTCTCCAGGGAGCACAGTTGTAGTGGAGCCAACAACTTCGAGGTCTGCGTCACGAGACATCATGATTGGACGGGTTGTCACACCATTATGGGGAGATCGCTGGGTTCCTCTAAAAGTCACCAACGTCTCTGACAAGCCAGTCACCTTAAAAAGGAACCGTAAATTAGCAGATGTGTTCCCGTGTGTTGCAGTGGAAGATTTCGAACTCTTTCAAGATCTGAGTCAAGCTGAGGTGGTTGCAGAGGAAAATCAGCATTTATCTGATTCATCAGCTGATTTCAGGCGAAGATTGGAAACCGTTGGTCTCGCTGATCTCGACATCCAGTCTTGCTCTGTCAGCCATGAGTCTAAAGAGAAGTTAGTCCAGTTACTGGAGAAGTACAACAATGTGTTTTCCAAGCATGCATTGGACTGTGGTGAAGTTAAAGGGTTCGTTCACCGCATTCGGCTAATGGATGAGCGTCCATTCAGACTCCCTTATCGTAGAGTGCCGCCAGCACACTACCAAAAGTTGCGGCTAGTTTTGTCCCAGATGGAAGAACAAGGGATAATCAGGAAGTCTGTAAGCGAGTATGCTTCCCCGTTAGTCCTAGTGTGGAAGAAGGATGGAAGTCTGAGGATATGCACAGACTTCAGATGGCTGAACGCAAGGACGATAAAGGATGCACATCCACTCCCACACCAGTCTGACTGCTTAGCTGCTCTGGGCGGAAACACACTCTTTAGCACCATGGACCTGACATCAGGATTCTATAACATACCCATGGCTGAAGAGGTCAAGAAATATACTGCGTTCACGACTCCTGTAGGGTTACATGAGTATAATAGGATGCCGCAAGGGCTATGCAACAGCCCAGCTTCCTTTATGCGAATGATGGTAAGCATCTTTGGAGACTTAAACTTCAGTAGCTTATTGTGTTACCTTGACGACTTGTTGGTGTTCGCTCCAAATGAACGAGAAGCATTGGAAAGATTAGAGGTCGTGTTCAGTCGTCTGAACCAGTATAATCTTAAGCTGAGCCCTAAGAAATGCCACCTACTGAGAACTTCTGTAAAATTCCTAGGTCACATTATAGACGGAGATGGAGTTTCTGTAGATCCAGCTAAAGTTGAGGTTATTTCTAAGCTGTCCAAGTTTGACTTGATGGAGGATGACAGATGTACACCATCAGTAAAGAGAATTAAATCAGTCCTTGGTATGATCTTATATTACCAACATTTCATTCCTGGATGTTCTGCTTTGGCAAAGCCACTTTTTGCTCTCACAGCAGGGCAGCGAAGGAAGCGTGGAAGTAAAGGAGAAACTAAAGCAGGAACTTACAGGAAGCTCAAGCCCACAGATTGGACTGAGGAATGTGATCATGCATTATGTAACCTCAAGGAGAGCTTGCTTAAAAGTGTGGTTTTAGTACATCCTGACTTCACTCGACCTCTGATTCTTGCAATTGACGCTTCACTGGATGGGTTGGGAGCAGTATTATCTCAAGTGCCTGCGGGCGAAGAACGAGCGCGCCCAATCGCATTCGCGAGCAAGACCTTGAGCAGGTCACAGAGGAACTATCCAGTTCATAAACTCGAGTTTCTGGCACTCAAATGGAGTGTGTGCGAAAAGTTTAGCCACTGGTTAAAAGGTCAGACATTCACAGTTTGGACAGACAACAGTCCATTAACATATGTTATGTCCAAAGCGAAACTCAATGCTTGTGAGCAACGTTGGGTATCCAAATTGGCTGCTTACACTTTCGAGCTAAAGCATATAGCAGGTACGAAAAACACAGTGGCGGATGCTCTGAGTAGAGACCCCTTTGTCAAAACTGTGAGCAGCAGGCTAATGAAGGAGAGCTATCGTGAATTACTTGTGGAAGCTGAGGAGGTTGATGGAGATGGAGTTAGGGATGCTTTTCGTCAAGGAGCTCAGAACTCGCAGATCTGCCTCCAATCCCAGATCTGCCTCCAAGCACCACCGTCCAAGCCTGTTTAAGTTTGCATGACCAGTGGGAGGAAACATCAAAAGCAAGAGCTGTACAGCTAATTCAGTCTTACCAAGATTTAGTTCCAGCTAGCGTTGATGCTCTTCCAACGATCTCTGCAGACAAAATCCGTGAGTTGCAGGAGGCCGATTCAGTCCTTTCGAGGATAATATTCTTTCTGAACTTAAAGCGTCAACCACTGAGGCGAGAAAAGGCCAATATGAGTTCCAGAGCCATAACTCTCTTCAGACAGTGGGACAAACTAAAGATTGAGGATGGAATACTCTACCGAATCACACAAAATCCACATAGTAAACAAAAGCGGTATCAGTTGGTCTTACCTTCTAGTCTCAAGGATCAAGCTTTGAAGGGTGTGCATGATTTGGCAGGTCATCAAGGCCAAACGAGAACAGTCCATCTAGCTCGCCAACGCTTCTTCTGGCAGGGAATGGAGAAAGATGTTTGCGAATACATCAAGTGTTGTCAAAGATGCATTCTGGCCAAAGCTCCCGAACCATCTGCGCGAGCACCGCTTGAAAGTATTAAGACTTCTATGCCCATGGAGCTGGTATGTCTCGATTTCTGGACTGCAGAGGATGGGAAGAAACGTTCAGTTGATGTACTCGTTCTGACAGATCATTTCACGAAGTTGGCTCATGCTTTCCCTTGTGCGAATCAGTCTGCAAAACAAGTCGCAAGGAAATTGTGGGATCGTGTATTCTGTGTGTACGGATTTCCGAGTCGCATCCACACTGACCAGGGAGCCAACTTCGAAAGTGCTCTTCTAGCAGAGTTGTTGAAACTATCAGGGGTCGCTAAGTCTCACACCACCGCTTACCACCCCATGGGAAATGGAGGGGTTGAGAGGTTTAATCGAACCTTGGGGAGTATGCTCCGTACCCTGCCCCTGAAAGAAAAGCACAAATGGTCAGAACAAATACAAACACTGACATTCGCCTACAATGCAACGGTCCATGAGACGACAGGGTACGCTCCATTTCAGCTTATGTTCGGCCGTGTACCAAGGTTACCAGTAGACGTTATGTTCAGACAGGTGCTACACGACCCTGTAGTTGTTGATCACAGTACTTACCTGAAGTCGTTGATGTCATACCTACATGAAGCAGCTGAGATCGCGCAGAGACACACTGAAAAAGAGCAGCGTAAGCAGGCAAGAGGTTACAACAAGAAAGTCAAGGGGACATGTCTGAATATTGGGGACCGTGTGCTGGTGGCGAACAAAGGAGAACGAGGAAAGAGGAAACTTGCAGATAAGTGGGATCCAGCAGTGTACACTGTAGTGGACAGAAACCTGCAGACACACACTTACAAGTTGAAAGATGAAAAAGGGAGTGTGAGGATTGTGCACCGGAACCTACTGTTGGATATTAGTTTCCTACCTGTTGAGTCACCTGATAAAGAGGGAACTATGTTACCTTCTGAAGTGGAGTTGGAGAGTGAGTCAGGTAGCGTCAGAAGTGAGCCTTGTGTGGATAACTTTGAACCAACAGACCTTGAGGAGAGAACCAGGAGATGGGTTAATGGGGACTCTGAAAGCCCGGTAGTTCAAGACTCTGAAAGCCTGGTAGTTCAGGATTCTGCTGTTGAGGAAGCTTTAGGAACAGACCATCTCAGTTCAAGTGGAAAAGAGCCGAGTGATCAATTGCAGACTGAAGAGAACAGTAGCAGAGACCTTCTTCAGAGTCAAGTTGAAAACAATCCAACATCTCTTGACGTTAACCTTGACTGTGACACAGATCCACATATACAAATTCTGACTGACACTCATACTGACACCCAAGTTCCAGTTCCCGACATTCAGGGTGTAAGAACACGAGCAGGCAGAGTTGTTAAGAAAGTGAACAGACTAATTGAGTCAATGGTTCAGAAACCCTTTTACCTCCAAGGTGTAGGAAGTACACTGAAAAAGAGATCTGGTTCATTTCTTTCTCTGTTTTAAAGAGTATTTTGTTTCAAGTTTTTGTCTGTATTGATGTGAAAAGTGAAATTGAAAATGTGATATTTTAATTCCAAATATGAAGGTCAGGTCATATTATGGTGTACAAGGCACCGTAGTGTTCCGAGATGATTTTAGGCTTGATCACCCTGAGGTTTTTCTCGACCTATTAGTAGGTAACTCTCAAGTTGAACTAATGAATGTTTCATTATAGACCTGTACCGGTTATTTGCGTTGGATTCACTACGGATTTTAGCGAAATCCGGAAGGGGTGAATGTAACGAGTTAAAGTAAATCATATAAGTATGTAATACTTTTGCTTTTCACTAAAATCCTTTTTATTGGTTTTATCCTGTTTTTCTTTGAGTGTTATTTGATTATTTTGCTGTAAACTTTATAGGGACTTTTATTTTGACATTATTTTCTGGTGGTCTGTTGACGCCATTTTCAAGTGAACGCGCGCTTCTCGCCAGTTTACATTGCATGTGCTGGGGAGAGGTAAGCGGTTTTCTTAGCTCTTGAAATTCGGGACGAATTACGTTTATAAAGTGCATAATTTGACTCAATATCTCATTGTAAATTATACTGAGGCTGTTTACAGTGTTTTGATGTACGTTTTATGTATATATGTGGATTGAAAATGTGGGTTATATCGAGTGGGTCACATGAAATGTTGTTGGCATGATTTTGAGTCTTCCATTAACAGCAATTATGTCATATAGGAACATCTTGTGAGGCAATCCATGAGAAGATATGACTTTTGTACATATTAATCCACAGGTATTTTACTTTTATTGTTGTTTTATGTTCTTGTGCTGTGAATAATTTTTATGTCTCAATGTTCGTATTAATTGTTTCAAATTGTTTCAATTGTTAAACATAGTGAGTTTACATTGCATGTGCTGGGGAGAGATGAGACCTGGTGTGTGCATGAATAAACTCCTCGTTGATGAACAGCAGTGAGAGTGTCCCTGTCCTTGATTATACACAACGCAGAGATAGAGAACGTAACGGCGGTCAGCAGAGGACCGGTTACATTAGCGTCTGCCCTACCTCCTTGTTTCGTAATCATTCCCGGCTGTCTCTCATCACTACCTTCCCTGTTGTGTCCTTTAAACATCCCTCAGTGTTTGCTTTCCGGCATCTCGTCATTGTCTTCCATGTGTTCCCTGGTCGTGACACAGACTTGGTACTTTCGCAGAGTGCATAAAAACGTATGAGACAAAAAAAGCCAAATTTTTCTAGTTTTTGAAAGGAATTTTTCTTTTATGGTATCTTTCATGCTAATGTTCTATTTCCTTTTAGTTAGTCAGTATAACTACCAATAAGTAAGAAATTATCCAAAATGTAGTAATACAATAATAGTAATATAATAGTATCAAGTTCATAATGTTTAGAAATGAAGGGAAAATAATTCATGATTTATTTTAACTAACTTCACTTTGATATTTTACCCTGACAAACACCATGTGTAACGCAGGGTCAGAGGCAGTGGGATCCATTTGCAGCTTTATTTAAGAACAGTCGTAGTTTAACAGGCAGGGGTAAATCACCAACAGCAGAATATCAGAGACAAGGCAGAGACAAAACGGCAGAGTCTCTCCTCTCTGGCCACCGGAGGGAGCTCACATGTATACTGACACACACACACACACACACACACACACACACACACACACACACACACACACACACACACACACACACACACACACACACACACTACATTTCCCATGATGCCATTCAGTGGACTGATTACTGCACCAGCTGGACACCATTACACAAACTATAAAAGACTCTGTTAAACGCGCTGTTAGAGCAAAGTCTTGTTTTGCTACTGTGCACAATTATGAGTGGTTTTTATCCTGCCTGTTGGTCTGTTACCGATTCTGCTGCCTACCCGTCAGTGATCTTGTCTGCCTACCTTTTGACCTTCGCCTGGATTATCGTTTATGTATGTTCTCTGCCTGTCCTGATTATCCGCCTGTATGACAACTCTTATTAAAGACACGCTATTGGATCTCTGCCTGTAAATACCATCCGTTACAGAAGACTTCGCCACTCAAGATCCAGCTGTCTTTCATTATGGACAATTCGAGACAGGCTGAATTTCACCTGGTCTCTCTCCGGCAAAACTAATTTTTACATTTGAGTGGGGTTTGGATGCTAGGTTTATCCAGGCATTGGGGTGCCAGGAAACCTCCCTCGTTGACTATGTGAACATTGTGCTGTGGCTAAAAGGGGTGGATTTCTCCCACTCCCACAGTGAAGCCCGCGTTCCCAAGCCTTGCGACCGAGCCAGCGCTCATGAGTCCCGCGGTCCAGCCCACGCTTCCGAGTCCTGCAACTGAATCCAAGCTCCTGAGTACCATGACCAAGTCAATGCCTCGCCACCATAAGCGGCGGAGGTGGAAGAGTCACAACCAGGAGGCCGTCCCAGAGCCAGCTGCAGGCCAGGAGGCCGTCCCAAAGCCGTTACCGGCCAGGAGGCCGTCCCGATACTGCTTGCCATGCCGGCGCCAGAGCCCGCAACGACCCGTCAGTCGGCACCTGAGTTTCCCTAGTTCCCACCTTTATCATGTATATCCCTGTTTCTGTCTGCCAGACCTCCAGCCCTGTCTCCGCTGAAGATCGTCTGCCCTGCCGCCTCCAGCCTCGTTGGCAGTCGGGGAATCCGTGACTTCACCTGCAGCCTTGGATCCCTTCTCTCAACCTCGGCCCGTCGACCTGTTAGCTTCGCTCTGGCTCCTCCCATCCTCGGCTTCACCCGTGACCCTTAACCTGGTAGCATATACACTACATTTCCCATGATTAGAATCAGAATCAGAAAGAGCTTTATTGCCAAGTGTGCTTGCACACACAAGGAATTTGTCTTGGTGTTGAAGCTTCCAGTGCACATATACAACACAACATGAGTTTACATAGCAAACAACTACATAAACATACACAGTACATGTGGTCACATGCTGGGATTTTTTGCATGGAGTGGGAGAGGGGATAGATAAGGACGGAATGTCAGCCATAACATCCGTTTGCATTGTTTTTCTTTCCCTGCGCTCTGCCCAGCATTTTATCTCTTATTAATTCAACTGTTCAAGAGGGAAATGGCCAGTGGAAAGAAACTGTTCCTGTGCCGAGATGTTCTAGTGGCCAGTGATCGTAGTCGCCATCCTGACGGTAACAGTTCAAACAGGAAGTGTCCAGGGTGAGTAGAGTCTGTGATGATTTTACCTGCTCTCTTTTTCACTCTGGAAGAGTACAGGTCCTGGAGAGCTGGCAGGGAAGCACCAATAATCCTCTCTGCAGTCCGGATTGTACGATGTAGTCTCCCGATATCAGATTTGGTAGCTGAACCAAACCAGACAGTGATGGAGGTGCACAAAACAGACTCAATGACGGCAGAGTAGAACTGTATCAGCAACTCCTGTAGGAGGTTGAGCTTCCTCAGCTGACGAAGGAAGTACAGTCTCTGCTGGGCCTTTTTTACAATGGAGTCAATGTGATTGTTCCACTTCAGGTCCTGAGAGATGGTGGTGCCCAGGAACCTGAATGACTCCACTGCTGCCACTGTGCTGTTCATGATGGTGAGTGGAGGTAGAGCAGGGCTGTTCCTCCTGAAGTACACTATCATCTCCACCGTTTTGAGCGTGTTGAGTTCAAGGTTGTTATAACTGCACCAGACAGACAGCTGATGTTGCTGTTCAGATGCTGCGGACAGCGGACAGATGCTGTTCAGTTGACATATTACTGCACCAGCTGAACACCATTAAACAAACTATAAAAGACATGGTTAGCACAAAGTCTTGTTTTGCTATTGTGCACAATTCTGAGCGTTTATTATCCTGCCTGTTGTTCTGTTAACGATTCTGCTGCCAACCCGTCATTGATCCTGTCTGCCTGCCTTTTGACCTTCGCCTGGAATATATTTTATGTATGTTCTCTGCCTGTCCTAATGATCCCCCTGTACAACCATTCTTATTAAAGACACGCTGTGAGTACCATCCATTACATTGAGCAAAGTATGGAGTATAAAGCTGGTTGCTTATGCAGAATTCCTCTTTCTACTTCTCTTTAGTTAATTTAAAAAGAACAGGGCTCTACACTAACAACTCCTGGCAGATCAGACATTTGTTTGGTGTTAATATGCAAGTTAAAATAAAACTCTTTGACTTTCACTGAAACAAATGACAGACAACCATGTTCAAATGTTTATCAACAGTGTTGGAAAAGCAATATAAACTAAGGCCACGTCCACACGATGCCGGCGCATTCCCTATCCGATCTTTTTTTTTCCTCGTTCAAAAAAAAATCAGCGTCCATACGATACCACTGAAACCGACTGAATCCGGTGTAGTTTATATGCCAGACCAGTATGGGGCGCTGTCATTCTGCCACAGATATACACTATACACAGAGAAGAAGACTTTGAGCATGTGCATTGTTGTTGCTGTTCAGTGTTGCCAGATTGCTAGTTACCTTTTTGTCACGTCCGACTGGGAAAAAATGCATTGGGCTGGTTGATAAAATTTGGGATGGCTTTTGATGCATAAAATCGCTCAACATTTTTCATTATTTATAAGAGTATGTACTTTGGGCTGGTATTTTTTTAAATGGGAGGGTTTTAAGCTGTAGCTGCGCTGGAATCTTCAGTCCAATCTGGCAAAACTGTTGCTGTTACTGTGATGCAGCCGACACGTGATGTGATGACATCATCGGTAAACAAAAAAATATACGGATTGGCCGTCCACACGAGTCCGCAAGGGTGTCGGATTCAGATCTATCCACTTTAGGACCCGGTATAAAAAGTGAGCGGATTCAGTCTCCCAAATCGCCGGATCAGTGTGGACAGAACGCCAATCCGATAAGAAATGTATGTGGATGCAGTGATCCGCGTCTCCGTGTGGACGGGGCCTAAGTAAAAAAAAAAAAAAAAAAAAAACTGATTATCAGATGTTCTTATCTGTACAGATAAACTATTTTCCAAAGATAATGAAATGCACATGATGTTCTCATACCAACAAACACACAAGCGTGAAGATAAAGATTTGACGTTCCATATAATGATTCAGACAATCGCTGAAATTTAAGTCAAAGTCATAAATAATCCTGATTACTAATACATTGAGCTCTACTTTTATCACTGTTTGTTAGTTGACTGTAAGTTGATAACTTAATAAAAATCTGTTTTTTTTTTCAAATAAATTAGTTTATGATCAATTTAACTATTAGAAACTGTTTTAGAAAATGAAGAATTTTGCAATTTGATTGATATGTGGATTTGAAATATAGAGAGAGCATCAAAACGTTCATTATTGCACTGCTGCCATAATACTACTGCTTCATTCTGAAAAAAACAGAGATTCTAATTATTAGACCAAAAAGTTCAGCATGTAATAATCTAGACTGCTGCCTAACACTTGATGGCTGCTCTGTCAAGTCTTCGTCGTCAGTTAGAAACGAAGGGTGTGCTCTTTGATACCAATCTTTCATTTGAAAGACATGTTTCTAGCATCTGTAAAACGGTATTTTTCCATCTTAAAAATATATCTAAATTACAACATATGCTCTCTAAGACAAATGCGGAAAAGTTAGTTCATGCGTTCATGAGTTCAAGGCTAGACCCCTTCAGACCTGGTGTCCATTACAATGGACATGATTTTCACGCTCCTTTTTTAAAAACTTTTTGAGCATTTTTCCTAATTTAAAGCATGCACCCCAAGAGATTGGACCCTTGTCATCCTCTAGATGGCAGAAAAGTTCTGCTTTTTTTTTTTTTTTTTTAAACCCACTACCTCTGAAGTGACACAGGGAGGTGCTGTTTTTCACCTACAGAAGTAAGCTGCATTTTCTACAGTTAAATTTGCAATTTTTGAAATGTTTGCCAAAAATTCATAGTTGGTATGTAAAATAGAGAGATTTAACTTACTAATAAAAGTAAAAAATCGATTGGAGAGCTGCAAGTTTTTTCTCAGGATTTTTTGAAAAATGCATGTCCATTGTAATGGACACCAGGTCTCAGTGTCACCTAATCAATGCCCGTTCAGATATGCATATTGAAATTTATTATAGATACTCTTGCATATCAATCTGTGCATTTTTTATAATTTTTCTTGCTATTTGGGATCTGTAGGACCTAATCAATACAATATCCCCAAAAAAAATGTTTACAGGTATTGTATAGATGTCCTAATACGGTCTCATAATGTTATTTGCTGTTATGGCCAGTGGGGGCATATGAAAAAAAAAAAAAAAAAAAAAAAAAAATCAGTGATGTAATGTTGTAAAAACACCACCAGATGGGGTGGACACTCCATCTAAAAGTGGCCAACAGCGCTAAGATTGACAGAATGGGCTATTATTGTCTCAAGAGCCAAATATGTAATGTTATGAGATATGAGATATGAGATAAAAATACAGTTATCACAGTAATAATACATTTGTGAAAAAATGTTATATGCAGAATATACAATTCTGTGATCAGTGCAGGGTGCACTACTGCTCTGTGCCACTGGGGACCACCTGGAAACACACACACAGGCTGTGTGTGTGTGTAAAGTCACTGGATGCAGTCTCCCAATGCATTTCCTATGAGAGGTGTATGTTGTTAAAAATGTGCAAATCTGTACAAAAAAACCTCAAAATTAAAGTTGAAATGTTATATTGTTCAGGTTCTTGACCTAGAAATGTAAAAAAAAAAAAAAAAAAAAAAAAAAAAAACCTTTATATAATTTTTTTTTATTGTCTATAGGACTTTATATGAAACTGATTTACAACGCTCTAGACCTGATGTCCATTACAATCGACATGAAAAATTTCTATGAAGGTGTTATAACATTTTTTTAATTTTTTTTTGATTCCTTAATTGATGCCTAATTTAATGGGATTTTTTTTTTCTTGAGCCTGGAACCTAATTCAGTGCTGAAGGGGATATTATTGTAATGCTTTACTTGGTGGTTGCCCTGCACGCTTAATAAACAAATTCCAGCTGGTCCAAAATGCAGCAGCTCGAGTTCTTACTAGAACCAGGAAGTATGAGCATATTAGCCCAGTTCTGTCAAACCTGCACTGGCTTCCTATTAATCACCGAATACATTTTAAAATCTTGCTAATTACTTACAAAGCATTAAATGGTTTAGCTCCCCAGTACTTGAGCGATCTCTTAACACATTATAGTCCTTCACGTCTATTGCGATCCCAAAATACTGACCAGCTTATAATACCTAGAATATCAAAGTCAACTGCTGGCGGTCGATCCTTTTCCTATTTAGCTCCTAAACTCTGGAACAGTCTTCCTAATACAGTTCGGAAAGCAGACACACAGTGTCAGTTTAAATCTAGACTAAAAACACATCTCTTCAACCTGGCATACACATAACACATTATACATACATTTTTTATCCAAAACATGTAAAATTATTGTTAGGCTGCATAATTTAGGTCAGCCGGAACCGGGAACATTCCCATAACACCTGATGTACTCGATACATCAGAAGAAGAATGGCATCTACGCGATATTGGTCTCTGTTTATTCCGAGGTTACCGTGGTCAGCCGGATCCGGGCCGTATCCAGATCAGATGAAGGACCTGGACACGAGCACAGCACTGCCCTGAACTGTCTGCGGAGACCGTGACTCTACTAAACCCTCCCCTGTGACGATCATGAACCCATCTCTAACCGGAGCAAATTGGACTTCATATTGGACTTGAATTGTTGTCAATATAATAATCATGCACTGTTTGGCTGTTGGCCAGAGGAGAACTGGTTGCCTGACTGAGCCTGGTTTCTCCCAAGGTTTTTTCTCCATTCTGTTCTTCATTCATTACGTCACCTGCTGGAGTTTTGGTTCCTTGCCGCTGTCGCCTATGGCTTAATTAGTTGGGGAAACTTAACACTTAATATTCATCAATTGTATTGATTCGCCTGCTCTTCCGTTTTTTTCTGTGACCAATGTAAAGCTGCTTTGAAACAATCTACATTGTAAAAATCGCTATATAAATAAAGGTGACTTGACTTGACTTGACTGCGGGAACCCTGAGGAACAGAAGAAACGCGAAACCGCACAAATGAGCCGTTTTCACTTAATGTCATATTGCTGAAATCATTCAAGAATGGTTTCATAATCACCAGGATGAAGTCCAATCCCTTTCATTGTCCCCTCAATCACCACATCTAAAAATATTTATACTTTTAGTCCTGCAGAAGAGAATCAGGGAACTCGAGCTGCGTCAAAACGCTAGGGGAAATAGCCTTGCTTCATTCACGTGAAGATCTGTGCAACCAATGAGAGACGAACGCGTGTGAATGCATCACTGCCGGCACGTGCCGGTGACGTCATGAGGAAGAGCATAAAGCGCGTCTGAAACCCGGACGCGTCAGCTCTGAATGTCTTCAGCGTGCTGTGTCTGTGTGAGAGTGATTTTGAGACTAAGATAGTTTAAAAATCAGGGAATATGAGTGTGAAAAGTGTGGTCTGTTTGGGAGTGGGGCATGCGCGGTCGGCACTTGAGAATGCCGGCTGTGAGCACTGCGAGAAGTTCTCCTTGCATGCTCTCCGCTCCCGCCAGGCGGTCTGTATGAGGCCGCCGTGGCTTCTCAAGTTTCAGAAGCACGCCCTGTGCGGTTTCTTTCGACTTCAATAACAACGACCTAGCTTTGAGGAGTTCACTTCACTTGGTGTCATCACTATGCTATATAACTGCTCTGGTACAGTGGATATTGTGTTTGCCTATCATGCGGGAGACCGGGGTTGCCCCGATGTGATTAACTTTTTCCTGCACCAAGGTGCTGGATTTTGTTGGCATCGAGACTGCAGATGAAGGCACCCTCCTCACCGGCATGTGAGGAGCTAGTTGAGGTTGTGGCGCGAGCGGTCTCACGTCTAGATGTTGATTTGCCGGCGGAGACCAAGAGCACTCGTCCTAGAAAAAGTATTTTAGATGAGTGTTACCTGCCTGCTCGCGTCACTCCCCCGCGCCGAGCTATGCCTTTTCTACCCGATTTACATGCTGAGGTATCTAGATCTTGCAGAAAGCCAGCCTCCGAAAAGGTTCATACACCAAACAGTGCTATGTATACCAATCTTGTAGGGGCTCAAGGTCATTGTTATGGGGGGATGCAGAAAGTGGACGAGGCTCTTGCGAGTTACCCCGTGCCCCAATCTGCGTCCTCCATAAAAGCTCCGGCGCTCCCCTCCAAGCCGATGCGCGTCACGTTGTCTTTGGTGGGGAAAGCATACTCAGCTTCTAGTCAGGCCGCAGCGTGTCTATACACACGACACTGCTGCAGGCTTATCAGGCTGAGTTGCTAGGGGACCTCAACGAGGGCGGCGGTATCGGTCCGGAGGCAGTGGCAGAGCTGCGCCGGACCGTGGATTTGTCTCTTCGGGCCACTAGGGAGACGGCCTACTCTGTCGGTCGCTCCATGGCAGCTCTGGTGGCCACGGAGAGACACTTATGGCTTAATTTGTCAGCTATGAAGGATAGAGACAAATTTGTTTTGCTGAACGCTCCTCTGTCCCCTTCGGGCTTGTTCGGCGATGCCGTAAAAAGCGTCGTCGACAAGTTCCAGGAGGCTGCACGACAGCAGGCGGCGTTCAGTAAAGTTCTTCCCCGCCGCCCTCCACGTGAGACCGCCGGCCAAGCACGGTCTCAGAGCTCCTCACACAGGGCCGCTCAGAAACAAAGTGTCGCTACCCGCCTTCCTCCGGTAGACCCCGGAAGGTCGGGTCGACAAGTTCAAGTCCATGCCGCTGGTAGAAGGGGTGATTTGAGGGTTGTCCTGAATGCCAAGAAGGCCAAGACTAAGCGGCCCTGACGCCAAGCCGCAACAAGGTGGTGTCTCCCAGGAGCAGCTCCAGAGTCAGCCCGCCATGGGAAAACCACCCCCTCTAAGGAGGGTCCTAGAGCAGTCCACCCGGGTTTCCAGAATCAGCCCCGGCTCAGTGGTGGATATGTTCGTAGTACCAGAGACCAGCCCCGGGAGGCTGGTTCCCCTAGTAGAATTCCGGGCTGCGTGGTTACAGCTACCCGGTATCTCTCAGTGGGTCCTGCGCACGGTAACCTCCGGGTATGCCTTTCAGTTTGGGGTTTCACCACCCCGGTTCTCGGGTCAGTGGTAGGCCCTCAGCAGGCTCTGGTCATGGAACAAGGAGTAGACACTTTGCTGGCGAAAGGGACCATCGAGTATGTACCCCTCGCGAACAGCAAGTCCGGGTTTTACAGCCGGTACTTCATAGTTCCAAGGGAGGATGGAGGGTTGCGGCTCATTCTGGATTTGCGTCTCTTAAGTCGGAGTTAGGCGTCTAAAATTCAAAATGAATGAGATATGACGCTCAAGTAGATCGTAGTACGGATCAGGTATAACTGGTCCGGCACGGTCGACATCAGAGACGTATAATCCCTCGTCTCCATCCTTCCACAGTGGGAAGTTCCTGTGGTTTGCCTTCAGGGGGGAAGGCGTACCAGTATCGGTGCTTCCCTTTCGGTCTGGCGCTCTCGCCCCGCACGTTCACCTAGGAGGAGACGCTGCTCTAAGCTCTGCTGCACTTGCAAGGGACTATCGTGTCCGAAACTATGTCGACGACTATGGCTTACCCTGGCCGAGTCGCCGCAGTTAGCAGCACAACATCGAGATGCTGTGCCCGCACATAAAGGAGCTGGGGTTAAGGCTAAACACCAAGAAGAGTGTACTTTCTCCAACGCAGAGATCTACTTTCTTGGGAGTCATTTGGGACTCAGTTGCCATGTCTGCTCGGCTCTCCCCCGAGCGCATCCAGGCTGTTCGTTTAGCCGTTAAGAGCATAAAGCTGGGCCAGCCACTCATGGTGGTGGCTAAAGACCAGGGGTTCTCCCTGAGGGGTACCCTGTCGCAATCAAGGTCACGGGGCGATGCCCACGCACCCTGAGCATGCGGAAGAACTCTTTGTTCTCGTCATTCGACGCTTAGGGCAAAACACCAAGAAGAGTGTACTTTCTCCCACGCAGATAACCACTTTCTTGGGAGTCATTTGGGACTCAGTGGCCATGTCTGCTCGGCTCTTCCCCGAGCGCATCCAGGCCTTTCGTTTAGCCGTTAAGCGACGAGTGACACTCTTAGGGCTGAACACCAAGAAGAGTGTACTTTCTCCCACGCAGAGAACCACTTTCTTGGGAGTCACTGGGACTCAGTGGCCATGTCTGCTCGGCTCTTCCCCGGGCGCATTCAGGCCTTCGTTCAGCCATCAAGAGTATCAAGGGGCAGCCACTCACATGTAAACACTTTTGGAGGGTGTTAGGGCTCATGCAGAGGCTCCAGTGTTACCCCACTGGGAAATCGGTGCACGAGACCCCTGCAGCGGTGGCTGAAAACCAGGGGTTCTCCCCGAGGGCTAGACCTCTTGGTCCCCTTCTTATCTGGAGCAGATTGGGGACAGATATGGCAGGGCACAGGGCTTTCGTTTAAAACATCCAGCGCCTCTGGGGCGGGATGTCATGGTAAAGGTGTAACCTGTCAAGTTGGCAAAGTTCTGGAGTTCCTGCGAGAAAGATTTGAGCAGGTTTGTCCCCCTCCACCTTGAAGGTTTATGTGGCTGCCATAGCGGCTTGCCATGTACCTCTGGGTGGGGTATCCTTGAGCAGGGACCCCCTAGTCACTCGTTTCCTCCGTGGCACACTAAGGCTGAGACCTGCGGCACAGACCAGGGTGCCTGCCTGGGACTGGTCTGTGGTACTCCAAGGCCTGTCCCAGGCACCCTTTGAACCTTTGGAGGAGCTCCCTATCAAGCTCCTCTCTCTTAAGACCCTTCTTTGGCTGGCTATTGCCTCGCTTAAGAGGGTCGGGGATCTTCAGACCCTCTCGGTGGCTCCCTCATGCCTCGAGTTCGGCCCGGGATGGAACAACCTTTCTCCACCCAAGGTCAGGCTATGTCCCCAAGGTTCCCACTAATGTGGCTCGGTCTGTCACACTGCAGGCCTTCTGCCCTCCCCCCATTTGGCGATCATGAGTAGGAGCAAGAACAAGGTCTGTCCAGTGCGAGCACTGGACACTTACGTCCCAAGACTGCCACTTGGCGTAGGTTGGACCAACTGTTCGTTTGCTCTAGGACCCCTAAGGGGGCTCCAGCTTCTAAGCAAACCCTATGCAGGTGGATAGTCGAGGCTATCTGTCTAGCTTACGAGTCGGCCGGACATGCTTCTCCGTTGAGGGTCGGAGCGTGGCGGCATCCAAGGCTCTCCTCTTTGGAGTTTCCTTGTCTGATGTTTGTGCTGTGGCTGGCTGGTCCTCGCCGCACACATTCTTGAGGTTTTACCAATTGGACCTCGATGCCGCCCCGGGAACCAGGGTGCTCTCTCAGTGAGCTGGGACACACCCGGATGCCGGCGTCGCTGAGGTGGCGTTGGTATAGCGTTCCCCTAGCGTTTTGACACAGCTCGAGTTCCCTGAAAGGGAACGTCTCGTGTTACGAATGTAACCCTGGTTCCCTGAGGGGAACGAGACGCTGCGTCTTTGCCTCAGCTCCTTGCGCCTCCGTGCCCGCTTCAGACATTCATGCTGACGCGTCCGGTTTCAGACGTGCTTTTATGCTCTTCCTCATGACGTCACCGGCACGTGCCGGCAGTGACGCATTCACACACGTTCGTCTCTCATTGGTTTCACAGATCTTCACGTGACTGAAGCAAGGCTATTTCCCCTAGCGTTTTGACGCAGCGTCTCGTTCCCCTCAGGGAACCAGGGTTACATTCGTAACCCGAGACGTTTCCACACCCTTTATCTCTCAATGAGCAGGACATTTTTATTTGAAAAATAATGTCTTTATTTGAATTAAATCACTTTTTTGAATTTTAAATTAATCAATAGCAAAGTTATATGAGTTATTTGATACTTTTCTAAATGCTCAGTTGTTTTTAAATTTAAATTTTGAATATTTTGATTATTTAAAAGAAGAAAAAAAATATGTACAGAATGAGTAGAAGCAGGAACATAAATATATTAAATAAAGATATATAAAGGTTGGCGTCTCCACTGGTGACAGAAACTCCATCATTTCCAGTAAACCACTTTTAGCTATCATCATACTTCAAAATTAATGATCCGAGAGGATGGTAAACTAATTAGTTTTAAAAGACTTTCCCTCCATTATATGTCTTTCCATATATTTGTCTTTCCTTCCATTATATAAAAAATAAAGGCCTGAAGAGTTCACATTTATTTCAGATTGAATCATAAGGATTTTGGTTATATTTTATTTTGATAATCCTCTTTAGACATAAGTAACTTTTAAAAATACATGCCAACTCTCTCATTAATTTGCAATTACAGGTCAACTTACTCAGTTAGATTAGATTTTAGGCTTTAGGATTCGTGTGTCACAGAGATGAACTCCGTGATTCCCTCCTCGGGCCACCAGAGGGAGCCATCTCCCAAATACTGACACACCTACACACACACACAAACACTACATTTCCCATAAGCCCTTACCTTGGACTCATCACCATGTCAGCTGTTACACATTCACAAGAGACTATTTAAACCTGGTTACCCCACAGCTCAGAGCGAAGTCTTGTTTAGCCCCGGTTGACATTTCTGAGCGTTATTTCCACTGCCTGATTCTCTGTTGCTGTTACCGCTGTTTACCCGTCACTGAACCTGTTTGCCTGCCTTTTGACCCCTGCCTGGAATTACGATCTGTGAGTGTTACCTGCCTGTTCTGACCTGTCTGCCTGTTACATCGTCTCCGATTCTGCCTGCCCTTCTGTTCCTGTTTGCTCCTGTTTGACCCAGCCTGTACGACCACCCCTGTTATCTTTAATAAAGCATGCAAATGGATCCTGGTCTGAGTGATGAATCATTACATCGTGTTAGTTGAATATACTTATAAATTACTTAAAGTGAGTCTTTTACAGTCAATATGATGTCTGGGGACCATCAATAGTGATAGCAGATATTAAAGGGATAGTTCAAAACGTGTGAGTTTTTTTTTGTTCTCTTTCACTAAACAGAAGATATTTTAAAGAATGTTGGTAACCAGAAGGTTAACGGTTGTCAGTAATTTTTTTAGTCGAAGGTTACATCAACCTTTTTTGCCAACATTCTTTAACAGATCATCTTTTGTGTTCAACGGAAGAAAGAAACTCATACATGTTTGGAACAATATTAAGATGAGTAATATTATGACAAATAATAATTTATTACATAATTTATGGGTTAACTATCCCTTTAAGCAGACAATGTACTCATACTATAATGACTGGTATTTGCAAATTTACTTCATTAGTAGAATGTCTGAAGTGGACTTTCGAAACAAAATGTATCTGATCAACATTGTCCCATTTTGCAGTGTATATGCCAATTTTGAATACTATAGATTTCAGTTCCTTAAGTCATTTTGCTTTTACCATTTAACTCTGACCTTGTCTATTTAGAATCTGCACTTATTATTGCTGAGACAGCTGAACCGGTTTTGTAGCTGAGAAATAAGCTTACGCATGAGCTCTTTATGGTTCACAGACACCTGATCACAAATTTCATTCGTAGGTGATGTTGATAGCACAGTGCTTAATACGTGTGATCATGTTTCTAATCTATTAAAATGCCTCTCACCAAATCTCTTTGGCTTTTATTGCTCCCACATAAGACCTAGATCACTACATGCAACATCACGCCTTGTTCCCTCCATCTGGAAATGGAGGTTACAACAGTTACCAAGACATTCCCAGAGAAGACAATGAAACACATCTTAGTTTAAAATAATATTTTACCTTAAGAGAATGCCATTGTTTCATTCATTCGCTTCTCAGAAAGAGGAGGAAAATATTTATTTTTACCAGTGAAACCAATATAACATCTCAACATTCACAAATATACATTTCTGACATTCAAAAACCAAACAAAAACAAATCAGTGACCAATATAGCCACCTTTCTTTGCAAGGACACTCAAAAGCCTGCCATCCATGGATTCTGTCAGTGTTTTGATCTGTTCACCATCAACATTGTGTGCAGCAACAACCACAGCCTCCCAGACACTGTTCAGAGAGGTGTACCGTTTTCCCTCCTTGTAAATCACACATTTGATGATGGACCACAGGTTCTCAATGGGGTTCAGATCAGGTGAACAAGGAGGCCATATCATTAGATTTTCTTCTTTTATACCCTTTCTTGCCAGCCACGCTGTGGAGTACTTGGACGCGTGATGGAGCATTGTCCTGCATGAAAATCATGTTTTTCTTGAAGGATGCAGACTTCTTCCTGTACCACTGCTTGAAGAAGGTGTCTTCCAGAAACTGGCAGTAGGACTGGGAGTTGAGCTTGACTCCATCCTCAACCCGAAAAGGCCCCACAAGCTCATCTTTGATGATACCAGCCCAAACCAGTACTCCACCTCCACCTTGCTGGAGTCTGAGTCGGACTGGAGCTCTCTGCCCTTTACCGATCCAGCCACGGGCCCATCCATCTGGCCCATCAAGACTCACTCTCATTTCATCAGTCCATAAAACCTTAGAAAAATCAGTCTTGAGATATTTCTTGGCCCAGTCTTGACGTTTCAGCTTGTGTGTCTTGTTCAGTGGTGGTCGACTTTCTTCCTTTCTTACCTTGGCCATGTCTCTGAGTATTGCACACCTTGTGCTTTTGGGCACTCCAGTGATGTTGCAGCTCTGAAATATGGCCAAACTGGTGGCAAGTGGCATCTTGGCAGCTGCACGCTTGACTTTTCTCAGTTCACGGGCAGTTATTTTGCGCCTTGGTTTTTCCGCACGCTTCTTGCGACCCTGTTGACTATTTTGAATGAAACGCTTGATTGTTCGATGATCACGCTTCAGAAGCTTGTCTATTTTAAGACTGCTGCATCCCTCTGCAATATATCTCACTATTTTTGACTTTTCTGAGCCTGTCAAGTCCTTCTTTTGACCCATTTTGCCAAAGGAAAGGAAGTTGCCTAATAATTATGCACACCTGATATAGGGTGTTGATGTCATTAGACCACACCCCTTCTCATTACAGAGATGCACATCACCTAATATGCTTAATTGGTAGTAGGCTTTCCAGCCTATACAGCTTGGAGTAAGACAACATGCATAACGAGGATGATGTGGTCAAAATACTCATTTGCCTAATAATTCTGCACTCCCTGTAATGATTCAGATAATCACTGAAATTCTGAGTGAGACTGAGTCACATCACAAGCCATGAATAATCCTGATTGCCAATAGATTGAGTTTAATTTTTATGACTGTTTGATAGTCGACTGTAAGTGGATGACTTAAAAATAATCTGTTTATATTTAGAAAATATTTTATTCCATATGTTCCGAAAGTACAAGAATAAAACCCTGAGGAACAGAAAAAAATTCAAAACAACACAAATGAGCCGTTTTCAATTAATGTCATATTGCTGAAAAAAATCAAGAATGGTTTCATGTTCTCTAGAATGAAATCCAATCCCTTCCATTGTCCCCTCAATCACCACATTAAATATATTTTTACTTTTAGTTTTGGAGAAGAGATTCAGTTTCCACAGCCTTCATCTCTCAATGAGCAGGACATTTTTATTTGAGAAGTAATGTCTGGATTTGAATGAAAGCTTTTTTTTTTTACATGAAGACTTATTTCAGAGCAAAGATATAGGTATTATTTGATGCTTTTCTACATATTCAGTTGTTCTTAAAATTTAATTTTGATTGTTTTGATTTTCTTTATTTAAAAGAAAAATGTCCATTTTAATGTACAGAACGAGTAGAAGCTGCAGCATCATGACATTAAATAAAGATATATAAAGTTTGGTGTCTCCACTGGTAACAGAAACTCAATGATTTCCATTAAACTGCGGAGTTTTTAACTACGTTTCTTTATTGAGAAACTTCCTCATACACACAAAACCATTTCCTCCTTCAGTAAATTAAACGTTTAAAGTCATCTGAAACATTGAAAGGACATCATTGTTGCTTTGTGTTGCTGTCAAGTCAATTTTCTGAATATTTGAGTTGTGACTGATGACTAAAACTACATCTAAAACCTTTTAGCTGCACTCATACTTTAAAATGAATGAGAGAACGGCACAATAATTAGAGTACTGTAGTTTGTGGCTGAGTGACCTTTGAATGACCACAAAATAAAATGTCGCCCCTGCCATGCTCCTCTTCTTATCAACAACACGGCTGTGGAGAAGTTTCTGGGGGTGCACATCACAGACAACCTCACCAGGGGTCTCATTTATAAAGCGTGCGTACACACGAAATGGGGCTGGAAACGTACGTATGCCAGTTCCCACGCATAGGTTGAGATCTATAAAAACAAACTTGACGGGAATATTTGCGTACCAGCACGCAAATTGTGACCCATGCCTACTAACATTTTGGAGACGGAGCGGTTTTGGCGACAACCGATGGTGAGCTGAGGGATTGACAGTAGAATTAATGAAATTAAACACATGGAACTTGAAAAGTTGTGCATATTATAGAAGCCAGTTTCCACAACGGTTGAGAAAGGGAAAAAAATATTATTTAAGTCGAAATAATGACTTAGTATCTCAATATAAAGAAAAACTTACTCGAAATAATGACTTAACTTCTCTGTTTCTCCGCATGGTCAAAGCGTGTAAATGCGAGATCACAGCAAACATGACACGTTCTGTAAAAACAGCTGTCTTAGTTAAAGTCCGTGTAATATATAAAATGCAATCTATAGCAACATGAATTATAAATTATCAGTATATTTTGCACACTTTTCCATGTGGAACAGAATTAAAGCGAGGCGAGGTGGTTATTAAGCGAGGCGGTTACCATGATATTGAGGAGCCGGTGAAAACTGTTGCATCAAAAATGCACGATTTACAAAACTATCGGATTAAAGTTGGATTTATTCGTTAGGTTTATTCGTTAGGTTTTCCTTTCCTCCACCTCTGTCACAAGAACCTCTGTTTCAGTGTCTGTGAAATTTCCATTGGTGCCATTTTTACACATAAAGAACCTCTTGCTCCTTTATATTAATATGCACGGCATTATTATAATAATCATGAGCTGATTTGCATGGACTATATATGGTTGAAAGGGGGCGGGTAAAGGGGGGGATGTCGATTTTTTTCACGTGCGCAAATTATCAGTTAGACTGTGATTTATAAATAGAAAACTGCGTGCAGGTGTGCGTGCGGACGGTTTTCTAAGTCTAAATTTTTGTTTGCGTAAGCCATTTTTTGCTTTTGGGCGCACGTAAACTTTTAGTAAGGATCCTACGCACAGTTTTATAAATGAGACCCCTGGTCTGTGAACACTGGGTCCTTGGCACAACAACGACTGCACTTCCTGCGCTGGCTGAAGAGAGCCCATATGCCAGCGCCCATCTTGACAGCATTCTATATTAGCACCAGAGAAAGCATCCTCACCACCTGCATCACGGTGGGGGGAGGAAGCTCTTGGTCTTGGACTGGAGGCATGTGAGAAGAATGGTAAGGATTGAAGAGAAGTCTCCCTCCCCTCTGTTCAGGACATTGCCCCAAAGCAGTGTCTGTCCCGGGCCAGGAATATCATCAAAGACTTGTCACACCCAGATCATGGCCTGTTCGCTGCTGACCTCAGGAAAAAGGTTTTGCAGCATTCGATGCAGGTCAAGCAGGTTCTGCAATAGCTTTATTCCCATGGCTGTCAGACTGCTAAACTCTTTTTAATTTTAATGTTAAAGGTTTTTGTTTATTTTATGTACTGTTGTTACTGATGTTGAGTTATTGCGTCAAAATTTCGTTCTGTTTACACAGAATGACAATAAAAAACGTCTCGGGTTACGAATGTAAACCTGGTTCCCTTTCAGGGAACTCGAGCTGCGTCAAAGCGCTAGGGGAAATAGCCTTGCGTCAGTCACGTGAAGATCTGTGCAACCAATGAGAGACGAACGCGTGGCCTGAAGATCCCCGACCCTCTTAAGTGAGGTGATGGCCAGCAAAAGAAGGGTCTTAAGAGAGAGGTGCTTGATAGGGAGCTCCTCTAAAGGTTCAAAGGGTGCCTGGGACAGGCCTTGGAGTACCACAGACAAGTCCCAGGCAGGCACCCTGGTCTGTGCCGCAGGTCTCAGCCTTAGTGTGCCACGGAGGAAACGAGTGACTAGGGGGTCCCTGCCCAAGGATACCCCACCCAGAGGTACATGGCAAGCCGCTATGGCAGCCACATAAACCTTCAAGGTGGAGGGGGACAACCCTGACTTGACAGGTTACTGGGTTCACCTGCCTTTTACTACACCGGGACGTGAAGAGTTTCCACTTCAAGGCGTAGAGTTTCCTCGTGGAGGGAGCTCTGGACTGAAGGATGGTCTCCACAACCTCGGCTGAGAGACCGGATTCTATGAGCTGGACCCCTTCAGGGGCCAGACCCACAGCTTTATTAGCTTAAAGAATGCAACCCTCCGCCTGGGACAGAAGGTCCCTCCTGACCGGAATCTCCCAAGGGCCACGAGGTCCGCGAACCATATTCTGGAAGGCCAGTGGGGGGCCACTAGCGTGAGATGGACCTTGTCCCGGCGAATCTTGGCCAGAACTCCCGGGAGCAGAGCCATCGGGGGAAAGGTGTACAGGCGTAACCTCGGCCACGCATGTACCATGGCATCCCACCCCAGAGGCGCTGGATGTGCTAGCGAAAACCACAGAGGGCAGTGGGTGTTCTCTACCGAGGCAAACAGGTCGACCTGTGTCTTGCCGTATCTTTCCCAAATCTGCTCCACCACTTCGGGGTGAAGCTGCCATTCCCCTGGTCTCGGCCCCTGTCTCGATAGGGAGTCTGCTCCCACATTCTGGACCCCCGGGATGTAGGCCGCCCTGAGAGAGAGCAGCCTCCCCTGGGCCCAGAGGAGGATCTGCCGCGCCATCTTGTACAGTGGTCACGAACGTAGACCCCCCTGATGGTTGATATATGCAACCGCAGTCATACTGTCGGTGAAAACAGTGACATGGTGGTCGCGAAGGTCCGGGAGAAACGCACAGAGTGCTCTGCGGACCGCCAGTAACTCTAGCATGTTTATGTGCCAGGTCTGGTGCCGACTGCTCCACAGACCTTTTGAGGAGCTATCCTTCAGGACCGCCCCCCAGTCCGAGAGGGAGGCATCTGTCAAGAGAGAGACTCTCCGACCCAGAGCCCCCAACACAGAGCCTTGAGACAGAAACCAAGAGTTCTTCCACATACTCAGGGTGCGTAGGCATCGCCCCGTGACCTTGATAGTGCGGAGCTGGTTTCCCCTCGGGGAAAACCCCTTGGTCTTTAGCCACCACTGCAGGGGCCTCATGTACAGCAGGCCCAGTGGGATAATGCTCGATGCCGCTGCCATGAGCCCTAACACTCTCTGAAAGTGTTTCATCGTGAGTGGCTGGCCCAGCTTGATGCTCTTGACGGCTGAACGAATGACCTGGATGCGCTCGGGGGAGAGCCGAGCAGACATGGCCACAGAGTCCCAAATGACTCCCAAGAAAGTGGTTCTCTCTGCAGGAGAAAGTACACTCTTCTTGGTGTTCAGCCTCAACCCCAGCTCCTTCATGTGTGCGTGCACAGCATCTCGATGTTGTGCTGCTAACTGCGGCGACTGGGCCAGAATAAGCCAGTCGTCGATATAATTTAAGACACGAATGTCCCGTAACTGCAGCGGAGCTAGAGCAGCGTCCACAACCTTTGTGAACGTGTGGGGCGAGAGCGCCAGGCTGAAAGGAAGGACCCGATACTGGTACGCCTTTCACCCGAAGGCGAACCTCAGGAACTTCCTGTGTTGCGGAAGGATGGAGACGTGGAAATATGCGTCCTTGAGGTCGACTGTGACAAACCAATCCTCGGATCTGACCTGTACTACGATCTGCTTGAGCGTCAGCATTTTGAATTTTAGACGCCTGACCGTATGATTCAAGAGACGTAAATCCAGAATGGGCCGCAACCCTCCATCCTTCTTTGGAACTATGAAGTACCGGCTGTAGAACCCGGACTTGCTTTCCGCGAGGGGTACATACTTGATGGCCCCTTTCGCCAGCAAAGTGTCTACTTCCTGTTCCATGACCAGATCCTGCTGAGGGCCTACCACTGACTGTAGGACCCCCGAGAACCGGGGTGGTGAAACCCCAAACTGGATGGCATACCCGGAGGTTACCGTGCGCAGGACCCACTGAGAGATACCGGGTAGCTGTAACCACGCAGCCCGGAATTCTACTAGGGGAACCAGCCTCCCGGGGCTGGTCTCTGGTAAGTGAACATATCCACCACTGAGCCGGGGCTTCCGGAAACACGGGTGGAATGCTCTAGGACCCTCCTTAGAGGGGGTGGTTTTCCCATGGCGGGCTGACTCTGGAGCTGCACATGGGAGACACCACCATGTTGCGGCTTGGCGTCAGGGCCAGTTAGTCTTGGCCTTCTTGGCGTCCAGGACAACCCTCAGATCACCCTTTCTACCAGCCGAATGGACTTGAACTTGTCGGCCTGACCTTCCGGGGTTTACCAGAGGAAGACGGGTAGCGACACTCTGTTTCTGAGCGGCCCTGTGTGAGGAGCTTTGAGACCGCGCTTGACTGGCGGTCTCACATGGAGGGCGGCGGGGAAGAACTTTACTGAATGCCGCCTGCTGTCGTGCAGCCTCCTGGAACTTGTCGACGACGCTTTTTACGGCATCCCCGAACAAGCCCGAAGGGGACAGAGGGGCATCCAGCAAAACAAATTTGTCTTTATCTTTTATAGCTGACAAATTAAGCCATAAGTGTCTCTCCGTGGCCACCAGAGCTGCCATGGAGCGACCGACAGAGTAGGCCGTCTCCCTAGTGGCCCGAAGAGACAAATCCACGGTCCGGCACAGCTCTGCCACTGCCTCCGGACCGATACCGCCGCCCTCGTTGAGGTCCCCTAGCAACTGGGGCACGGGGTAACTCGCAAGAGCCTCGTCCACTTTCTGCATCCCCCCATAACAATGACCTTGAGCCCCTACAAGATTGGTATACATAGCACTGTTTGGTGTATGAACTTTTTCGGAGGCTGGCTTTGTCCAAGATCTAGATACCTCGGCATGTAAATCAGGCAGAAAGGGCATAGCTCGGCGCGGGGGACTGACGCGAGCAGGCAGGTAACGCTCGTCTAAAATACTCTTTCTAGGACGAGCGCTCTTGGTCTCCGCCGGCCAATCATTCTCCAGACGAGAGACCGCTCGCGCCACAACCTCAACTAACTCCTCAAAAGCCGGCGAGGAGGGTGGAGAATCCTCCCCGACCGGGTCAACACTAGGTAGATCCATCTCATTTTCAGAACTTGATAAAGCTAGTGTTGGAGTCCCAGCAAGAACATCTCTCGGGGACTGCTCGTGACTGAGACCCGCCTGATCTCGTGAGGGCTGAGATAAGGGAGAACCCATCCCAACTGCCTCAGCGAGATCCATTTGTGATCCCCAGGACTGAGAGCGCCGCAAAGCCTCGGCTGCTGCAGGCCCTGAACCACGGGGAACACTAGCCTGAGCGGCCTCGTTATAGACCGCCAGGTGGGAGCGGAGAGCATGCAAGGAGAACTTCTCGCAGTCCTTACAGCCCGCGTTCTCAAGCGCCGACCGCGCATGCTCCACTCCCAAACAGATAACACAAATAACATGTGTATCCTTATCCATTATAAAACGAGGACAAGGATAAACACATGGTCTGAAGTTCTGTTCACTCGCCATTTTTTCACACTCAAATTCCTCAAAACTATCTTAGTCTCAAAATCACTCTCACACAGACACAGCACGCTGAAGACATTCAGAGCTGGTGCTTCCGGGTTTCGGACACGCTTTATGCTCTTCCTCATAACGTCACCGGCATGTGCCGGCGGTGACGCATTCACACGCATTCGTCTCTCATTGGTTGCACAGATCTTCACGTGACTGACGCAAGGCTATTTCCCCTAGCGCTTTGACGCAGCTCGAGTTCCCTGAAAGGGAACCTGTTTATCTATCTGTCTATCTACCTATGAAGGTACCTCATCCTCATCCTCGTTCTTGCCGTTCCGTAACAGAAGAACCGACCAGGTTAGTCACCCCAGAAAGACTTCCTAAAGACTTTTTCTCCTTTTTGAAGAAAAGAAATGGAGCATATCACCCCAGCAATGGCTCAAAGGGCGGTGAATTGTTTTATGTTGTGGCAGCTGTGCGAGCCGGGAGGCTGCACAGGGCTGCCACCCCTGAGCCAGCGACGACCCATCCATCAGTATCGATCACCCCAGGCACGGCCCAAAAGGCGGTGAATTTGTTTTTTGCAGAAACCAAGACATTCCCTGAGAAGACAGTGAGACACACCTTAGTTTAAAATAATATTTTACCTTAAGAGAATGCCATTGTTTCGTTCACTTCTGAGAAAGAGGAGGAAAATATGCCTGCTTAGAAAAAGAAAAACTGGTTTTAAAACATTTAAAGAATCACATGTGATCATCTCTGTGAACCGTGAAATACAAAACGGCAAGATAATCTGGATATTCTTGTTCTAATAATCTTGTATCTTTATTGCGTATGTAAACTGTTTAACTTACAACTGTTTCCAAAAGTGGCAGTAAGAGTAAAAGTTGCAATAACTGTTAAACTGTAAAATTACAATACACACAGTCTAATTTTACATTAAATACTGTTTGTTTTATGACTGATTCTGAATTCCCATTTTTATTTTCACATTTTACACTTCACATTTCAAACCAACACAGGGTGGTTTCTGTTGTGTTTTTGATATGTTTGTATAATAATAAAATCCCTCATCTCGTTCATCTCACATGAGATTTAGACGTGGTATATATATAAGTGATCAGTATTAAATGCCAAGGCTATGAATGCAACTTGCTAATAATAATTCTGTTCTTAACACAGAAATAAATAAATAAAAATATATCAATAAACAAATAAATGAAAATACAACCAGATAACTAAATAAAATGTAATGTATGGCACAGATCAATCTGTTTATTCTTCTCTCCATGGTGCTGAAACCTGTGTGATGTCTTGAATCAGAAGCCAAAGAAACCCAGAATCAAGCTGGAGAGAAACTTGTTGAAAAAGATCCAATATAATATGACAAACACTGATATTCCATATAAGGATTCAGACAATCACTGAAATTTGAGTCACATCACAAGTCATAAAATAATCCTGATTGCCAACAGATTGAGTTTTACTTTTCATGACTGTTTGATAGTCGACTGTAAGTGGACGACTTAATAATAATCTGTTTCTCAGATTGATAAAATTAGCTTATGATCAACTTAGAAAACCTTTTATTCCAAATGTTCCAAAATACAAGAATAAAACCCTGAGGAACAGAAGAAATGCAAAACATCACAAATGAGGAGTTTTCAATGAATGTCATATTGCTGAAAAAAAAAATGCAAGAATGGTTTCATGTTCTCTATGATGAAGTCCATTGCCTTCCATAGTCCCCTCAATTACAAAATTAAATATATTTATACTTTTAGTTCTGGAGAACCACAGCCTTCATCTCTTAATGAGAAGAACATTTTTATTTGACAAACTAATGTCTGGATTTGAATGAAAGCCTTTTTTTTAAATACATGAAAACTGATTTAATAGCAAATATATAGGAGTTATTTGATGCTTTTCCATTTTAATGTACAGACCAAGTAGAAGCTGGAGCATCATGGCATTAAATAAAGATATATAAAGTTTGGTGTCTCCACTGGTAACAGAAACTCATTAATTTCCAGTAAACCGCAGTGTTTTTATTATGGTTCTTTGTCGAGAAAATTCCTCATACACACAAAACCATTTCCTCCTGTAAGTTAAACGTTTAAAGTCATGTAAAACAATGAAAGAATATCATTGCTGCTTTGTGTTGTTGTCAAGTACATTTTCTGAATATTTGAGATTTGACTGATGACTAAAACTGAATCTAAAACCACTTTTAGCTGCACTCATACGGCACAATAATTAGAGTCCTTTAGTTTGTGAGGAAGTTTTAAAAGCCTTTATTGTTTTTCCCTCCATTATGTCATAACAATGCCTTCAAAAGTTTGTATTTATTTCAGCTTGAATCATTGTATTTATGTTATATTTTATTTTGATAATCCACTTTAGACATAAGTAACTTTTAAAAATACATGTCAACTCACTCTCATTGATTTGCAACTACAGGTCAAATCACTCTCAGAGTATTATCTTGTTAGATTGAGTTTTAGGCTTTAGGATTCATGTTAGTAGAATATAATTACTTAGTAGTTACTTATAGTCAGTGTGTTACAGTCAATATGATGTCTGGGGGCCATCAAAATAAAGTGATAGCAGATATTAAAGGGATAGTTGAAAACTGTGTGAGTTTCTTTGTTCTGTTTCACTAAAAAGAAGATATTTTAAAGAATGTTGGTAACAAAAAGGTTGATGGTAGTCACGGACTAGTAGTATTTTTGGACTTTCAAAATAAAGTTTATCTGATTTTTGAACAATTTATTTTCTATAAAAACTGACCAAGACCAACATCACACATTTAGACAGCTGCTCATTTACAGTAATTATTGCTGAAACACTTTTAAGAAGAACTTCATTAAGGAAATTCTTTGTATGATAATTAATGAAATTTCACAACAGCAACAACAAAACCTTGTCACTCAAAACAAAGATAACATACAATGATAATGGTGAAATCATGATTCCTGTCAAGGAAATGCAGTAGACATCAATCTTAAAGCCCTTCAAAGAATAAAGAGTTCGAACAATAGAGATGCAGAATGTTTCTTTAGTGATAACAGAACTCAACATTCCTCAGCTGTGAGGTCATTGGAGCAAAGCAAGCAAGAAAGCAAGAGAGAACAGGTACAACAGTGAGACATCACAAACTCTTCTACATCATGATCTTCACCATCACCTGCCTTGCTCTGGTGGCCTCTGCACTGGGTAAGTGTTTTCTCTAGACGTTTGCAATAAAAGTCATGGGTGAATATATATAATTTTACATATACACTGTTTTTCATCAACAGGTTGTGGAGTGCCTGCGATTAAGCCACAGACGATTGGCAGCAAGATTGTGAATGGACAGAATGCCATCTCTGGTTCTTGGCCCTGGCAGGTCTCTCTCCAGGTAAATGTATATTGGTCGGCTTATATCAGGCATTTTTCTGATTTGGTTAAAGAGTATATGTCATGTTTTCAATACGTTTACCTCTGAACCAGCAATCCAATGGATTCCACTTCTGCGGTGGATCCCTGATCAATCAGAACTGGGTTCTCACTGCTGCTCACTGCCCTGTTGTGTAAGAGTCTTCAGTCTGGCAAACGTCTCAGAAAATAGTGCTTAATAGATACTCTTGCTCTTCTCTTTTTACAGTTAGTTCTGTCTTTACCGCTTTCTTTTTAGGATCTTCTCTGACCGTGTTGTTCTTGGAGAACATGATCGTGGCTCCAATGTTGAACCCATCCAGGTTAGACTAGTTTCCAAGGTAAATATGTTTAATGAACTTACTGGAACAGAAATTACATTTTAAGACCAGTTGATTTTGCCTTTGTTATGACTAATACTGATTACATAAAGAATGGATTAACTGTGTTATTTCTAAACAACCTATAAATAATAAAATAAATGTTTAATTGTCTTTTGACTGTTGTACTTTTAAATAAAATAATTACCAAGTGATCATTACACTAAAAACCTGAATGTCCATTATAAGTACAAATATTTACTTTTAAATACAGTGGAGTTCACTTATCTCGACTCACGGTTAACTCGCCAATCCTATTATCGTGACGGTTTTGAAGTGGAACCGCCAAAATCCCTATTTGTCTTAGCATTTTCAATTCTTTAATGTCAATTCCTTAATGAAAAAAGGCCCTAGAGATAACTGTATTCCACTGTATATTTTATAAGTAATTTATTAGAGCCACTAGTATCTCTTTTAATGTATGCAAAAGTATGATTGAAAATGTTGCAAATATAATTTAATTGTTGTTTTGGACATTATCTAACTGTTAACTTACATATTCTTAAATTATTTTATGTAAAAAATTGCAGATTGGTGTTTGTTATTTATTTGTGAAAACAATAAAAAAAGAAAATGCTCAATTAAGATGAAAAGGTGTGAAGCTGTAAAAATATGTAAAACAATGTCGGTCGACACGACTGTCTAATTCGAGATTTAATATAATCTATACTGAATGCTATTTTACACCAAAAGTTTACCTTTACAATGAAAACATCCTAAAAAATATTTAAAAAAATACAGGGGTGAAAGTTAATGGTCACATATTAGAGAATCTCTTGGAATATTATGAACCATTCTAAAAACTGTATCCTGTTTGCCCAGTTGTCCTGCACTCTTTGAATAAATCATGAACTGGGGACTCATTTATAAACTTAGCACAAAAGAGTTCTTACGCCGCTCTCTATGCAACAATTGGTATTTATAAAAAGCAAACTTGACGGGAAAATGTGCAGCTCTGACCCAGGCATATGCACAAAAACGGGTGAATTGAGAAATGGCGACACCGTCGGCAGATGGAAGAAACACATGAAAGTGCCTGAAACTAGACCAGTGTTTTTCAACCTTTTTTGAGCCATGGTACATTTTTTCATTGAAAAAAATCACAAGCCACACCACCAACCGAAAATGTAAAAAAAATGAAACTCTGTAGCCTATATTAACAATGTATAGTAATTATTATCAAAGTGTATTGAAATACACTTTAAATTAACACAAAGAATATAAAGTATTTTAGGATTAATTCGTTTAAAAAAAGTATTTAGACCAATTAGTTGAAATTGAATCATTTTTCACGGCACACTAGTGTTCCACAGCACAGTGGTTGAAAAACAGTGCTGTAGACTGTTGCGTAAAATAAATGGCAATAGGGGAGCGCGGGGACAAACGTAACACTTTTTGGTTTTAGCCAAATAATGAACAAAGTAATTGGGTTAGACAAACCATATTTTTATATAAACAACACACAAGCCTCTCCTACAAATGAGCACTGTTTTGATGTTCGTCGGACCTACAGTTTCTGCGCAGTATTGCCAAAAGCGCAAGGAATGCAATGTGACAACTTACCCCGTTTGCGGGGCTCGTTGTAACAGACAGCGGGTTAGTTGTAACACCATGTTATCCAATGGGTGTTCATTGACGTATTTTTATTTCTTAAAAAAAGTTGAGTCTTAATGATTATAATCATAACTTATGAATGGAATGTATATTTTATTTTATTTATTATATTTGTGATGCTTTGAACAATGCAATGACATGAAAAAAAATTTAATAGGTTAATACAAATGCTAAATATATGATTATTGATTCAGCCTGTTCAATGCGGCTTAGTTGTAACACCGCATTAACACTAACCCCGCGGTGTCGTGTTCACTTCAGGACCGGCTAGCAGTCACTGTGTGTTTTTCACATCTTTCAAAATGGTACCGTCTTTTAGCCAAGAAGATGGTAATCATAACAATATAAGATTAGACTAAGATACTTTCACACATTCTTTGAAAATCGAAAAACAACTGCCATAACAAAAAATATTTACATGCTGCCAAAAGAGTTTTTCCTGTGGTTCTCATCCAAACTTCTATGAAATTTCTCGAAAGATGGTCAGAAGACGTGTGCAAACAGTGTGATGAAAAGCCCTTTAGCACATCACATTTAAGACCGTGCAACTATCTAAAAAGTCTGTGTTACTATTTACCCCGCGTTACTTTGTGCCCCGCGCTCCCCTACTGCCTCTCATAAATAACATGAAGACTTCACAAAGCAAGTCTTACAATTAACAGCAAACACGAATACCCGTTTGATCGATCTGCAGATCGATCTGCAAACTAAATCAAACGAAAATTACAAAAGAAATGCTAATTAACGCATATTTTCAAAAATATATGAAATATGTTCTGCAATAATATTGGCATGTTATGCAATTTATCCTCATAAATAATATGTTAAACAGAACAAAATAATGTACAAAACTGATATTCTCGTAAATGTGTCCGTCTGGCGGAGCAGATATAGATGCAATTAGATAGATAGATGTCAGGGTTTTGTAAGAGAGAGGACCCAAATGCAGAATGACAAGTGAAGGGGTTTTATTAACACGATTGAAGACAAGGCACAATGGGATAGTGAGGCGTGAAGGTTCAAAAGGCAGGGCTGGGTAGACACTGAGACGGGTAGGGCAGGACGAGCACCGAGACCAGACGACAGACTGACAGGTTAGGAGAGGCAGCACTAACTGGGAGACCAAGCAAGAGCACGCCAGGCCACAAACTTCTAGATGATCTCTGACTAGATCCCAGACAAGCTGCCAGGTAGAGTAGGAGGTCTCAGGGTGCAGGACAGGGCAGGAACAGACACCACTCACAACAAACAGACAACAAAGCAAGACAAGAGAGATATTATAAAAGAGACATGATGTAACATCAAACTGGAAGCAACTAATATGGAAACAGAAGTACAAAATAAACAACGACCTTGAAAACAAAAGACTAAACAAAAGAACTTTGCGGGAAGAATATGTTAATCAATAGTTCAAAAGAAAAGAACAAAGAGATCAACCAAAGGCAAAACTAGCTAGAACAAGGCTAGAGAAAACACCAAAATAATTGTAAGGAAACACTAGATCTAGAGACTGGGAAACATTCACAACTAGACAAGCTTATAGACTGAAAACAGATTCTGGTAAGCAAACAAGACCATACCATGAAGTACACAATACGAACCAGCAAGGACATGAGGGAAAGGAGCACAATATAAAGGGAGCAGAGCACATGAGGGACAGGTGAACACACTTAGTAAACAAGGACTAGACAAGGGGGCATGGTAACTGGAAATGAGGAGGTGGGACAAGGGGACCACATGGCAAACATGAACAAAGACAAAGCCATGTGCTCAAACACAACACAAACAGGCAAACATTAAACAAAGACAAGACAGACAAGATGGTCTGGGCAGGATCCTGACAGATAGATAGATAGATAGATAGATAGATAGATAGATAGATAGATAGATAGATAGATAGATAGATAGATAGATAGATAGATAGATAGATAGATAGATAGATAGATAGATAGATAGATAGATAGATAGATAGGTAGATGTATTAATTGCGCACTGGGGAAAGTTGTTTTCATGGTAAAAAATTGTTCATCTGCTACAGAATAATATTTCCGCCACATAAAAAAAAAAAGCGCATGAAAACTTGCAAGTATGACTTACTAAATCGAAATTATGACTTTCTGTCTTGCGAGCACATTGATCCAAACGACACAGGGTGAACTGTGAACATATTAAGGAATTGCCTACTTTAATCGTGGTTTTACCAATGATCCCAGATAACAATTTTTGGTTCCCAGAACGTTCTGGGAACGTTAGTTTCTGGTTCCCAGAACGTTCTGGGAACCAAACAATAGAACGTTCCCGGTAGGTTCCCCAGGAAAGTTTTCTTTACGTAAATAGAACATTCCGGGAACGTTCCCCGAATGTTCTGGGAACATTAGTTTCTGGTTCCTAGAACATTCTGGGAAACAAACATTAGAACGTTCCCGGAACGTTAGTTTCTGGTTCCCAGAACGTTCTGGGAACCAAACATTAGAACGTTCCCAGAACGTTCTGGGAACCAAAGAATAGTACGTTCCCGGTAGGTTTGCCAGGAAAGTTTTCTTTACGTAAATAGAACGTTCCAGGAACGTTAGAACAATAGAACGTTCCAGGTAGGTTCCCCAGGAAAGTTTTCTTTACGTAAATAGAAAATTCTGGGAACGTTCCCAGAACGTTCTGGGAACGTTAGTTTCTGGTTCCCAGAACGTTCTGGGAACCAAACATTAGAATGTTCCCGGAACATTCTGGGAACCTACCATCATAACGTTCCCAGTAGGTTCGCCAGGAAAGTTCTCTTTACGGAAAAAGAACGTCCCAAGAATGTTCGCGGTAGGTTCCAGGAACGTTAGTTTCTGGTTCCCAGAACGTTCCAGAAACAATCTCTATAATCTTTGTACAAACATACATCCAGATATAAGCTATGAACATATTTACACAAAATAGTACAGTTGCATTTAGAAAATTTTTATCATGAACATTCTTTAAATATACATATGCAACACATATTTAAAACAACACACAATTGTATTTAGAAAACTTATGAACTTTAAACATACATATACAAAACATGAACATTTTAACACATATTACACAAACATATTTAGAAAAAGTAATCATGAACACGAATATTAACAATATTTACACAATAAAATGTGAAAAATAATTATAATCTTCATTTCCCCATCAGCTGTAAATCAAAAACAAAGAAACATACACTGCAGTTTTGCTGATATTTTTTGAACTTGTTATACACACTGATGTTATGATATTCACTGCAAAAATACATTAAGTCAGTTAGTGCTGATACTTACGGTTAAAATTGTAGTTTTACAGATATAAATTAAATGCCACAATTTACAGAGTTAAGAGTGGATATGCAATGGTGTTCCAATAACTCTAACATCTCATCTCGTAGTATGGTATTGATAATCTAAAACAAATGGACATTACTGCTTAACATTTAAAATGCCTATGTGCGGCAAATTTCAGAACCATTGCAATAAAGTATCCACATCACTTTCCTTCAGTGTCCTGAAATTATTTTCTGTTGCTCCTAGAATCAGGAATAACAAAGAAGGTTGATTATGTGAAAGGAGTTAGATTTGAGGTGTGGCATTATTTACATTACTGTATTTTTGGAACCACAACAAAATATATTCTCAGTGAAAAATACAAATCTGTTGCGTTTCATAACATTTATTATTTAAATAATTGATAGCCAGTTGGAGGAAAAACTTGCCTGTAATTCTATTACAAAGACAGTGCTTGTGTTGATGGAATGAGAAAGCAGGTGGATGGTCACAAGTTCTCTGGGCTGGATAAACACAACAAAACATTACTCACAGCACATTTCACACACATCAGGAAGAGATCAGCAGCAAGAGATAGTTTTTACAAAGTATTTTACATTTTTACAAAGGGAATGTAGTGTATATAACTAAATCATACAATGAAGAAATAAACAGTGAAGTACAGTCTCTGTTCTGATTTCTCATGAATGTATAGAACTATGAATTTATGTAAACATCATTTTATGCATTTTGTATGAAATACAGGAATGAGCCTCATCGCGTCACGCAGGGCAACACGTGAGCGCGCGCGCCGTTAACTCTCAGTTTAACACAGAACATGACAAAACGCTAGTTACGAACGTAACTGTGGTTCTATGACTAAGTGGAAGACTGCCAGAGGCAGTGCTGTAGCACTAGTGGAAAATCCCTCGTGCTCACGCTTGACCGAGAATCGAATAAAAAAGTTGTCACCTCGTGACTCATGACGTGTCTTCAGCTATAAAACACCTTAACACGTCATAATCATTCTCTAGATCATTCTCGCCACACCGAGTGACCAGAGACTCTGGCGGTCTTCCACTTAGTCATAGAACCACAGTTACGTTCGTAACTAGCGTTCTATTTCCTATCGTTCCAGACCGCCAGAGGCAGTGCTGTAGCACTAGTGGAAGACGAATACCTACGCAGTCACGAGGAATCCTCTTGCAAAAAGTCCGGGCAGGCAGAAAGTACTGCTGCGCACACCGCTGGCAAGGGAGTCACATTGAAGCTGTAAAAACGTGAAAATGTGCTGGCTGAACTCCAAGTTGCAGCAGCACAAATTTCAGAAAGCGACACTCCTCGGAGCGCTGCCCAAGATGGTGCCAATGCACGTGTAGAGTGACAGTGAATAGATGAAGGTAGAGGTTCCTTCACACACTCGTATGCATGAGAAATGACCTGCGTCACCCAGTGCGCCAGTCTCTGTTTAGAAAGTGCATCACCTTTGCGTGAATCACTAAAACAGACAAACAATTGATCAGTCTTTCGCCAGGCTGCAGTCTTATCAATGTAAGCTTTCAAAGACCTAACTGGACATGGCTCCAACCTTATGTCATCATGATCAGCCGGCAGTGCAGCCAACACAATAGGCCGGTTCTTAAACTGTGGAGACAAAATCTTGGGTAGAAATGCCGGATTAGGCCACAATGAAACACTACTGAGTTCACCACTCCAGCGCAAACAGGGGGCACTCACTGATAGCGCATGGAGCTCACTGACACGCTTCGCCGTTGTAATGGCCAAGAGAAATGCAGTCTTAAATGACAACCATTTAATGTCAGACTGTAGCAATGGTTCAAATGGGGGGTGACACAAAGAATTGAGTACCAAACCCAAATCCCACGTCGGGCTCCGCACAGCCCTTGGAGGACACAGGCAATTAGCTCCTTTCAGAAAAGCAACAATCAGACGATCAGACCCAAGTGAAGAGTCACTAAACTCTGATCGGTGAGCTGCTAAAGCCGGCACATATACCTTCAGCGTGGATGTAGACCGCCCAAGTTCCAAAAGATATTGCAGAAAATTCAAAACGCATCCCACTGAGCAGTGTAGTGGATCAACATCACAGCTAGAACACCAGTCAGAGAACACCTTCCACTTACTAGCATACAACTTTCGAGTGGATGCTGCGCATGCATTCAAAACAGTGTTCCTGGTCCTCTCCGAACACTCCAAAAGAGGCTTGGAGGACCCAATGGCCACACCCACAGTTTTAGTCTCTCTGGATGTGGGTGCAAAAGATTAGATTAGATTAGATTAGATTAGATTAGATTAGATTAAAGTTTATTGTCATTACACATGTACAAGTACAGTATAATGAAATTACGTAAAGTCTTACTTCTAGCTGACTTAGGAGATCTGGTCTGTTGGGCAGACGACAAGGTGGTCCTGTCATCAGCGAAAACAGAGTCTGAAACCATGGCCTCGCAGGCCAATGTGGAGCCACAAAACAGCAGACAGTGGCCGCAGTCGCGCACTCGGCACAGAGTCGTCCAAACCAATGGTAATGGGGGGAAAGCATAGAGAGTCACATCTGGCCAGACGTGAGCTAACGCATCCAGACCCAGAAATCCTGGGTCGTCCATCAGGGAAAACCAGTGAAGGCAGTGAGATGTCCGACTGTCCGCGAACACATCTACCGCCGCGGTCCCATACGTTCTCCATACTATCTGCACCAACATCTGGGTGCAGCATCCAATCTCCCTGCAACACTCTGCCCCGTGACAGAGTGTCCGCTGTCTGATTGAGCCGGCCGGGTAGATATACTGCTCGGATGGACAGCAGGTTGGCCTGGGCCCAAAGAAGCAGATTGTGAGCCACCTGAAGTGCACTCTGTGACCTTGTGCCTCCCTAATGGTTGATATAAAAAACGGTCACCTTGTTGTCTGTGCGCACCAAAACATGTTTTCCTCTGAGAACAGTTTGGAAGTGAAGAAGGGTAAGAAACACTGCTGTCAACTCCAGGACATTGATGGGTGCTGTGCGCAGGGACCCACTCCAAGCGCCATTCACTCCCCTCTTGCGCCAGACTCCTCCCCATCCAAGAAGGCTGGCATCTGTCCAGCTGATCGACTGCACTGGGACAAGCTTGCATTTGTCCCAATTTACTGCAATTCCCATAGCTGCAACATGGTCCAACAGATGACGTGCTTGGGCCACTGCTTGATGGGGTGATGCTGCACAAACAAGCCAGTCGTCCAGGTATGGCAAAACTCTCATGCCTGACCTTTGGAGTGGTTCCAACGCTTTCTGGACAAACTTGGAAAACACTCTTGGTGCCAGAGCCAGACCAAACGGAGGAACCCTGAACTGAAATATTTGGTCCATGAATGCAAACCAAAGGAATCGCCTGTGTTCTGGAACAGTTGGAACATGACAATAGGCGTCCTTCAAATCTATTGTTACGAACCAATCTTGTGGCATAACGGCCTGCAATACATCGGTTGTGCGTAGCATTCGAAATGGCAAAAACTTTAGAAACTGATCCAGATTTCTTTGGTCTAATATCGGTCGAAACCCGCTGTCTGTCTTTGCGACCAGAAAATAAATGGAAAAAAATCCCCCGGGATGAACTTGAGGGTCGACTAGTTCTATGGCACCCTTGTACAACAACATCTGAACTTTGTGCACAAGTGCCACTGACTGGCATGGATCGTGAACGATTGTACGTCTCACGCCAGTATGAACAGGAGGGCGACAGCGAAACTGTATTCGGTACCCTATCGACAGGGTAGTCAGCAGCCACCAATTGGTTGTTATTGATCTCCAATTATCCAGGTGACTTTCTGTGAAACAGCCCACTGTCAACCTTCCTGCGTTAACGGTCCCCTGAACGCTTTTCTGTAGAGGCGGGGGGGCGTCGTTGGGGGCCCGGTTGTCGCTTGCGAAACTGATGTCCACGCAGCTGAGTCCCACCATGTCTGGGGGGTGGAGGAGCTTGTGGATCACGTTGTTGGAAATGCTGAGGAGGACTATACGTTTGTCTCACTCCAACATTGTGATAATGGCCACCAGATGCTGCTGGAGGGGGCCTCGATCCTGAGGCTGTTCCCACATGACGCGAACGAGTTTCAGAGACAGACACTCGTCGGTCCAAAGCTTCCTGTGCAGCTGGGCCAAAAACACGCCCAGGTACCAATGGCAGCCGTCTCAAATTATTTCGACAAACCTCTGGCAAGGAGGATTGGGCCAACCACACTTGCCGTCGAGCTTGCACAAGAGTCCCTAAAGCTGTGCCACAGTGGTTAGCAATAACACCCATGGCCTGCAGTGCAAGTTCAGTTAGGTCCACCACTAGTGGGTCAGATGAAGCTTCACTCAGAGAGGAGTGTAAGGCCACAAGCATATGCGCCAAAGAGTTAGAAACACGGCCGAGGCTTGCTGTGGAATTGTATGCCCGAGACAGTAGTTCGTCAGTGCGTCTGCACTCAACATTAGGACAGCGCACGTTTTCACGAAGTGCCTCATCAGGAGACACAATGAGTGCAGCCACACTAGATTCTATAGGTGGCATGCTACCAAGTCCCACTGCTTCTGGGTCCTGCATCACAGCCAGTGTGCGGGCTAACTGATCCGGACGAATAGCCTTTGATGAGTTTTGCAGTGCAGACACCAACACTGATGTAAAATCATTGCACTGAGGCATTGTAAAGGATGCTCTCTGTGCACGGCGTAGAAAGACATTATCAGAACCCACTGCTGCTTGGGGGGGGATCCAGATTAATGCGTGCCAGCATTGCTTTTAATGTTCCTTCCAGTGATGTAACAACTGAAGTTGACCCACCCGATCTCACAGACACCATCTCACTGCCTGAGTGACGCGATTGATCGGCAGGCAAATTTTCCTTAGCACCTGAGGCTGCTGGAGTAGTTTCAAAAAGTGAGTCAGAGGCAGCCACTGACATCACATCTATCTCCTGTGCCATATGCATGATCGGCGATGAAGCGGTAGCTGATTCAAGCCGCGCTTTCTCTTGCATCTCCATATTAGTTTGCGCTTTATTTAGGAGCGTCAATAACAACTCTACCACAGAAGACAGCTGATCGACCTTGCGAGCTAAATCTGACGATTTAGTCTTCTTACCTTTCTTTTTGTTTTGAAAAGTTTGTTTCCGCTTACGATCAACGGCAGTAAAACTGGAAGAAAGCAACAAACCTTCCGATCCGGATTCCAGGCCCGCGAGACGCACGCGTCGCACCGCGAGCAGCATTATAGAGCATTCCAGACACGGGTCAGACAAAGCCTTGTTAAGATGATCCATACCAAGACACTGGTGATGGCCATCCATGATATCCATTGTGTTAGGGCATGTAGAGCACCTAAGCGCATCCATAGTAAGTTAAATACTCACCTCAATCCGAAGGGAAAAGCCGTTGATATTCGCACAGTGATGCGCGCACACACACACACAACGCGCGCTCTCTCAAGCCAAGGCAACCAGGGCTTCCGAGTGCGTCTTTACTGAAGCGTTCAAACTTACAGGCAACCAGAAGATTGAAGCCTCTCCAAAGCGTTATGCTATCAAATATCACTCGTAAGATGAAAATCCTAAAATTGATGCGTTGATAATGATGAAACAGCTCGTGAATGTCCTGAAGAACTCTTCAGCAACAAGCTGCACAAAATATCGTCTCTTCGATTCAATCAGGCGAGAATGAGAAAGAGGATGATTATGACGTGTTAAGGTGTTTTATAGCTGAAGACACGTCATGAGTCACGAGGTGACAACTTTTTTATTCGATTCTCGGTCAAGCGCGAGCACGAGGGATTTTCCTCTAGTGCTACAGCACTGCCTCTGGCGGTCTGGAACGATAGGAAATATAACTGAATAAAGCATACCTGGGATAAACACAAGCAAAAGTTGATCACAGCACACATACGTCGCATGAAGAGATCTTAAATGAAATAAACAGAGGTTCGGAGTTCACAGGTTAACAGAGATATTCTCATTTCATCGTCACGAATAACACATTTGACTCAACTAACAGAATTAGGAAACAACAGACAAATGAAACAAACTGGGCGCTTTTAACCAATATATACTCAATTTCTAATACGAATTGATGTGACTTACCATCAGTTGATGAGAGATGAAGGGTGCTGTATTTGGCAAAGCTCCGCCCTTCAACATCAGGTGCGCAACGCAGCAGCCAATGGCGTGTCTCGATTTACGTTTGAATTTAAACACAATAATTGAAAGGTTCAATACTGCACATCTATCCGGATTCAAATCGTCAGTTGATTTGCTTCAATACATGAATGCAGTCTCAGTTTTACCAGGAAAATTTTTACAACTAAACTCTAAAAACATTGTGCTCTAGCATCATTTACTGACAGATATATTTTTCTTGCTTGTGGAACTAACAGATGTCAGATCGGGTGAATCATCCTCTGAGAACATTCTCTTTAGGTTTTAAAATCAACCTCAAAACATAATCTACTGGGAACGTTCTCTATAGGTTTTGAAATTAAGCCAAAAAAGAACCTGCAGGGAACGTTCCCGGGAACGTTCTCTATAAGTTACAAAATTAAGCAAAAAATTAACCTGCATTGAACGTTCCCGGAACGTTCTCTATAAGTTACAAAATTAAGCAAAAAATAAACCTGCAGGGAATGTTCCCGGAACGTTCTGTATAAGTTACAAAATTAAGCCAAAAAAGAACCTGCAGGGAACGTTCTCTATAAGTTACAAAATTAAGCAAAAAGAACCTGCAGGGAACGTTCCCGGAACGTTCTCTATAAGTTAAAAAATTAAGCCAAAAAAGAACCTGCAGGGAACGTTCCCGGAATGTTCTCTATAAGTTACAAAATTAAGCCAAAAAAGAACCTGCAGGGAACGTTCCCGGAAGGTTCCCTGTTGGTTACAAAAAAAATAACCAATAGACAATGTTCCCAGAACGTTCTTATTTGGTTCCCAAAAAAATAACCAAACGGGAACCAAATGGGAAAGTTAGGGGAACGTTCTGTGTTTACTGGGTTGAAATTATTCGTGGAACGACATGGAATAGCGCTGAGCAAATGTCTTGAAACGATTTGCCGCAGAAAGAACCGGACGTTGCTGCGGTGGACAACAACTTTAAACCTCTGGCCAATGTCATAGTTATAGATGGATTCATAAAGTTAGGAGCACGGCTATGATACACACGCCTCCTCAGTCTCAAATAAACCCCTTCACATCTAAAAGCTGCAACAGAACTCAAGTTCGATCGAGCGATCGCACCGTTTCCCTATCAGTTACAACACCATTTTTTGGTGCATCCATCTATAACCATTACATTAGCCAAAGGTTAGAATTTGTTATTTTATCATTAGTAAAACTATGATTAAAGTATTCCTTATTATGTTCACAGTTTAGCTGTGTTGTGTACAAGACTTTTCAAATCTCATAATTATGACTTAGTATGTCATAATTTCGATTTAGTAAATCATAATTATAACTTAATTATCTCATAATGTCGATTTAGTAAGTCATAATTTTGATTTAGTAAGTCATCATTTCGATTTAAGTATGTCATCATTTCGATTTAGTAAATCATAATTTTGACGTAGTAAGTCATAACTTCAAGTTTTCATGCACATTTTTTTTTTCTTCTGTGGCGGAAATGGGCTTCTATTCCCCACACTGTGCCCTTCAAACAACATTTTCTCCTCTTTTCCACCTCACTAAAGATAACTTCTAATTCACATTGAGTGAAGTTAAGTTTTTTTTTTTTGATTTCCTCTCTGTGTTTGCCATGATTTCGCAAACCATGAATATTAATTTGTGGGCGTTTCACTGACTATTTATGGGCAACTATGGGCGTGACATGAAGCCGCAAAAGTTGAGCTAAATATAGAATTGATTGTGATTTATAAAGGGAAACCTGCGTAGGATTTGCGTGCACACAGTTTTATAAATCCAAATATTTCTGTGCATACGCACATCCTAAGTTTCATCCGTATGCCACTTCTGACGTAAATCCTACGCAAAGTTTTATAAATGAGGCCCCTGGTCACATATTAGTTTAACTTTTATAAAGTCAGCTTTCACTAGTAACATTAATCCTTATCTGTGTGTGCAGGTTATCACTCATCCGCTCTACAGCACTGTGACCCGCAGCAATGACATAAAGTTGCTGAAACTTGCGTCTCCAGTTGTCTTCACTGCACGTATCTCTCCTGTATGTCTGGCTCCATCAAACATCAACATCCTGCCTGGAACCCGCTGCTTCACCACTGGATGGGGCGCAACTGAAACAACATGTAAATCACCTGTAATTTTGAAAATTTATACGAAAACATATATTAATTTCACTGATCCAATAATTCCTTTAAAAAGTTGCATTAACATTTGTTGATTCTATTTTCATACATATTTGATTCTAAACAGATAGTATCATGTTTTCTTCTCTTTCTTTAGTGAGTCCTCTAATCCTGCAGCAGACAGGTCTGCCCATCATGAGTACTGCTGTGTGCAAACAGTACTGGGGTCAGAACTCAATCACTGACTCCATGATCTGTGCTGGAGCCGTCAGCTCCTCATCTTGCATGGTGCATACACACAGATGAAGACAAACACATTACCATGTCAATGTTGCTGCTGTTTCAATCTCAAATGTGTGTTTATGTCTGTGTTTTTCCACAGGGTGATTCTGGTGGTCCTTTGGTGTGTGAGAGTGCAGGGGTCTGGACTATGGTGGGGTCTGTGTCCTGGGGCACCAACGATTGTTACACCCTTTTCCCAGGAGTTTACGCCCGCATCGCTGCACTGCGCTCCTGGATTGACAAGACTGTTGCTTCCAACTAGAGCACAATTCTGAATATTTCTTGAATTTACTGAACATGTCTTTTTTTTTGTTTAAGTTTGAATAGTGGGCTTCAGAATACCTGTACGTTACTTCATATTGTTTTCCTGTTTCAGTTATACAAATAATGAAAATGGGTCAATAAATGAGATGAGTAAAAAAAAAGAAAGGTGTTGCAGAGTGTAATTAATGATCTGAACTTAAATTGTGTGTTTAAAAAAGGTTATCATGTTATTCAAATTCATACTTCATTTTAAAGGGGTGTGCAGAAGCTTCTCATATGTGAATGCAGAATATTTAAGAGTTAGGGCCATTTTTCTTTACTAAAGAAATGCAATAACGGAACACAAACAGCATATCTGTCATTGTTAGGCATGATTAGGCATCACATTACACCTCATTAATATTAGACAAAGTATTCTTTCCATAAATCAATACAAATTATCATAAATCATAAATACAAATTAAACTTACTTTCATGAACTTACTCTACTGATCGATTACCAATCATCAATTGTTAAAACAAACTGAAATTGTTCAAAAAAACGTCTCCGGTTACGTATGTCACGTACCTTATTTCCTTAAGGAGGTCAGTGACGTCATGATCCAGGACCATAAAAGGGTGCCGGAAACTCTTTGGGAACTAAGGTTACATACATAATCCGAGACGTACCCTTTCACGGGAACTTGAGAAATGATATGCCAACGCCACCTCAGTGACTCTGGCAACAGGTGTGTCGCAGCTCGCTACAAGAGCACCCTCGTCTTTGCCTTTGGACACCCGACATTATGTGTTTTCCTAAGTTCAGGTATGCATCCTTTACTCTATTTCTGAGCATTCGATGTTTGTATTGATTATCTTTGAACTCGATTATGTAATTGGCACGATTCATTTACACGAATGTCAATAAATTTTTAAATTGTAAATAATTCACTTCAGTAGATTACACTGCATCCTTTGTTACTGTCCAGGGTAAAGTACATACTAAATATCAGATTAGATGGAGCATTGAGGCACATCAGCTGAGATCCTAGATTCCTGACAAACTGTTCGACAATAGCTAAGTTGTTATGCAGTCGCATTCACTATAGGGCGCCAGATAAAACAACTGAGATAATAGCAAGCATTGGAGCAGCATTGTATCAATAGTTCTGGCTTAACCTCTGGTTTCTACTTCAGCCTTATTTTAAGTTTTTACGTAGTTACATTAATAACTATAGGGGGCTGGATTTAAAAAAATCATTATGATAATAGCATCATTACACGGGATTATTTAGTTCTGGCCATAACCTCTGAAAATTGAGTGAACTTTAACTAATTTATTATATAGGCAACTGTAGGAGGCTAAACAGAACAGTTTTAATCATGAATAGCATGGGGGGTCTATTAAATAACCTCTGATTAATGTTTGGACTGGAGAGCTTGTGACCATGAGATCCGTGTACCGGCCGGCGTGACACTCTGAGTGACACTGAGACCCAAATGAACGAGCATAATGATAGTAACAAGTTCAAAAAAATAATCAAAGATCTATTTCCCAAATTATTATACAAATGACCGTTGACCAATTGGCTTTACAAACTAAATACGCGGTCATAATTCAATATGGAGTCAGATAAGAAAGTGATGGGAATTCGCCACGACTGAAAAGACCGAACACGTAGTGATCCTTCGCCCGCTCCTCGGAAACCGTCGTTGGACCGAGCGATTGGGCCTTCCATGATCTATGCTGGAGCCTTCCATGATCTACGCTGGACCCTCACTATCATGGTACGTGAAGACAGATGAAGACAAACACATTCTCATTTCAATGTTGCTGCTGTTTCAATCGCAAATGTGTGTACACATAACAGTTGGTCCTTGTTGATGGTCTTTTTGTTTATGACTTCTGGCCTTATGTCAGACTGAGCTCCACTGTTCTGTCTGTTATGCTCCAGTTTTGTTTTTGGGGAGTTAAGGTTATGTTACAGTTTTAAACAAATTATGAAACTTTCTGGAACAAATAAATAAATAATAATAACAAATAATAAAGAGGAGCCCACTTATCTCGAGCTCGGTTAACTCGACAACCCTATTATGTTGACGTTTTTGAAGTGGAACCGCCAAACTCCCTATTTGTCTTAGCATTTTCTTATCGGTTAAGTCGATTATTTTATGTCGGCGAACCCTGATATCTCAAGTGCGAAAGGGACAAATTCGCCACTTAACATCAGTTATCTCGATCCCTGTGACTAATGATAGTACCGAGTTCACTACGCATGCGCTGAGTTTGCGTTGCACGTGCATCAGTCCTTATGTCACTCACTCCAATGACGCTTCACTCACTCTTGCGTCGCAGTGCCGTGCAGCCGCAGAAGAACTTGCGGAAGTGGCGCAAAAATCAAGCCTTACAAATGCTATCTTGGAAGAGGAGGCACAGGAGTTTGCCATCACTGTCCAGGAATTCCCAGATTACATTGACATCGACAAAGACGACATTACTGACAGTAGCTTAGGAGCATTTGAAAAGCAACAAAGCATTTTGGACTTTGTAAATAAACCATAGTCACCGCGTGTACAATACTTTTCAGAGCTGTGTCCGAGTGAAATGAATGTGTTATGACCATTTTTATTTGAGAAATAAGGATATGAAAGCGTTTTAAAAAAGCATGAAAACTGATTTAAATACTGATTTAAGTAATAAGTTATAGAAGTTATTTGACGCTTTTCTACATTTTCAGTTGTTTTTAAAATATAAATTTGATTATCCTTATTCAAAAGCAAATGGTCAATTTTAATGTACAGAATGAGCAGGAGCTGTAGAAAAATTGACGTTGAATAAAGATGTATACAGCTTGGCATGTTAACTCATGAAAAAACTCAATAATTTCCAGTAAACTGCCGTTTTTACGTTGTTGGAGAAATGCATATGTCATTCAAAACTTAAGTGTAGAACTAGTGTTTATTGAAGCAAAAAAATGTCAAAAATCTAGGTGTAGAGCTAGTGAGGACATAAATCCTGCTAATGATGTGAACATGTGATTGATGGACAGCGCCCTGTCTAGGAAGAGGGCCAAAACCGATGCACAGATAGTGAGTGACCTTTAAAAATAAAACTTCTGAAGCACAAGAAAAAAGAAGCACTGCCACCAAGACAACTTGAATGTTTTTAAGTGATATTTATGGTTACAGGTGGTCAAATTAGAGTTATAAGAAAAGAGGAATGAAATTTACTGTATTTCATTGAAGGATAAGAGAAAACTAGAGAGGATAAAGTTTGTCGAGACAACTTTAAAAGTTGGCTGAGAAAGCCGCACCGGAACCTTTAATTTTGCATGTTGCTAGCACAATTTAACATTAACTATGAAGTATGTTATAAAACCAGAATTAACAGGTTGCTATGGTTTCCTGGGTGGTTGCTTAGGTAACCAGAGTGGCTGCTAGGGTATTGCTAGGCGGTTGCTAGGGTAACTGGGGTGGTTGCTAGGGTATTTTGGGTGGTTGCTAGGCAGTTGCTAGGGTATCCAGGGTGGTTGCTAGGATGTTACTAGGTAGTTGTGAGGTGTTCTGGGTGGTTACTATGGCATTCCTAGCATATTTTAACACTTAGCTAATTACTATTAGCATGTAGCTATTCACTGCTAGCATGTGTAGCATGTTGACAGTCGTGCTTGCTAGCATGAGTCAACAGAATCAAACCCCATGTCTCTACAACGCTCGGATCCAGAGATATAGGTCTGGCTAAATGGTTGCTAGGGTACTCTGTTTGGTTGTTAGGGAGTGGCTTCATAGTGATCCTGAGACACTCATTGGTTGCCTGATTAAAAAGAGCCCTCCCCCTTGAGTGTACGATACTGTGATGCAGAGTTATGTTCAATACAAAATCCCTATGCAAATTACCATGAAACATGAAGGGAATGAAACAGGAAACAGGAAGTGCAAGCACTTCCTGTTTCCTGTCCTTGCCATATAAGGTAGAATTGCAGCATCATTGATTCTCATTGGATGAGAGACAGTTATAGAACCGGCCTACACTGACTCTCAGCAGTGTTTAGATTTGAATTTTGGCAGTTGGTCTTTGAAAGCTCTTGGCTCATTCTGAACATTCCGTAATGAAAGTCAATGGGATTTTTCCGGTCTTTGATCGCCATTTATAGGAAAACCGTAAGTCCGATCCTTTAGAAAAGATATAGGCCTCCGGCCTGTTCTGATTTTGGGGTCTGTAGCACTAAAGCTGTAGGAGGAGATAGCGTGTACATTTTTGTACAGAAGAATAATAATAAGCTTATAGCAATATCAGTAAGTTGGCTGCTTCTCAGCCAACTTAAATATATAAAAGGGATCAGACTCAAAAATCAGATGTATAGTGGTCTGCACTCAAATGTAGAGCTATCATCTCACTTTCTTGCCGGCAATAAAGTTTTCTTCTGAGGACTTGGAAACTGCGACTCTTAGCCTTTTTTCTCTGATTTACCCAGCGAGAGAACATTTGCCCCAACAATGTTTAAAGACGTGTAATAATGGAAGAACATCATTATTGTCTTGTGTTTTTTTTTTCTCACAGAACATTTGTGGATATTATAAATGTAACTGATGACTAAACCTGAAACTAAAACCACTTTTAGTTGCACTTGTACTTTAAAATGAATGATCTGAGAGGATGGGACAACAATTAAGTTACTATATTGTGTTCCATGTGAAATTCAACTATTTTGTAGAAACACCTGCTATTAACCTGACTTTTAATTAATCAATTGGTGTTAGAAATAGCTCATTTGAAAAGCTAAAACCCACCCAAATGATGTTTAATGCACTGAAATAAATTTGTTTCTCTGAAAAAAGATTTATCATTTAATCAAGACAGAAAGGTTAAATTTTGGAAGACAAAAGTTTTGTCGCCTATACAGAAATTGAACAAATTTACTGCAAATACAAAAATCTGTCACCAAATTAAGTAGTGGTGCTGTGAGATCCAAATGTAATATCTTGAATGACTTCCATGAGCTTGAAGGACTGCATCCATGCGGTTTGACAAGGATTCATACAATTTGTTGATGAAGTCATGAGGAATAGCAAAGAAAGCAGTCTTGCATGCCTCCCAGAGTTCATCAATATTCTTCGGTTTCGTCTTGCATGCTTCCTCTTTCATCCTACCCCACATATGCTCAATGATCTTCATGTCTGGTGACTGGGCCGGCCAATCGTGGAGCATCTTTATATTCTTCGCCTTGAGGAACTTTGATGTGGAGATGGAAGTATGCGATGGAGCACCATCATGCTGCAGAATTTGGCCTCTTTTATGGTTGGGAATATAAGAGGTAGCTAAGATTTCTTGGTATTTTAGACTATTGATGTTGCCTTCCACCCTGCAGATCTCTCACACACCCTAAACTGGATGTAACCCCAGACCATGATTTTTCCGTCACCAAACTTCACTGTTTTCTGGGTGAATCTCGGATCCATGCAGGCTCCAGTAGGTCTCCTGCAATATTTGCGGCGACTATGGTGTAATTCAACAGAAGATTCACCTGAAAAATCCACCTGCTGACACTTTTCCAGCGTCCATCTTTTTAGCAGGCTGTGGGCCCAAATGCCACACGGTTTTTCAATTGTCTTTTGTTTAGTGCTGGCTTCTGGGCACTAATTCGACCATGGAGGGCATTTCGAGACAGAATCCGACAAACTGTTCTGGTTGACACAGGGACTTCAGGTGACCAGGTCTCGTGGAGCTCTGCTGCAGTTTAAAATGGGCTGGCCTTGGATTTTCGAGCCAACAAACGGTCTTCTCAACCAGTTATTTTGCGGGGTCTGCCTGACCTGGGCTTTTCAAAAACATCTCCAGTCTTTTCAAAACTTTTTTTTATCCTCTGTAGTTGATGCTGAGACACATTGAAGGTGTCTGCCACATCAGCAGTGGATCTGGTCTTCAGCTTCTTGATAGTCAAAACTTTAGTCTCAGGGTGAATCTTAGGCATGTTTGCAGAGTCTAGTTGCAGTTGATGTGAAGGTCTAGTGTACTGGGGTTCTTTTTATACACACCTGAGACCTAACTGATCCAATATTAGTCACAGATGAAGCTGTGTTTTTTTCGTGTTTTTGGTGTCTTTTTACACAACAGTGTTGCCGCTTTGTTTGATGAAGTGATCGGCATTCATCAAAAAACATGTGCATACACTGTACTGTGTATATGTTTGCTAACAACAAAAGGTATATGTAAAACCATCACAATAAAAACCAACTTCGATTCTTGATACAAACCTTTAATTATATTCTCCAACAATGCAAACACAAAGATTGTTCACAAAATCACAAAAAAACATGCGGGAGGCTACAGTGTATTATCCCTCAGACGAGATCAACGACAGGGAGTGAACCGTCATTGGAGTGAGCAGACCGCGATCCGCGTGCAAGGCAAACTCAGCGCATGCACAGTGAACTAGGTACGCTAATTAGTCACAAGATAACCATTTGAAGAGGCGAATTTGTCCCTCTTTTGTGTTCGAGATATTAGATTTTGGCAACATAAAATAATCATAATAATAATCATAACAACATAATAATAATAACCCACAAAAAAATGCTAAGACAAATTGGGAGTTTGGCGGTTCCACTTTAAAAACGTTGACATAATATAATAGGATTGGTGAGTTAACCGTGAGTCAAGATAATACTCCACTGTATTAAGGAGCATATTTCATCACTGATAGGATTCTTTAAAAAGTACTTCTCTGAAAACAAATCCCAATATGTCTAGTTAAGATATCCTTTCAATGCACCAGCTCCAACTGGTTTCAGCTCTTCAGAGAAGGACCAGTTCATTGAAATGACATCTAACTTGACATTGAGGCTGAGGTTCAAAAGAGACTGAATGAATTCTGGCTGAGTGTAGAGAGGCAGTTTCCACTCTTAGGGCAGAGGCGGGCCATGGGTATTATTCTTCCTTTTGCAACATCTGTCTTTGTGAGACTGGCTTCTCTGCTGTTGCTGCACTGAAGACCAAGTACAGGTCCCAGCTAAACGTTGAGTAGGAGCTGAGAGTTGCAGTATCGTGCTTCAAACCCCGTTTCGAAAAGCTGTGCACTGTGTAAGGGTGTTTTGCCTACAGGAGTTCTGCAGTAGAATTGCTGAAAGACTAAAGAAAATGTATCAGCAAGATGGTAGAAAACATCTCGGGTTACGTATGTAACCCTGGTTCCCTGAAGAGGAACGAGACGCTGCGTCAAAGCGCTAGAGGAAATACCCTGACGTCAATCACATGAAAATTTATACAACGGGTCAGTGACGTCATGAACAGAGCATAAAAGCGCACCGGAACCCGGAAGTGACAGCAAATGAGTGTCTGAAGCGGGTCCGGAGGCGTAAGGAGCTGAGGCAGAGACGCAACGTCTCGTTCTCCTTCAGGGAACCAGGGTTACAAACGTAACCCGAGACGTTCGCCTTCATGGGAACGCGAGCTGCGTCAAAGCGCTAGGGGAATACTATACCAACGTCACCTCAGCGACGCTGGCCTGCAGGTGTGTGAGAGAGCTCACTGAGAGAGCCCCCTTGTTCCCGGGGCGGAATTGAGATCTAATTGATAAAACCTCATGAATGTGTACTCTTGAGAGAAAACCCTTGGAGGCCGCCACGCTCCTAGTAGAGTGGGCCCGCAGTTTAAGAGCTGGCCTGTTCATCTCTTGCTGCACCTGTGTCAACATTTCTTTGGCAGAGGTGCTGCTTCGAAAATAGGTGACCACTCTGTTTGCTTTGTTCCGATGTCACACAGAACTGGTACCTGATTGTGGCGAGCAGGGCGGGGTCGAGGGACCGTGGGAGCGTCACAAGAGCCGGTGGCGTGATTGATAATGAGTGTGTGATGGAATTTTATAAATGATATGTTTTCTCTTTCCTGCTTATGTATGATTATGTTTTGTTTCTTGACATTATTGATTATTGTGTGACATTAATTGCATTTTTATTCTGTAGAACTAGTAAGTAAAATATAATAAGTCTGAAGAAATACGCTTGAGGTATAGAGAGGGTAATGTGTTCCTGATAAGGAATGGAAAGTTACAACTGAGTCTTTAGCCTTGACTAGGCCCTCCCTTCTTTATCACACTCTGCAGGGCAGCTTCGGATGTCTGTATGACTGTTGACCATTTATTGCGATACATTTTTTTTATTTTTACAATTAGGATATTAGTCTCTTATTCAGAACTGATAAAATATTTTGCCACCACAAGCGTCACCTGCGAGCCACCAGTCTCGTATCTCATGGAGGAGGCATAAAGGAGGCATAAAAGGAGGAGTGATGACAGTGAAGGACGAGAGAGGACCAGGCCAGGATTTATGTTGTGTTTTATGTTTGTGTGGGTGGCAGTCGTCCGTGAGTCGTCCAGGATCTTCAGACCCACAACTTCTTGCATTTGTCTTCCTCTTTTGAGATGATACTTGAAGGCCAAACAGTGATGAACAACATGCAGGATCTCCCACAAGCAATGTGTTTTCCCTTCCATCTCGTTTACTCATTAGACCTGAATTACTCTCAGTCAAAATGTAGATATTGTTACTTTCAATAACTATGAATTCAATACAATGCTCACTACATTTTAACAACTGTCAAACTAAAAAAGGCATAGTGTTTAAATTAAGACCAAATAGTTCTACAATTGTTGTAGTTAATGTGGGAAATTGCATCATCTTTAAAGCGCTGTTCAGTGTAATTGTGACCCAATGCCATTACAGGATAATGTGCTCTGTAATTTCATTAATATGAAAGGTTAGCCAATAAAGAAAATCTCAGTATGTTCAGTATGTTGTTGTTGTTTTTTTCTAGCTTGGTATGTTTGCACAAATTGTACAGTAAAAAATAAGAACTTTATAATTTATAAATATTTTCTAATTTTAGTTTAATTTTCATGTTGAGTAAACTTAAATATGCAAGTACACTTAAAATGAACACCAAGTTAAGTGAACTTCATTGTTTAAGGACATTATATAAGTTAGACTTAGGTGAATAGATTCAGAAATGCATGATCAGTTCTGTGCTTTCCTTCCTTCAAGACAGATTGGAATGGAGTCTGTCCCCCTCCACCTTGAAGGAGTATGTTGCCACCATTGCAGCACATTGCGTTCCTGTTAATGGTAGATCACTTGGAAAGAACGACCTGGTCATCAGGTTCCTGAGAGGTGCCAGGAAGTTAAATCCTCCCAGGACGTGCCTCTTTTCCTCCTGGGACCTCTCTGTGGACCTCACTGGAGTCAGTTGAGCAAAAACTCCTATATTTCAAGACAGTTTCCCTGACTGCAATTGCTATCTTCAAGATGGTCGGGGACCGGCAGGAATTTTTGGTCAGCAAATCGTGCCTTGAATTTGGGCCACCCTTTTCAAATGTTGTCCTGAGACACCAGCCTGGATACGTGCCCAAAGTTCCCACCGCTCCCTTTCAGGACAAGGTGGTGGACTTGCAAGTGCTACCCCGAGAGGAGGCAGACCCAGCCCTCGTGTTGGTGTGTCCCGTTCGCACACCACGTGTTTATGTGGGTCACATGCAGAGCATCAGAACCTCTGAGCAGCTTTTTGTCTTTTTTTGCCTAATGATGGCTCAATGTCATTTTTTGCAATTTCTATTCCTATTTTGACATTTTTCAATGTCCTATTAAGAATAATGTAGATATCAGTTCCTGATGTCCGTTTTCTTTTTACATTTAACTCTTTGCTGATCCGATCCGTAGAATGGGCACTGAGTGGGCACAGCTGAACTCGTTTTGTATAAGCTTACGCATGAGCTCTTCATGGTTTACAGACACCTGATCACAACTTTCATTTGTAGGTGATGTCAGCAGCACAGTGCATAATATTTACAGAAATCTCCCATGAGTACGTTTAACTGATGAGTTTTTAACACATTAAAGTAGTGATTGAAAAATAAAAAGGATTTGTTTTGTATTACATAAGTGATCATGTTTCTAATCCATTAAAATGCCTCTCACCAAATCTCATTCGTATTTTGGCTCCAGCTTGTGACCTACATCTCTAAATACAACATCACGCCTCGTTCCCTCCATCAGGGAACGGAGGTTACAACAGTTACCAAGACATTCCCTGAGAAGGTAATGAGACACGTCTTAGTTTAAAATAATATTTTGCCTTGAGAGAATACCATTGTTTCATTCAATCACACTTCTGAGAAAGAGAAGGAAAATATGCTTGCTCAGAAAAAGAAAAACTGGTTTTAAAACATTTGTAGAATCACTGTGATCTCTGTGAACTGTGAAAAATCTAAAACACCCAGATAATCTGGCTCATCTTGTTTCACACACCTGTTCTGCTTCTGCTCTTGATTTATTGCTAATGTAAATATTTTGAAGTTCATGAGTTTCCAGAAGCACCAGTTTATTTTTTAAAATCTTGATCAAGTAAAGTTTATAATATTTTTTAATATATTTAATTACAGTACAAACAATTGTGCATGAAATACTCTTTGCTTTATGACTTTTATGAATTTGAATTCCCATTTTTATTTCCCAATTCCCAAGTTTCTTAGTGGTCACATTCTAGATTTTTGTTCATGTGGAAATCTGGTTGCCATTCTCAACAAACTAAAGCCAATACTTTATTTTGTACATATTATATATAATATTAGAGCAAACAGAGACATCTTATTTATATCCTATAAACAACTTAATCTATCAATTTGTCAACTAATAATTAAATAAAACAGGAAACATCTCACCCTTGCAGTGTGTTCTTAACTTTACATTAATACAACAATATTTCCAACAAAACACATTTTACAAACATACCTGCACAATGGAGATACACAGAGGAAATAAGGGAACGACAGAATGAAGAATGAAATCAGTTCTATGTGAGACAAAACAGTGTACAACACAATTACTATTGTACCTTGTGATACAAAGTCAAAATGATAAGAAAATACTTCTAAACACATCTCAACATTTCTCTTAGGCGTCCATTATACTAGAATGAATTCACAATTAGCTAATTATTGATGTGTTTGTATACTTTTTAACTGACAATTCTCTAGCTGCTCAGAACTTGTAACTTGTCCACAGCAATTCCATTAACTCTGCTGAGGGCGGTCCCTGTTCCACATACCAAATACCATCACGCACTCAACAGAACCTTTTTCCATTTGTGCAGAATTTAACCGTCTTTACACTCTGTTGCATAAAAGTTTAAAGACATGTGTAACAATGAAAGGACATCATTGTTCTGTTGTATTGTTGTCAAGTAACATTCCTGAATATTTCAGATGTGACTGATGACTAAAACTAATCTAAAACCACTTTAGGCTGCACTCGTACTTTAAAATTAATGATCTGAGATGACAGCACAATAATTAGAGTACTGTAGTTTGTGAGGACGTTTTAAAAATCTTTATTGTCTTTCCCTCCATTATATCAAAATAAAGCCTTAAACAGCTAGCATTTTTTCACCTTGAATCATAAGGATATTAATTACATTTTATTTTGATAGTCCACTTTACATAAGTAACTTTTGAAATTACATGTCAAATCACATTCAAAATATTATTATGTTAGATTAGGGTTTAGTTACTTATAATCAGTCTGTTACAGTCAATCTGGTGATTAGGGACCATCAAAATAAAGTGATTGTATATATTAAAAGGATAGTTCAAAACTTGTGTGAATTTCTTTGCTCTGTTTCACGAAAAAGAAAACATTTAAAGAATGTTGATTACGGTAGCAAGATGGTTGACGGCAGTTATGTACTTCTATAGTAATTTTGTTTTCTTACTGGGGAAGTCAAAGGTTACCAACAACACTGATTACTGACATTCTTTAACCCATCTTTTGTGTTTAACAGAATAAAGAAACTCATACAAGTTTGGAACAATATTAGGATGAGTAAATTATGAAAAAAATCGTAATTTTGTGGTGAACTGTCCATTTAAGCAGACAATCTACTCATACTATAATGACTGGTAATTGCAAGTTGAAGTTACTTCGTTAGTAGAATGTCTAAAGTGGACTTTCAAAATAAAGTTTATCTTATTTTTAAACAATTTATATGTTATAAAAACTGTCCAAGATCAATCACACTTTTGCAAATAAAGGATTGTATGGGATTATGTAACGTCACAAATTTACACAGCTGCTCATTTATTATTGCATGAAACAATTTTAATTATTGCTGAAACAATTTTAAGAAGAACTTCATTAAGGAAGGACTTTGCAGATAGTTAATGAAATTTCACAACAGAAGCCCAATGCTTTTTCCCGGTCGGTCATAAAGCCACGTTAAATCGCGCAAGAGATTTTGTTAAAAGTAAATTGCGATTGTACACAGAGAACGTGGAGCAGGGGTCACCAAACTCTTCAGCCCGAGGGCCGCATTAACTGTGAAACAGCAGTTCGGGGGCCGACTACACACTCGATGTAGGCAATAAAAAAGAATCAAAACATGGATGTTGTTTTTAATTATTTAATATTATTTTATTCAGTTATTACTTAATAACACAATGATAAACTACACATGGACACCTGTATTAGTGGGAATGTTAAAATTGTTTACTGGATGCCAAAATAGCAGACATTTCTGGCATTAGATTTGATTTCCCTAACATCAACAGTGACCTGAGATTATAATCGGACAAGTTTGTTCTCAAATTGTTCTTCATGTATTATATTCTTGAAAATGTTTGTTCACACATGTATGTTGTTCAAAAGATTGAAAGGTAGGTACATTGATGCAAAAGTTTTGACATTAGGAATGTCTTCCTTAGGCAAATACGGGGAAAAAAAACGTCTCGGGTTACGTATGTAACCCTGGTTCCCTGAGGGGAACGAGACGCTGCGTCGAAGCGCTTGGGGAAATACCCTGACGTCAGTCACGTGAAGATCTGTGCAACCAATGAGAGACAAACGCGTGTGAATGCGTCACCGCCGGCGACGTGCCGGTGACGTCATGAGAGAGCATAAAGGCACGGCAAAACCCGGAAGCGACAACTAAAGAGTGTCTGAAGCGGGACCGGAGGCCAAGGAGCTGAGGCAAAGATGCAGCGTCTCGTTCCCCTCAGGGAACCAGGGTTACATACGTAACCCGAGACGTTCCCTTTCAGGGAACTCGAGCTGCGTCGAAGCGCTTGGGGAACGCTATACCAACGTCACCTCAGCGACGCCGGCATACGGGAGTGTCCCAGCTCACTGAGAGAGCACCCTGGTTCCTGGGGCGGAATCGAGGTCCAATTGGTAAAACCTCATGAATGTGTGATTTGAGGACCAGCCAGCCGCAGCACAGACATCAGACAAGGAAACTCCAGAGAGGAGAGCCTTGGATGCCGCCACGCTCCGAGTACCTCTGGTACTGCGAACATATTCACCACTGAGCCGGGGCTTCCGGAAACTCGGGTGTAATGCTCTAGGACCCTCATTAGAGGGGGTAGTTCTCCACCTTGTTGCGGTAGTTCACCACCTTGTTGCGGCTTGGTGTCAGGACCGCTTAGTCTTAGCCTTCTTAGCATTAAGGATGGCCCTCAGATCAGCCCTTTTGCCCGAAGGCTGAGTTTGTCGGCCCGACCTTCCAGGATTCACTCTCTTTTTGAGCGACCCTCTGTGAGGAGCTTTGAGACCGCGCTTGACCGGCGGTCTCACGTGAGGGGCGGCGGGGAAGGACTTTACTGAACGCCGCCTGCTGTCGTGCGGCCCCCTGGAACTTGTCAACGACACTTTTTACGGCATCGCCAAACAACCCCGAAGGGGACAGAGGGGCATCCAGCAGAGCAAATTTGTCCTTATCTTTTATGGCCGATAGATTGAGCCATAAATGTCTCTCCGTAGCCACCAGAACTGCCATGGAGCGGCCGACAGAGTAGGCCGTCTTCCTAGTGGCCCGGAGAGACAAATCCACGGTCCGGCACAGCTCTGCCACTGCCTCCGGACCGATACCACCACCCTCGTTGAGGTCCCCTAGCAACTCTGCTTGGTAGGCCTGCAGCAGTGCCGTAGTATGAAGGCATGCAGCCGCCTGGCTGAAAGCAGAGTAAGCTTTCCCCACCAAAGACGACGTGACGTGCATCGGTTTGGTGGGGAGTGCCGGAGCTTTGATAGAGGATGCAGACTGGGGAACGAGGTATCCTGCAAGAGCCTCGTCCACTTTCTGCCCCTACGAGAGTAGTATACATAGCACTATGCGGTGTATGCACTCTTCTGGAGGCTGGCCTTCTCCATGATCTTGACACCTCAGCATGGAGATCAGGAAGGAAAGGCATAGCCCGGCGCGGGGAAGTGATGCGAGCAGGCAGGTAGCGCTCGTCCAAAATACTCTTTTTAGGACGAGTGCTCCAGGTCTCCACCGGCCAATCAATACCCAGACGCGAGACCGCTCGAGCCACAACCTCAACTAACTCCTCAAACGCCGGCGAGGAGGGTGGCGAATCCTCCCCGACCGGGTCGACACTAGCTAAATCCATCTCATCAGAACTGGATAAAGTCAGTGCCGGAGCCCCAGCACGATTGTTTTTTGGGGAAACTGTGCCCACAGCACGCTCGTGACTGGGACCCGCCTCATCTCGCGAGGCCTGAGATAAGGAAGGACCCAACCCAGCTCCCTCAGCGAGATCCATTTGTGATCCCCATGACTGAGAGGTGACTGCAGGTCCCGAACCTTGGGGAACACTAGCCTGAGCGGCCTCCTTACAGACCTCCAGGCGGGAGCGGAGCGTACGCAATGAGAACCTCTCACAGTCCTTACAGCCGGCGTTCTCAAGCTCTGACTGTGCGTGCTCCGCCCCCAGGCAGACAACGCACATTTCATGTGTATCACATGGTTTAAATGTCTGCTTATCAGCCATACTTTCACACACACAATTCCCTGATTTTTAAACTAGATTCGTTTCTAAATCACTCTCACACAGACACAGCACGCTGAAGACACTCAGAGCTGTCGCTTCCGGGTTTCGCCGTGCCTTTATGCTCTCTCATGACGTCACCGGTGACGCATTCACACGCGTTCGTCTCTCATTGGTTGCACAGATCTTCACGTGACTGACGTCAGGGTATTTCCCCAAGCGCTTCGACGCAGCTCGAGTTCCCTGAAAGGGAACCCATCAGTCCTGCGGGCTATATCACACATTTTATTTGTTTATACATAACATTTTTATACATTTTACATATCACACCCGCGAGCTATATGAGGGTGCAAAAGGCATGCCCCTGCCTCTGCGGATTATATATGCGGGAAAAAACGATATATCATCTCATTGACGGTAACCGGAAGTAGAAAAAGTATGCTGCGAATAAGGTTTTGTAATGTAGTGATCGGTTGGAAACGTCTCCGGTTACCATCATAACCTGTTATTTTTCCATATTCCGTTTAGAGAAGTGTGAAGAAAATATTCTGACGCAGTTTAATTGAACATCAATTATTCTGATGCAAAATTCTGACGCTATTTATACCGTATGTCTGCCAGATCCGCATCACACTATGATTGGCCAGTTGTCAACTGGCATTATCCTATAAGGTTTCAGAAATGGAGTTCCCAAATGCATTTCATTGCAACATCTCGTTCCCACTATTTGAATTCGGTAAAAACGTAACGTCCACGTAAGCGGCGGCTGATCTTGGCAGGATAAACGTAAATTTATCAGCTGGCAAGAAGTTGCAAGATGGCGCCACTATGTTTGGCTGGCCACTTGCTTGTCTGTTTTCTCATGTTTGTTTTCGCGATAGAGGGGTGGAAATCAGTCTGGAGTTGGCTACGCTAGAAGATCGCGGGAATGCTACCGATGGCTTCGGCCGGTTGGCATCTACACTGGCGTCCCTTCTCCGTGTTCTCGCCGGGTTGGAACATCTACTCGGGGATGCGTTCAGGAAAACCTCCTTCCGATTCCCTGTGTTACATGACTAAGCTCCACTTGGCACTTTGCAACACCAGATCACTCAATAACAAGACATTTGTCCTCAATGATATAATTTCCTCTCACAATCTGGATTTGTTTTTCCTCACGAAACCTGGCTTCCCCCAGGTGACGTCAGTGCTTTCTCGGAGCTCCTCCCCTCGGGTTACCTCTACCTAAACTCCCCGCGGCAAGCGGGTAGGGGCGGGGGTATAGCCACTGCACATAGACAGTCCCTGAAGTGTCGCCAGTTGTCCACTAGAGGGTATTCCAGCTTTGAGCTGCAAGTTTTTATACTAACACTACCCTGTCCTATTTTATGTGCAGTTATCTACAGGCCGTCCCAATTGAATAAGGTTTTCTTAACTGAGTTCTCAGAGTTCCTAACAGAATTTCTGGCAAAGTTTGATAACATTTTAATTCTGATAAACCTGCTAATGATTTTAAGGCACTATTAGCTTCATTAGATCTGGTTCAGTCCATATCCTCTCCCACTCATTGGTTAGGTCACACTCTTGACCTTATCATCTCTTGTGGGTTGATTGTGGATTTTCCCATCTCTGACCATTCCCTCATACAGTTTGACATTCGTGCTGTTTCGCCAGAACCTACAACTTCTGCCCCTCATCGTCGTCGCATTATCACCTCATCTACTGTTGAAGATTTATTGCTTTATTTTCTGTTTCTGATTCTGCTTCTGTTGAGTTAGCTTCCCCTTTTTGCCCGAACCTTTTCATCTCCTCCTTCAACAACATCTGCTCCCAGATTATGGACTATTGACTACTGTTGTACCATACAAGGTGAAGTCGTCCAATGGTCCTCTGGTCCCCTGGCTCAATGACACAACTAGGGCCCTCAGGCGCCGATGTAGACAGGCTGAGCGAAAATGGAAGAAGGATAGGTTTGCAGGTGTCGTTGGAGATGTTTAGAGACAGTCTGTCCACTTATCAGAGAGCACTGAAGATGCTAAAGGACAATACCTCTCCTATCTCACCAACAGCAATAGCCACCTGGAATTTTATTCAATACTATTAACTCTGTCATTAACCCGGGGTCTGTTGCCTTGAATGATGTTTCTGAAAATTCATGTAATGCATTCAAGCAATATTTTGTGGACAAGGTTTTGGCTGTCAGTCAAACCATTACTCAACATTCTACTGTTGTCATGCTGTCTTGTGCGGCGCATTGTGTGCTAGAGAACTTTGAGGCAGTTACTCTTGTGGACCTCAAAAAAGCTGTCCTCGAGTTGAAGCCTACCACCTGCCCTTTAGATGCTGTTCCTGCAAGGATTCTGAAGGAGGCTGTTGACATCATTGGTCCATGCCTTGTCTCCTTCATAAACAGCTGTTTTATTTTGGGTACTGTTCCTAAAGCTCTCAAACAAGCCATTATTAGACCGTTGCTCAAGAAACCCAACCTTGATCCCACCATACTATCCAACTTCCGCCCTATTTCTCACCTGTCATTTATGTCTAAGTTGATGGAGAAGCTTGTTTATGACCAGCTCTAGGCTCATCTCCAACTGAACAGCATTGGTGATACATTCCAGTCTGGTTTCAGGACCAGACACAACATTCTGGAAGCACTGGACAGAAAAAGCTCTGTGGTTTTGGTCTTACTGGACCTTACCGCTGCATTTGACACTGTGGATCATGCTATTCTCATCTCTCGTCTTCAACATGTTGCTGGTTTACAGGGGGCGGTGCTAAAGTGGTTCTTCTCATACCTCACTAACAGAACTTTTTCAGTTATGCTTAATGAATTTTCCTCCTCAGTTGGTCCTTTGTCATCTGGAGTGCCACAAGGTTCCATTCTCGGTCCTGTTTTGTTTTCACTCTACATGCTGCCACTTGGTCAACTTATCCCCAGACACAACGTACATTTCCATTTCTATGCAGACGACCTCCAGATCTACTTTCCTGCGATTCTGAGTAAACGGTCTGCATTGGACCCTCTCCACAATTGCCTTCAGGACATCAAACAGTGGCTTCACAAACTCTTCTACATCATGATCTTCACCATCACCTGCCTTGCCCTGGTGGCCTCTGCACTGGGTAACTGTTTTCTCCAGACCTTTGCAAGAAAACAAGGTTGAATGTATATGTTTAAAAATAAAAAAGCACAAATAGAGGGCTTCATGAACTTCTGTTTTTCATTAACAGGTTGTGGAGTGCCTGCGATTAAGCCACAGACGATTGGCAGCAAGATTGTGAATGGACAGAAGGCCATCTCTGGTTCCTGGCCCTGGCAGGTCGCTCTCCAGGCAACTGTGTATTGGCCGGCTTTTATCCTGCATTTGTCTGATTTGTCTGCATTTGTCTTGATTTTGGTATATTTCATGTTTTCAATGCTTTTACCTCTGAACCATCAACACAAGAACCAGAACTGGGTTCTCTCTGCAGCTCACTCTGTTGTGTAAGAGTCTTCAGTCTGGCAAACGTCTCAGAAAATAGTGCTTAATAGATACTTTTTTCTTTACCGCTCTCTTTTAAGGGTTGGCTCTCACCGTGTTGTTCTTGGAGAACATGATGGTGGCTCAAATTTTGAACTCATCCAGGTCAAACTAGTTTCCAAGTAGTGCACATCAATGACATCCTCTCAGCCATCAAGAGGATCAAAATAGTCAAACACTGTTTGTGTCTGTTTCCCTGTCAGGGAACTCGAGCTGCGTCAAAGCGCTAGGGGAAATAGCCTTGCTTCAGTCACGTGAAGATCTGTGCAACCAATGAGAGACGAATGCGTGTGAATGCGTCACTGCCGGCGATTGCCGGTGACGTCATGAGGAAGAGCATAAAGCGCGTCCGAAACCCGGAAGCGCCAGCTCTGAATGTCTTCAGCATGCTGTGTCTGTGTGAGAGTGATTTTGAGACTAAGATAGTTTAAAAATCAGGGAATATCAGTGTGAAAAGTGTGGCGAATGAACAGAGTTTCAGACCATGTGTTTATCCTTGTCCATGTTTTATAACGGGAAAGGATACACATGTTATTTGTGTTATCTGTTTGGGAGTGGAGCATGCGCGGTCGGCACTTGAGAATGCCGGCTGTAAGGACTGCGAGAAGTTCTCCTTGCATACGCTCCGCTCCCGCCTGGCGGTCTGTAACGAGGCCGCTCAGGCCAGTGTTCCCCACGGTTCGGTACCTATCTTGCGAGTTACCTCGTGCCCCAGTCTGCGTCCTCCATTAAAGCTCCGCCGCTCCCCTCCAAGCCGATGCGCGTCACGTCGTCTTTGGTGGGGAAAGCACACTCAGCTTCTAGTCAGGCTGCAGCGTGCCTACACACCATGACACTGCTGCAGGCTTATCAGGCTGAGTTGCTAGTGGACCTCAACGAGGGCGGGGGTATCGGTCCGGACCGTGGATTTGTCTCTTCGGGCCACTAGGGAGACGGCCTACTCTGTCGGTCGCTCCATGGCAGCTCTGGTGGCCACGGAGAGACACTTATGGCTTAATTTGTCAGCTATGAAGGATAGGGACAAATTTGTTTTGCTGAACGCTCCTCTGTCTCCTTCGGGCTTGTTCGGCGATGCCGTAAAAAGCGTCGTCAGCAGGTGACAGCAGGCGGCGTTCAGTAAAGTTCTTCCCTGCCACCCTCCACGTGAGACCGCCAGTCAAGCGTGGTCTCAAAGCTCCTCACATAGGGCCGCTCAGAAACAAAGTGTCGCTACCCACCTTCCTCCGGTAGACCCCGGAAGGTCGGGCCGACAAGTTCAAGTCCATGCCGCTGGTAGAAGGGGTGATTTGAGGGTTGTCCTGAATGGCAAGAAGGCCAAGACTAAGCGACCCTGACGCCAAGCCGCAACAAGGTGGTGTTTCCCAGGAGCAGCTCCAGAGTCAGCCCGCCATTGGAAAACCACCCCCTCTAAGGAGGGTCCTAGAGCAATCCACCCGGGTTTCCAGAATAAGCCCCGGCTCAGTGGTGGATATGTTCACAGTACCAGAGACCAGCCCCGGGAGGCTGGTTCCCTTAGTAGAATTCACGGGCTGCGTGGTCACGACTACCCGGTATCTCTCAGTGGGTCCTGCGTACGGTAACCTCCGGGTACGCCATCCAGTTCGGGGTTTCACCATCCCGGTTCTTGGGGGTCCTACAGTCAGTGGTAGGCCCCCAGCAGGCACTGGTCATGGAACAAGAAGTAGTCACTTTGCTGGCAAAAGGGGCCATCGAGTATGTATCCCTCGCGGAAAGCAAGTCCCTGTTCTACAGCCGGTACTTCATAGTTCCAAAAAAGGATGGAGGGTTGCGGCCCATTCTGGATTTGCGTCTCTTGAATCGCGCGGTCACTAAAATTCAAAATGTTGACGCTCAAGCAGATCGTAGTGCAGGTTAGATCCGAGGATTGGTTTGTCACAGTCGGAAGAACTCTTGGGTCTTGTCTCACAACGCTTAACCATTAAGCGACGAGTGACATCCTTAGGGCTGAACACCAAGAAGAGTGTACTTTCTCCCACGCAGAGAACCACTTTCTTGGGAGTCATTTGGGACTCAGTGGCCATGTCTGCTCTGCTCTTCCCCGAACGCATCCAGGCCTTTCGTTCAGCCGTCAAGAGTATCAAGTGGCAGCCACTCACGGTGAAACACTTTAGAGGGTGTCAGGGCTCATGCAGCGGCATTCAGCGTTATTCCACTGGGCCGGCTGTGCACGAGACCCCTGCAGTGGTGGCTGAAAACCAGGGGTTCTCCCCGAGGGCTAGAACTCTTGGTCCCCTTCTTATCTGGAGCAGATTTGGGTCAGATATGGCAGGGCACAGGTTACCTGTTTGCCTCCGTAAGAGTATTCTCTGCCCTCTGTGACTTTCGTTTAAACATCTAGCGCCTCTGGGGCGGGATGCCATGGTACAGGTGTGACCGAGGCTACGCCTGTACGCCTTTTTCCCCGATCACTCTGCTCCCGGGAGTTCTGGCCCAGATGGAGGGTTGCTGACCCCCGCCCAGAGCTAATGTAGCTGTGGTCTGGCCCCTTAGGGGGTCCAGCTCATAGAATCCGGTCTCTCGGCCGAGGTTGTGGAGACCATCCTTCAGTCCAGAGCTCCCTCCACAAGGAAACTCTACGCCTTGAAGTAGAAACTCTTCACGTCCTGGTGTAGTGAAAGGCAGGTGAACCCAGTAACCTGTCAAGTTGGCAAAGTGCTGGAGTTCCTGCAAGAAAGATTTGCGGCAGGGTTGTCCCCCTCCACCTTGAAGGTTTATGTGGCTGCCATAGCGGCTTGCCATGTACCTCTGGGTGGGGTATCCTTGGGCAGGGACCCCCTAGTCACTCGTTTCCTCCATGACACACTAAGGCTGAGACCTGCAGCACAGACCAGGGTGCCTGCCTGGGACTTGTCTGTGGTACTCCAAGGCCTGTCCCAGGCACCCTTTGAACCTTTAGAGGAGATCCCTATCAAGCTCCTCTCTCTTTAGACCCTTCTTTTGCTGGCTATTGCCTCGCTTAAGAGGGTCGGGGATCTTCAGACCCTCTCGGTGGCTCCCTCATGCCTCGAGTTCGACCCAGGATGGAAAAACTTCTCCACCCGAGGCCAGGCTATGTCCCCAAGGTTCCCACTAATGTGGCTCGGTCTATCACGCTGCAGGCCTTCTGCCCCCCCCCCCCCCCATTTGATGATCATGAGCAGGAGCACAAGAACAAGGTCTGTCCAGTGCGAGCGCTGGACGCTTACGTTTCCAAGACTGCCACTTGGCGTAAGTCGGACCAACTGTTCGTTTGCTTTGGGGCTCCTGAGGGGGCTCCAGCTTCCAAGCAAACCCTAAGCAGGTGGATAGTCGAGGCTATCTGTCTAGCCTACGAGTCGGCCGGACATGCTTTGAGGGTCCAGGCCCACTCCACTCGGAGCATGGCGGCATCCAAGGCTCTCCTCTCCAGAGTTCCCTTGTCTGATGTTTGTGCTGCGGCTGGCTGGTCTTCGCCGCACACTTTTATGAGGTTTTACCAATTGGACCTCGATGCCGCCCCAGGAACCAGGGTGCTCTCTCAGTGAGCTTGGACACACCCGGATGCCGGCGTCGCTGAGGTGGCGTTGGTATAGCGTTCCCCTAGCACTTTGACGCAGCTCGAGTTCCCTGAAAGGGAACGTCTCGGGTTACAAATGTAACCCTGGTTCTCTGAGGGGAACGGGACGCTACGTCTTTGCCTCAGCTCCTTGCGCCTCCGTGCCCGCTTCAGACATTCTTTGCTGGCGCTTCCGGGTTTCGGACGCGCTTTATGCTCTTCCTCATGACGTCACCGGCAATCGCCGGCAGTGACGCATTCACACGCGTTCGTCTCTCATTGGTTGCACAGATCTTCACGTGACTGAAGCAAGGCTATTTCCCCTAGCTCTTTGACGCCGCGTCTCGTTCCCCTCAGGGAACCAGGGTTACATTCGTAACCCGAGACGTTATGTCTGTCTGTTTCCCACAGGGTGATTCTGGTGGTCCTCTGGTTTGTGAGAGTTCAGGGATCTGGACTCTGGGGTCTGTGTCCTGGGGGAACAGCAATTGTTACACCCTTTTCCCAGGAGTTTACGCCCGCATCTCCCCACTGCGCTCCTGGATTGACTCGACTGCTTCCAACTAGAGCACAATTCTGAATATTTCTTGAATGTACTGATTTTTTTTTTCTACGTTTGTTTAAATTTGCATTGTGGACTTCAGATTACCTTTCTGTAATTTCATACTGTTTTCCTGTTTCAGTTATACAAATAATGAAAATGGGTCAATAAGTAAGATTATTAAAATAAAATGAAGGGTGTTGCAGAATGTAATTAATGATCTGAACTTTAAAAAAATGGTTTTCATGTTATTCAAATGCATAATTCATTATTTAAAGGAGCGTGCAGAAGCTCATCAAATGAATGTGTACAATATTTCAGAGTATGGCCATCTTTCTTTATTAAAGAAAAGCAATAACTGTAACGCCATGCCTCACCACACCACCAGGGGGAGCTCTTGTCTTGTCTTGTCCATGCTATGCCTGGTGTCATGCTTTGTCATGTTTCTGTGTTTAGATTTATGTCATGTTGTGTCGACCTGTATTGTCTGTGGTATTGCCTGCAACCTAACAGGTAGCACAGCTTTACTGCACCATGTTCATTGTCAGGTCTCGCTAATGCCATGTATAGCTAATACCATGTCTAGCCCATGCTTACTGCTGTCACGTTTAGCCCATGCCATGTCTTTTTGCCAAGTCTAGCCCATGCCATGCCTTGTTCTCTCTATGTCTATCCCATGTCATGTCTTATTGTTTTCATGTCTTGTTCACGGTGTTATCATGTCTGGACTGATCCTTTGTTGCTGATCGTATGCCTAAATAACGTTTCTAATCTGGATTGATTCAACTTTGCCTTCAACCAGCAGTTTGACAATGTCATATTACACATCATTAAACATCATATTATATTACAGTTAAGATTCTACAAACAAAAAAAACTTACTTTCATGAACTTAATCTACTTATAGATTACCAATCATCAATAGTTAAAACAAACTGAAATTGTAAAAAACAAAAACAAAAAAAACAAAAATTTTAATAATAATATATTTCCAACCCAGGGTCTATTATTGAAAAAGTTTTTGAAAATAACTTGTTTGATCGTCTTAAACAAGTTAAATCCTCAGGGGTTTGAGTTAAATGATTGCGTGACATTATGTTGTAGACAGATTTTAGATTAATCATAATAAACAAGCTGCTAAAAGAGTTAGAAGAGTGTATTACAATTATTCCTCGAGCAGTAATTAATTTATCTCTTGACTGGCGATACTGGCAGTGCTGGTCTGGTAAATTCAATTTTTTACCTGACGTCACAGCGTTATAGGTGCTCAAACACTTCCAGTTGCTTTTCACCACCTGCTGGATGTTTAGAATGCTGCAATGAACAATCCAGTCGTTTATATAGATAAATAACTGTTGCACAAACATTTTCGTTCTGAATTGTTTATGTTCAGTATTGTATTACTTGGCAAGATGGACATTGTCACAATATCTTTGTGTGTGTTTTACCGTTTAAGTGCAACAAGCTGTTAAAAAGAATTGAATTAGGCATTTGCAAATGTTTGAGCGGTGGTTTTATGTGTGTGCATGTTGCATGTGAGCAAAGGAAAAAATATTGTGTAACTGCAATCCCATGACAAAATTCAGACCAACCTTTCTTGTGTTCTCCATTTTTATTATGACTTTGTGTGTTATTTATTGTTATTGGACACATTAGAGATGTACGGTACACATTAAATGCTTTTTTAAATAATATGCTGTTAACTATTTTTAACCGGCACCCCAAACACCTACACACATTCCTGACACACAAAACAGGGGAATTATAAAAGTATGTTATGATAAAATTTAAGTGTGGCATATAAACCTATTATAGCAGACAAAACAAAACTAGTAACCTTTAAAATATGGTTATAGAGACACTTTAATGGAACCAACTGATATGAGCCAATATTTGAACTGATTTGGCTTGACGTAAATGCATTAAAATGATAATTTAATTAGTATTGAACCACAGAATTTGACTATGGCTTTTATCTTCTTTTTTATTGACGGGATCTAGATTTGGAACTTTCGCAGAGTGTACGGTTTTTAAAAGGAATCTTTCTTTTAAAGATACTTTTATGATAATATTCTATTCCTTTAAGTTACTCAGTATAACAACTAACATGAAGTAAGATATAATCCAAAATGCAGTAACACAATAATAGTATAGTAGTATAATATCACCACTCAATTACCAATCATCTCAATTACCAACATAATTATAAACATCCAAGCTGGATAAGCAGTAATACTTTACAGCTGATGGATGTGCAAGGGAAATCAAAAGCTGCATAAAAACAATCACAACTTGCGGCTGACAAAGAAACTTGGAGGCAGCTACAGAACCTAGTTTCATCTGCATATACCAATGATCAATCAGCTTATGAAGAGGCACAACTAAAAGCTCTAGAGCTAGCAGACTAAAAACATGAATGGGGTACTACTTGGAAGATTATCAATCAAATGACCGAGAAGCCAACAATAGCAGCCGCAAGCAAGGTCAGAATGATCCACGGATCATCGCAAAACACGCCAAAGAACAACGACTCGACAACATGGTGAGGGTGAGAAGGGAACTAAATAGGCAGAGCAGATGGATGTCAGGTGTGAAGGATAATGATGATGAGTGAGTGATCAGCGACCACGCCTCCCACACTCACCTCACATATACACACAGGCAGTAACTAGGAGACAACGAATTCATGAACAGTGACACCAACTAGTTTTCAAAGAACGACACGCGCCACCACAATAGACATCAAGCATGATTATTCCTCTCCCAAAGAAAGGCAACCTCGAGCTAATGACAAACTTCAGAGGCATCAGTTTAACATCTATTGCGGCCAAAGTCTACAACCGCATACTTTTAAACCACATTCGCGAACCACTCAACGCTGTCTTGAGAAGAAACCAAGCTGGCTTTCGACTTCAAATATCTTGGTTCTCATATTGGCTCAGCAGAAAAAGATGTAAATATCCGAATAGCTCTAGCATGGGTGGCATTCGTGAGACTCAAACCATTCCTAAGAGCCTCAAGACCAACAATCGAATTCAAGATGAGGCTCTTCAATGCGGCATGCATCTCCATCCTGCTGTATGAATGCGAATTTTGGATTCTCACAGAGCCACTCTGTGAGAACCCAAGAATAAGCTAGATACATTCGAAAAGCTAGATACCGAAAAAGCTAGATGCATTCGCAGGACATACTACTGAATCATACTGGGAGTTAGACAAGCAGAAGTTCATATGAAACAGAACGCGTTATACAAGAAAGTATCGCAGCGCTCAATACGAGATCAAATAAGAGAACGCCAACTAAAGTTCACGGGCCACTGTCTCAGAATGGACAAAGAGGAGCTCCCAAACATCTACATCCTCTACAAAGTGGAGATTGGTCAAAATCATAAAGGCAGAGCAAAGATGAAATACCATGATCAAATTTCGACTTATCTAACAAACAACGCTAAAGTTAAACTGGATGTTGCTTAGATCGCCAGAATGGCCAGAGACAAGAAGGGATGGTTTCATGCCTAAAAAGCCTGCATGATGATGATGATGAATTCAACCATAATTGAAAGGCAGGCTATTTTCGCTAACTCTGTCCTCTCTCTGATTTTCTACCCTGACAAACAGCATGAATATCTATCAATTACTTTGAAATAAGAGGCTATTTATTGTCATTTTAACTAATGATGGCTTGGAAATATAATAATATAATAATAATAATAAACAGCTGGCATTGATTACATGGGTGTTATGGGAACACGGGAGGGACACACAGGAGGAGTATGACAAGACTGTTACAGCAGTGTTCTATGTTCGGCAGCCCTTTTTATCTTATTGGCAACCAGTTTATGAAACTGTTGCAGTCTATAACTGTACCCTTTAGAGAGAGAAAAGAAAAACGGCCTTGTGTACAATAATTTTATAACTAAATAGCATGCAAGCTTATTCTACTAACATGTCCTCTTTTGAAATTAGTTTATGAAATATTATGTATGTGCTTTATCACCTGTGCTTTATTTCTATAACAGTGATGTTGGTAGCACAATGTATGATCATGTTTCTAATTCATTAATATGCCTCATCAAATTGCATTGGCCTTTTGGCTCCCACATGAGACCTACATCACTAAATGCAACATCATGCCTCGTTCCCTCCATCAGGGAACGCAGGTTACAATAGTTACAACACTCTACTTCCTGCTTTGCTGCTGTTCGGACGCTCTTGCTTACAGCTCTGCGCTCTATTACTTTTATATTTTATCTCCTAATTTTAACTTCAGCAAATCAGCACAGTGCTCAAACGACAAATATTGGCACCAACAAAGTTTCTAACTGGAAGAATTGCAACAAAAAAGGGGAATTTTTCTCAAACCAGCCTCCCATTGACGGCAGCCATCAGCTTACATTCCGGAGAAGGGAAAACACAGCTGCCTACACTAAATAATATGCCTCTGGTTGAAGAATCTACCTGCTGCACAAACTGCCACAGACTTCTACAAAGGATTGCAGTTCTTGAAAAAAAGCTACTTGTGGGACTACCAAACCAGACGGAACACACAACAGAGCTTCATCATGGACGTCCCCAGCACACAGCCGGTGAGTCCCATGAATCTAATGCTCCTAAACAGGCCATACTGAGTGCCGAAATTGATCAACATACTAATCGATGGCACAAACAAGGAGCGAGACCCAAAGGCACTCGAGACATCAGATTGTCACGAGTATCGCATTTTGTAGTGTCCTCTACCCCAAACACTAGCTCCCTACCACCACCAATACATCTGGAGAACAGATTTGAAGTGTTAATGAATGTGAGTGAGGAATCTCCAGACATGATGAATGTGGTTGAGGAATCCCCAAACATGATCGGACACAGATCAAATCAGCCAGCAGCTAACACCGATGCTAACTGCCGCTCAAGGTGGAGCAGACAGCGACACTCAGCTATTAGAGCAGCCGAGCCCAGGACTCTGATAGTGGGTGACTCTATTATCAGAAATATTAGCAGCAGGGATACAACTACATGCTGCCTTCCACAAGCAACAGTTTCCGATGTAAACAGGGAACTTAAGAGCATTCTGATGAAATATAAAACTGCAAACCGACTAATCATCCACGTGGGAAAGAATGATATTCGGAAGGAGCAGTCAGAACTCCTTAAAAGGGATTTCAATGAACTTTTTGAAATGCTCAGAAGTCTAAAAGTTCAGTCGTTCATCAGTGGACCACTCCCAGCAAGAGGAACAAATAGATTTACACGTTTGCTTGGGCTTAATACATGGCTGCAAAAAACCTGCAACTTAAAGGGACTGAATTTCATCGACAACTTCAATCTGTTCTGGAGTCAGAGACAGTTGTTCACACATGATGGCCTGCACCCAAACAAACTGGGCTCAAGAGTGCTAAAGGACAATATCTTCTTCTCCCTCCATCATCCTTCAGCAGTGTGTGCAAATCCACCTAATCTGAATGGCACAAACACACCTGGACAGAGTGCAGCTGACCACAGGACTTCATTTCAGCACCTGAATGGACATGCGGCTGACACATCCCACAAGGACAGCGATAACACCACGCAGCCACAACAACCACTGTTCATGGACACAATCCTTACTGAGCCCTGCCCAGAGAGCTCACCAATAGACAATGACGTGTTAGAACTGCTCCAAGTTCCAGCAGCCAAGGACGACTTTCGGGAAAACAGCCAGGGCCAGGACAACATATTACAGCCACCAGTAACACCAGAGCAACAGCCTCTCTCACCGGATACGCTATCCCTCTCCCCAGCATCCCCCCTGCTGTGTTTCTCTGAGAAAATGGAGGAACTGGTGTATGCTGGAACCAAACTTGCCCACTCTTTTGCTGCGAGCCCCCAGACATCAACAAAAAAGCGGCGAGCTCCACAACCACCAAAGACTGTGGGCCCAGCTCGACCTCCCATTCCTCCTGCGAGAGCTCTTCGGCCGCTACCACAACGCCAGGGCCCTCACCCTCCTCCATCTGTTCTAGGTGAACCAAAAACAACTGATAAAAGCTCTCAGTGATGTGTGTTGGGTCCCCGCTATGATAACAGTGACTTTGTCAAATGTTTACAGAACAAGCGGGAACCCAGTGTGCCTGCTTTCTCTATTTCAGTTTTATTACGTGATAGAAAGCCAAAGGCCTTCTCAAACCGTTTGGCAAACCCACTTAATCTGTTGCATATTACACGCCAAACTAAGATTACTGTAGAGACAGAAAGTAAGACTGTTAAGTTAGCACTTTTAAACATCCGTTCACTTAAAAATAAATCACTTCTAGTCAATGATTTAATAACCACAAACAATCTAGATTTTATGCTTCTAAATGAAACATGGCTTGAAGACAGTTGCAGTTCAACAATCCTGAATGAAACAGCCCCTCCCAACTTTACTTTTATGAGTGTCTGCAGAGCTGTTAGGAGAGGTGGAGGTGAAGCTGCTCTATTTAAAGATGTCTATCAATGCAAGCAAGTGTCATTTGGTGATTACTTGTCTTTTGAATATTTGGGTATTGTGTTAAAAGGTGCTCCTCGCATTCTACTTTTAGTCATTTATAGGCCTCCAAAATACTCTCCAGCCTTTGTGGAGGACTTTACAGAACTGTTATCAGCAACTTCCTCAGAGTTTGACTGTCTTGCTATTACTGGGGACTTTAACATCCACATAGAAAATGCAGAATCCAAAATGGCAAAAGAAATTCTAACAGTTTTGAATACTTTTGATCTGACTCAGCATGTACATAGACCCACACACAATCGAGGACATACACTAGATTTAATTATCAGTAAGGGTCTAAACATCTCATCCATTGTCATTAAGGATGTAGCTCTATCAGATCATTTCTGTATTTTCTTTGATATATTGATCTCTCCGACTGTTGAAGCTAGATCTATCTCGGTCAAAAAGCGATGCTTAAATGAGAATACTAGTGCTCTGTTTATGAAGGCTATATCTTTAACACCAAGCATATCTGCAGACTCTGTTGATTTTCTTCTTGATTCTTTTAACTCAAAAGTTCAGAATGTTATTGATAACATTGCTCCTGTGAAAGTCAGGAAGAAGAGTGGCAGACAAAAATCACCCTGGAGGAATTCAACAGCAGTGCAAAATATGAAAAGACAATGCAGAAAAGCTGAGCGCATGTGGCGAAAGACAAATCTTGAAATCCACTATAACATCTATAAAGATAACCTTCATGCTTTCAATGTGGAACTAGGCAAAGCTAGACAGACCTTCTTCTCAAATATTATAAACAGAAACTTAAACAACACCCGCACTCTTTTTGCTACTGTAGAGAGACTAACAAATCCCCCAAGTCAGATTCCCAGTGAAATGCTCTCAGACAGCAAATGCTGTGAGTTTGCTTCCTTCTTCTCTGAGAAAATAAATAATATCAGAAAGGTGATCAGCACAACCTTGAGCTGCACTGGGGTAAAACAGATCAGACCACAATCTCAGAAAGTAGCTATTATGTCTGTTTTCGAAGCAATTGATGGTAAAATTTTGGAAGAAACAGTACAGCACCTTAAAACATCAACCTGCGCCCTTGACATACTTCCCACATATTTTTTCAAAAGCGTGTTTAACTGTTTAGAAGCAGATATCCTAGAAGTGGTAAATGCCTCACTTCTTTCTGGGACTTTTCCAAATTCCCTAAAAACTGCAGTTGTTAAGCCCCTTCTGAAAAAGACCAATCTGGACAACATCATATTAAGCAATTACAGACCAATCTCAAATCTACCTTTCATTGGCAAGATCATTGAAAAAGTTGTTTTCAATCAGCTGAACAAGTTCTTAAGCTTGAATGGATACTTTGACAACTTTCAGTCTGGTTTCCGACCACATCACAGCACAGAGACAGCACTCATAAAGATAATAAATGATATTCGTCTTAACACAGATTCAGGTAAATTATCAGTGCTGGTTTTACTCGACCTCGGTGCTGCGTTTGACACCATAGATCACAACATTCTCCTTGACAGGCTGGAAAACTGGGTTGGGCTTTCTGAGATGGTTCTTAAATGGTTCAGGTCATACTTAGAAGGGAGAGGTTATTATGTGAGTATCGGTGACCATAAGTCTGAGTGGACATCCATGACATGCGGAGTCCCTCAAGGTTCAATACTTGCACCCCTCCTGTTCAACTTATATATGCTGCCACTGAGCCAAATAATGAGAAAGAACCAAATTGCATATCACAGCTATGCAGATGACACCCAGATTTACCTCGCGTTATCACCTAATGATTACAGCCCCATTGACTCCCTGTGTCAATGCATTGATGAAATTAAAAACTGGATGTGCCTAAACTTCCTTCAGTTAAACAAAGACAAAACTGAAGTCATTGCATTTGGAAACAAAGATGAAGTTCTCAAAGTGAACGCATACCTTCACTCTAGGGGTCAAACAACTAAAAATCAGGTCAGGAATCTTGGTGTGATTTTGGAGTCAGACCTGAGTTTCAGTAGCCAAGTAAAAACAATAACTAAATCAGCATATTATCATCTCAAAAATATTGCAATAATTAGATGCTTTGTCTCCAATCAAGACTTAGAGAAACTTGTTCATGCTTTCATCACCAGCAGGGTGGATTATTGTAATGGGCTCCTCACTGGCCTTCCCAAAAAGACTATAAGACAGCTGCAGCTCGTACAGAACGCTGCTGCCAGGATTCTGAGCAGAACCAGAAAATATGAACACATCACACCAGTCCTTAGGTCCTTGCACTGGCTTCCAGTTACATTTAGAATTAATTTTAAAGTACTGTTACTTGTTTATAAATCACTCAATGGCCTAGGACCTCAATACGTTGCAGATATGCTCCTAGAATATAAACCTAACAGATCACTAAGATCATCAGGATCAAGTCACTTAGTAATACCCAGGGTTCACTCAAAGCAAGGAGAGTCTGCTTTTAGCTGTTACGCCAGCCGCAGCTGGAACCAGCTTCCAGAAGAGATCAGGTGTGCTCCAACAGTAGCCACATTCAAATCAAGACTCAAAACACATCTTTTTACCTATGCATTTGCAGATTGAGCACTGTGCTATGTCCGAACTGTTTGCATTTTATTTTATACGTATTATCCTTTTATTCTTTTAATCATTTTTAATGTTTTACTTTTATCATTCTTCTTTATGTAAAGCACTTTGAATTACCATTGTGTATGAAATGTGCTATACAAATAAACTTGCCTTGCCTTGCCTTGCCTTGCCTAACCAAGACATTCCGTGAGAAGACAATGACACACGTCTTAGTTTAAAGTAATATTTTATCTTGAGACAATGCCATTGTTTCATTCAATCACACTTCTGAGAAAGAGAAGGAAAATATGCCTGCTTAGAAAAAGAAAAACTGGTTTTAAAACAATTGTAGAATTAACTGTGATCATCTCTGTGAACCGTAAAAACAAACACAGCAAGATTGCTCATCTTTTTCTAATCATCTTGTAACTTTATTGCTTATGTAAAGTTTTTAAAGTTCCTGAGTTTCCAGAAGCACCAAGCAAACTATTTAAAACTTCATTGGGTAAAATTTTATAATAAATATTAATATGTATAATTACAGTACGCACAGTCTAATTGTACATAAAATACTCTTTGCTTTATGGCTTAATTTAAATTGCCATTTTTATTTTCACGTTTCTGAGTGGATATATAAATTATCTCATAAATTCTACAGTGTTGCCCATGAAGAAATTTGGTTGTCTTTCCCAGCATTGTAAAAAAACTGGATCCAATGCTTTGTATTGTACATATAATGTACATAGGATCATATTCCTTGCACCGCCATGCCGAGAAAAACTCTTCTATAGGGATGAGGAATGGAGAGTATGGCGGAAGATATAGGACGCTGAAACCAGTTCTGAACCAGAGCAGAGTGGTGGAAAGACACATTATCCCAGACAACAATGTAATTCATATGATAGATTTTATTTGCTGCTGTTATGTTGTGCAATTGGTCCAGGAATGCAAGTATGAGTGTTGTGTTGTAAGGGCCCATATGGCGGTGGAGGACCCCATTTTGTGTAATGGCTGCACAGAGGGTTATATCACCCCCACGCTGCCCTGGGACATTGACTATAGCCCTGTGGCCAATGATGTTTCTTCCCCTCCTTCGTGTTCTTGTCAGGTTGAACCCAGCCTCATCTATGTAAATGAACTCATGCTGGATCTCTTCTCGATCCATTCATAAAACTCCCTGAACAACAGTGTCAGGCAAAATTGTGTAGTTCAGTGTAGATCTAGTATATAGAATGGAACACAGTACTGTTAGCAGTTACTGAAACCGTGCAGATGTTTTTGATATTATGATATTTTTACAATTCCTATTTTCCAGTCGAAATGTTCTTACGTATCACACTTGGCATTGCGTATCGGCTTAGATTTGACGCAACGTGGTCAACCAGTGTTGCACGGATCTCATTTGTCAGATTCGGTCCTCTGAGCACCTTCTTGTCTTCCTCTACCTCTTCCTCTTCCTCTACCTCTACCTCCAGCATGGCCTCCATCTCTTCCTCTTCCTCTGTTGATTCCTCCTCCTCCCTTTCCCTCCTCCTTGTCCTCCTCGTTCTCCCCCTCGTCTTACTCTTTCCAATGTACTTAAAGACGGATGAACTCACCTGCTGCTTTTTATAGTGCTTATACACCTGATCAGTGTGTCTACAATTAAGCAAACAAGTGTTTGCACACCTGATGACTGTGTTGAACCAGTTGGTTGGACGGTGCGCTAATATGACACTCAGTGCTTTGGTATTGCAAGGAAGTAACTTCATGATAGATTTTTGTGTGTAGTGTATGTTAAGTGTGTTTAGTGTTTTGCAAATCACTGTATGTAGAGTTTTGCAACAAGTGTGAGGTTGACAATGTGCTTATAGTTGTGCAAATATGGGGTGATGTTTTGCTTCTTGAGTGTAAGGTTTTGCTAAGTGATCAGTAAAAAAGTCACGGCTAAAAATGCAGCTTTCTAACAATAATTTTGTTCTCAAAATAAAAGTAAATAAACATATCTATAAATAAACAAATGAAACGTAAAAAAATGGAAATACAAGCAAATTATCAAATACAATGTAATGTATGGCACAAATCAATCTGTTTATTCTTCTCTCCATGGTGCTGAAAGCCAAAGAGAACCAGATCCAAACTTTAGAGAAACTTGTTGAAAAAGATCCAATATGACAAACTGTGATGTTCCATTTAATGATTCAGACAATCACTGAAATTGAAGTCAAATCCCTTCATTGAAGATGAAGTCTAATCCCTTCCATTGTCCCCTCAATCACAACATTAAATATATTTATACTATTAGTTCTGCAGAAGAGAATAGGTTTAAGGATATAATAAGAATAAGAATAAGTCAGGAACTGATTAGAATGTTAATGTGTATCTTCAATCTTCAACGCAAATGTAAGTCGCTTTGGATAAAAACCTCTGCCAAATGCATACATGTAAATGTAAATGTTTTCACACCTTTCATTTCTCAATGAGCAAGTCATTTTTAAATGAAAAATAATGTCTGGAATTGTATGAAAGCATTTTTAAAAAACATGAAAACTGATTTCATTGCAAAATTATTTGGTGCTTTTCTACGTATTCAGTTGTTCTTACAATTTCATTTTGATTGTTTTGATTATCTTTATTGTAAAGAAAAGTGTCAATTTTAATGTACAGAATGAGTAGAAGCTGGAACATAATGACATTAAATAAAGATATATAAAGTTTGGCATCTCCACTGGTGACTGAAATTCAATCATTTCCAGTAAACTGCAGTACGTGCAGTTTAAATATGGGTGCAAATATGGGATTATGTCACGTCACAGGTTTAGTAGGAAAGCTGCAGTTATTGCTGAAACAATTTTAAGAAGAACTTAACTAAGGAAATACATTGCATGATAGTGAATGACATTTCACAACAGCAACAAAAAAACCTTGACACTCAAAACAAAGATATCATACAATGACAATGGTGAAATCATGATTTCTGTCAAGGAAATAGACGTGAATTCTAAATCCCTAAAGCCTTGAAGAATAAAGAGGTCATCCTCTTTACACGGAAGATACCAGCACTGAACAATAAAGATGTAGAATGTCTCCATAGCAATAACTAATCTCAACATTCCTCAGCTGTGAGATCATTGGAGCTGCTGGGATGGACCTTGATCACTTCTCAGACTTAGTAGCTGTTCTACATGATATAAAAGCAAGAGAACATCTACAGGTATAACAGTGAGACATCAAAAACTCTTCTACATCATGATCTTCACCATCACCTGCTTTGCCCTGGCGGCCTCTGCACTGGGTAAGTGTTTTCTCTAGACGTTTGCAAGAAAAGTCATGGGTGAATATATATATATATATATATATATATATATATATATATATATATATATATATATATATTACATATATATTGTTTTTCATCAACAGGTTGTGGAGTGCCTGCGATTAAGCCACAGACGATTGGCAGCAAGATTGTGAACGGACAGAATGCCATCTCTGGTTCTTGGCCCTGGCAGGTCTCTCTCCAGGTAAATGTATATTGGTCGGCTTATATCAGGCATTTTTTCTGATTTGGTTAAAGAGTATATGTCATGTTTTCAATGCTTTTACCTCTGAACCAGCAACCCAGAGGATTCCACTTCTGCGGTGGATCCCTGATCAACCAGAACTGGGTTCTCACTGCTGCTCACTGCCCTGTTGCGTAAGAGTCTTCAGTCTGCCAAACATCTCAGAAAATAGTGCTTAATAGAGCTTGGTCTTTTCTTTTTACAGTTAGTCTTTACCGCTTTCTTTTTAGGATCAGCTCTGACCGTGTTGTTCTTGGAGAACATGATCGTGGCTCCAATGTTGAACCCATCCAGGTCAAACTAGTTTCCAAGGTAAATATGTTTAATGAACTTTAACTCTTTTTACTGTTAGGGTTAGGGTTCTTAAAAATGCATTAATAACCAAGTGATACAATACACAACATAATATTCATTATAAACATGAATATTTTATTCATTAGATCCAGTATTATCTCTTTTTATTTATACAAAAGATCGAAAAGGTTGCAAATATATTTTATTTGTTGTTTTGGATATTATCTAGCTGTTAACTTAAATATTCTTCGATAATATTATTTCAAAATTTGCAAAATGGTGTTTTTTAATTGGTGAAAACAAAAATAGAAAATGCTCAATTAAGCTGAAAAGTGTAAAAATGTGTAAAACAATATAGGACACATCTGTCTGATTAGAGATTTGAGGTCATCTATACTGTATGCTATTTAACTTGTAAAAGTTGGCTTCACAAATAAAACATCCTAACTATATTCTATATTCCAGGAGGAGCCTGGAATATTCCAACTATATTCCAATGAAATGGTCATATCTTAATTTAGCTTTTATAAAATCAGCTTTCACTAGTAGCATCCTTATCTGTGTGTGCAGGTCATCACTCATCCGCTCTACAGCACTGTGACCCGCAGCAATGACATTAAGTTGCTGAAACTTGCGTCTCCAGTTGTCTTCACTGCACGTATCTCTCCTGTATGTCTGGCTCCATCAAACATCAACATCCTGCCTGGAACCCGCTGCTTCACCACTGGATGGGGAAGAACTGGAACAACATGTAAGTCGTCTGTAATTTTGATTTATAATGTTATAAGAAAATATATGTTAATTTCACTGATCCAATAATTCCTTTTAAAGTTCTACTAACATTTGCTGATTTTATTTTCATATATATTTGATTCTAAATAGCCAGTATCATGTCTTCGTCTCTTTCTTTAGCGAGTCCTCTAATCCTGCAGCAAACAGGTCTGCCCATCATGAGTACTGCTGTGTGTAGACGGATCTGGCGTCAGAACCCAATCACTGACTCCATGATCTGTGCTGGAGCCGTCAGCTCCTCATCTTGCATGGTACATGAAGATAGATGAAGATAAACACATTAACATGTCAATATTGTTGCTTTTTTCCATCTCAAATGTCTGTGTTTTTCCTACAGGGTGATTCTGGTGGTCCTCTGGTTTGTGAGAGTTCAGGGGTCTGGACTCTGGTGGGGTCTGTGTCCTGGGGCAACAGCAATTGTGACACTCGCTTCCCAGGAGTTTACGCCCGCATCTCCCCACTGCGGTCCTGGATTGACTCGACTATTGCTTCCAACTAAAGCACTATTCTGAATATTTCTTGAAAATTACTGAATCCTTATTCTTTTTTTGTTTATGTTTGGATCATGGATGTCAGATTATCTGATACTTTGTACTGTTTTCCTGTTTTAGTTGTACAAATAATGAAAATGTGTCAATAAGTGAGTAAAATAAAATAAAAGGTGTTGTCGAGTGTAATTAATGATCTGAACTTAAAATGTTTTTTAAAGGTTGTCATGTTCAAATACATACTTCATTATTTAAAGTGGTATGCAGAAGAACATCAAATGAGTGTCCACAATACTTCAGAATCTGGCCAACTTTCTTTATTAAAGTAATGCAATAACAGAACAAAAGCCGCATATCTGTCATGGTTAGGCTCTGTGTTGGTTTAGTTTTCAGCCTTTTTTGCAGTCTGTCTGTAAATGTCCTCTGCCCGATTGTTATGAATTCGAGCTCCGCGTTTCCCCCCTCTGGCCACCGGAGGGAGCTCTCACACGTATACTGACACACACACACACTACATCTCCTATGATCCTGTTCAGCGGACTGATTACAGTCTATAAAAGACTGTTACACTTACTGAGATCGCAAAGTCTTGATTTGCTGTGGTGATCATTTCTGAGCATTTATATTCCTGTCTGTTTTCCTGTTACCGGTTTTGTTGACTCTGATCTGCTTGCCCCATCCTTTGCCTGGATTATCGCTTGTTATTGTTATCTGCCTGTCTTGATTTCCCCGCCTGTACTATGACTCTGTTTGTGTCTGCCTGCCTTTTCGACCCCTACCTGGATTATCATTTATGTATGCTCTCTACCTGTCCTGATTATACGCCTGTACGATCATTCTCATTAACGACACACTATTGGATCCCTTCCATTACAGAAGACTTCGCCACTCAAGATCCAGTTGTTTTTCATGATTAACAATTCTAAACATGTTGAGTTTCGCCTGGTCTCTCTCCGGCAAAACGGCCGGCCCCTGTTGGGCTATGTAGTCGAATTCATTGAACTTTCTCACTGAGTGAGTTGGAGCGATGCATCTCTTATTTTTACATTTGAGTGGGGTTTGGATGCTAGGGTTATCCGGCCATTGGGGTGCCAGGAACCCGGGAGCAGAGGAAAATGCATGCAGAAAAAAATAATACAAAAAAGAATGCTTTTCAGGGGAAAAGCATACAGATGTAGCCTCGGCCACATCTGAACCATGACATCCAGCCCAAGCGGGGAGTCTCCATTCCCCGGGCCTCAGCCCCTGACTCAACAGAAAGTCTGCTCCCAGATTCTGGGTCCCAGGGATGTTATCTACCCATAGAGATAACAGTCTCCCTTGAGACCAAAGGAGGATCTGCAGTGTCAGTTTGTATACTGGTCGAGACCGTAGACCCCCCTGAGGATTTATGTTGGAAACCACTGTTGTGCTGTTGGTCTGGACAACCACATGGTGGCCCCTGAGGTCTGGGAGGAACGTCCGAAGAGCCTGCCAAACAGCCATAATCTCTAGCAGGTCTATGTGCCAGGACAATTGGTGCTCGTGCCACAGACCTTGGGCAGAGCAGTCCCTCAAGACCAGCCTGTAAAAGATGCATCCGTCGATAGCATTACGCATAGACAAAAAGCTCCCCATACAGATCCTTGAGACAGAAACCAGGGTTTCTTCCACATATCCAAGGCACGTAAGCACCGGCACGTGACCTTGATAGTACAGAAAGGCTTGCCCCTCAGGGAAAACCCTCTGATTCTGAGCCACCACTGTAGCGGCCTCATGTGTAGCAACCCGAACGAGATGACACTGGAAGCGTCTGCCATGAGACCAGACTCAGGCTGAAGGAAATGTAAATTCACGCCTGCATAATAGAGAGTGCAGCTCAAACAAACCTTTCAGCTGCTGCTGTTCTGTATTACAGGAGAATAGAATGCAGGAGAAGAACAAGACACAGTGTAAGAGGTTCCCTGTCAAGGGAACTCGCACTGCATCTAATGCATATGGGAACGAGGAATACCCACGCCGCCTCAGCGCACGGAGTAGGCCAAGCTATCATAGCTCACTACGAAAGGGCCAATGTTCCCACAGTGGGGATAAGGTCTAGTTGAGCCTAATAAAGGTATGCGGTGAGGACCAGCTAGCCGCATCGCAAATGTCAGCAAGGGGAACCCCTGCGAAAAAAGCCTTAGAGGTAGCCATGCTCCTAGTTGAGTGGGCGCGGACATGCAGAGGACACCGCTGTCTCGCCAGATCATAAGCCAGGGAGATAGTCTCGACTATCCACCTGCTCAGAGTTATTTTTGAAGCTGCTGCTCCCTTAGGAGCCCCGAAGCAAACAAAAAATTGTTCTGACCTATGCCACAGGGCAGCTCTGCGGACGTAGGTGTCCAGTGCTTGCACTGGACAGACCTTGTTCTTAGACTCCTGGTTATGATCAATAAAATGTGGAGGACATAAGGCCTGCAGTATAGTGTGACGAGCAGGGCTCGAAAGCACTTTAGGGACATAGCCCGGGCTGGGATAGAGAAAGGCTTTAGCCAGGCGGGGAGCAAACTCCAGACAGGAGGGGGCCACTGAGAGGGCCTGAAGGTCACCAACCCTCTTAAAGGAGGAGGTGGCCAAGAGGAACACCGTTTTAAGGGTGAGGAATTTCTATGAGATGTCCTCGAGCGGCTCAAAGGGTGTCTGGGAGAGAACCTGGAGTACCAGGAAAAGGTCCCAGGGCGGCACCCTAGAGCGTCAAAAGGGCCACGGAGGAAACGCATGACAAGGAGGTCCCGACCCAAAGAGGTACCACTTGAAGGTAAGTGGTAAGCCGCAATGGCAGCCACGTACACCTTCAGTGTGGAGGGGGACAGCCCAGCAGCAAATTTTTCTTGTAGAAACTCCAGAACGATGCCAATCTGGCAGGTCACTGGGTCTAAATGTTTCTCGCTGCACCAGGAAGTGAAGGTCTTCCACTTCTGGGCGTAGAGTTTCCTCGTGGATGGGGATCTAGAGTGGAGAATGGTCTCAACGACCTTAGACGAGAGACCTGAGTCTATGAGTCGGGCCCCCTCAGAGGCCAGATCCATAGGTTCCACAGTTCTGGGCGAGGATAAAGGATCTTTCTTCCTGATGGGAATCTCCTAAGGAGTGCTGTCTATGAGGGACACCAGGTCAGAAAACCACACCCTGCCCGGCCAATGAGATAGGTGAGATAGACCCTGTCCTGGCGAACTTTCTCTAGAACCCTTGGGAGCAGAGCAATCGGGAGAAAGGTGTACAAGAGTAGCCTCGGCCACTCCTGTCGTATCGCATCCAGCCCAAGAGGTGCTGGGAGAACAAGGGGGAACCAAAGCAGGCAGCGAGTCGTCTCTCAAGATGGAAATAGGCCAGAATTTCCCCACAACTGCTCCAACACCTCGGCGTGGAGTCTTCATTCCCCAGGCCTCGTTCTGCCCCCAAGTCTGCCCCTAATTTCAGGGACCCCAGGATGTAAACTGCTCGAAGGGAGCTGAGTTTCCCTTGGGTCCACAGGAGGCCTGGGAGAAAAGCTTGAAGCGCTAACCAGACAGCCAACATTTCCAGCGCATTTATATGCCAGGAGAGGTGGTGTCTGCTCCACAGAACCTGAGTCGAGCGGCCCCTCAGGGCCACCCCCCAGCCCGAGCGGGAGGCGTTCGACGCAGTGCGAGTTCCCTTGACAGGGAACAAAGGATTACACTTTATTTTAAGGTTATGTAGTTTGATTGTACTTACTAAAATAAGTACTGATTAATATTAACTAACTAAATGTATTTACTATAGAGTTACGTTTTGGGTTACTTTTTCAATTAATTATTTTTTATTGTAAATTTAAAATGCTTTACTACTTACATGAAAAAAAGTAATCTGATTAGGTAACTCTCGTTACTTGTAATACGTTGATCTACACTGAACTTATGACTTGATTAAACAGAAAAATAAAATAATAAAAAGTTAACCATTTATAATGAAAATAATAAAATATATCTGACTAAACATCCAACAGAAAGTGCATACTGAGTGATCACGTTTTTTGTTAACTAGTGTTAAAACTATAAAAAATTATTTTAATTCATTGATTGAAACAAACCTGAAATAATATAAAATATAAATATTGGATGAAAATCTTAAAAAAAAAAATGTTGCATTGGAACTAACTGAAACCAAATAAGTTGAAATATTAAAAGTACAAAACTAAAATTGAAAATTAAAGATAAACAGTAATATTTAAAAACATACTAAAAGAATGAGTACAATGAAATTAACTGAAATACACTTGTCTTTTAGCTATAAATCTATAATTAAAAAATATATAAATAAAGAAATCTCTATAATTCTGGCGCTGCTCCTGATCAACCACAAGAGGTCGGTAATAATCTATTACGAGACAGAACCTTGAGAGGCCAGAATTTTCTTCTGAAATCTAATTTGTAACATTAAATATAAAAAATAGGGATGTACAACAACAACAATAATGCATTTTTCAAACTTTCAGGGGTCTTGTACAGTTCATGCCTCGGTAAATACCTATATATATATATATATATATATATATATATATATATATATATATATATATATATATACAGTAATAGTTCGGTTTACAAGTTTAATTTGTTCCAAGGGCGAGCTCGTAAACCAAAATGCTCGTACACCAAAACAAGTTTCCCCATAAGAATGCACTAAAAATCAATTAATTCGTTCCACACGACCATAAATGCCCAGTTTAAATATTATAACCATTAAGATCTCATATAAATACTAATTAATAATTGACGATTAAACTATAAAAATACTTGACAATTTACTGTAATGCACTTCAGCTTTCAGCAGTGGAGGAGAGGAGAGGAGAGGAGAGGAGGGGGAGCGGGGAGCGGGGAGCGGGGAGCGGGCAAAGCAAGGATTCAAGTGCAAATGAGTGAATTTATTATAATAGTGCAGAAAACAAACGAAGTGATAATCCAGAGGTGTATCACACATACATTTGCGGCCGCAAATGAACGCGCGCTGGAGCCGCGGCAACGAATGAATGCACGCTGGAGCCGTGAACGCACGCTGGAGCCTCGGCCGCAAACGAACGCGCGCTGGAGCCTCGACCACGATCGAATGCGGGAGCCGCGAACGAAGGACTGGACAAGAGTGGAGAGAAGTGAACTAAATAGGCAGATGATATGAGAATCAGGTGTCTCTCTCTATCTCACACACACACACACACACACACAGGCAGAACTAGGAGACAATGAATTTATGAGCTGTGACAGTCACTGCTTAGAGGTACTGAAGGTGTATATTTCACTACGTGAATAATAGCGATCACAATTAATTAATGTTACAACAGGAGGTAAAACCGCTGTAAATCACTTATAAAAGTATGCACTGTGGTGAATGATGCAGCCAAACCAAGCGACGCTGAGAGAATGAATGAGTCAAGGGGTGATAAAGGGGTTGGGGTTATAAAGGGGTTGGAACCGCCTGACTGTGTTATGAGAGGCTGTCATTAGGATATCTCCTGTAAAAATGCGCATGACGAGCTGAGCGTTAGGACTTTTTCCACACAAAAATTAGCATGGGTGTGGGTAAAATTTTTCTCGTACACCGATACAATGGTCGTACACCGATTTGACCCTTCATGCTCGTACACCGATTTGCTCGTATACCAAGTCGCTCGTAAACCGAGGTATCACTGTATATATATATGTGTATATATATATATATATACAGGGAGTGCAGAATTATTAGGCAAATGAGTATTTTGACCACATCATCCTCGTTATGCATGTTGTCTTACTCCAAGCTGTATAGGCTGGAAAGCCTACTACCAATTAAGCATATTAGGTGATGTGCATCTCTGTAATGAGAAGGGGTGTGGTCTAATGACATCAACACCCTATATCAGGTGTGCATAATTATTAGGCAACTTCCTTTCCTTTGGCAAAATGGGTCAAAAGAAGGACTTGACAGGCTCAGAAAAGTCAAAAATAGTGAGATATATTGCAGAGGGATGCAGCAGTCTTAAAATAGCCAAGCTTCTGAAGCGTGATCATCGAACAATCAAGCGTTTCATTCAAAATAGTCAACAGGGTCGCAAGAAGCGTGCGCAAAAACCAAGGCGCAAAATAACTGCCCGTGAACTGAGAAAAGTCAAGCGTGCAGCTGCCAAGATGCCACTTGCCACCAGTTTGGCCATATTTCAGAGATGCAACATCACTGGAGTGCCCAAAAGCACAAGGTGTGCAATACTCAGAGACATGGTCAAGGTAAGAAAGGCAGAAAGTCGACCACTACTGAACAAGACACACAAGCTGAAACGTCAAGACTGGGCCAAGAAATATCTCAAGACTGATTTTTCTAAGGTTTTATGGACTGATGAAATGAGAGTGAGTCTTGATGGGCCAGATGGATGGGCCCGTGGCTGGATTGGTAAAGGGCAGAGAGCTCCAGTCCGACTCAGACGCCAGCAAGGTGGAGGTGGAGTACTGGTTTGGGCTGGTATCATCAAAGATGAGCTTGTGGGGCCTTTTCGGGTTGAGGATGGAGTCAAGTTCAACTCCCAGTCCTACTGCCAGTTTCTGGAAGACACCTTCTTCAAGCAGTGGTACAGGAAGAAGTCTGCATCCTTCAAGAAAAACATGATTTTCATGCAGGACAATGCTCCATCACACGCGTCCAAGTACTCCACAGCGTGGCTGGCAAGAAAGGGTATAAAAGAAGAAAATCTAATGAAATGGCCTCCTTGTTCACCTGATCTGAACCCCATTGAGAACCTGTGGTCCATCATCAAATGTGCGATTTACAAGGAGGGAAAACAGTACACCTCTCTGAACAGTGTCTGGGAGGCTGTGGTTGCTGCTGCACGCAATGTTGATGGTGAACAGATCAAAACACTGACAGAATCCATGGATGGCAGGCTTTTGAGTGTCCTTGCAAAGAAAGGTGGCTATATTGGTCACCGATTTGTTTTTGTTTGGTTTTTGAATGTCAGAAATGTATATTTGTGAATGTTGAGATGTTATATTGGTTTCACTGGTAAAAATAAATAATTGAAATGGGTATAAATTTGTTTTTTGTTAAGTTGCCTAATAATTATGCACAGTAATAGTCACCTGCACACACAGATATCCCCCTAAAATAGCTAAAACTAAAAACTACTTAAAATATTGATACAAAAATATTCAGCTTTGATATTAATGAGTTTTTTGTGTTCAGTGAGAACATGGTTGTTGTTCAATAATAAAATTAATCCTCAAAAATACAACTTGCCTAATAATTCTGCACTCCCTGTATATGCTGTTGGTCCTCCATGTGCTACCAAAACAGCATTGACCTGCCGAGGCATGAACTGCTCAAAACCCCTGAAGATGTCCTGTGGTTTCTGACACCAAGATGTCAGCAGCAGAGTCAAGTTCTGTAGGTTGCGAGCTGGAGCCGCTGTGGATCGAATTTGTTGCTCCAGCACATCCCAAAGATGATCAGCTGCACTGAGATCTAGGTAATTATGAGGCCAAAGCAACACCTTGAACTCTTAATCATGTTCCTCAAATACTTTCCAAATTGTGTCCAATTGTTTGGCATTAAAGTCTTGTTCAGTTTTGGTTTTGCGTTTTAGGATTCAGACATTCATGCTCTGTGTGTTTCTCATGTTGTGAGTGCATGAGATGAGTGTTCGCTTGTCCTCGTGCGTTCTGTCTTGTTCTGTGAGCGTGCACGAATTCGAGTTCGCTTGGGATGCGCGCTTTCTTGTCCGCATCATTTGTTGTGTAGCACGCGGTTCATGTTTACATCAGCCGCATGCTTTCATGTCGTTTTGTCTTGTGCTGTCGAAGCTTGTGTTTTCACTGACTGCGTGCTCTTATGTGGTCTTGTTTTGTGTGGACATGTGGGCTTGGGAGTGTTCTCATTGGCTGCTTGTTCATGTCATGTTCTGTGTGAGCACGTCTTGTCACATGTTTCTTGTGCCATGTGCTCTCCTGTCTATCATGTAACCCTTTCTTGTTACCATGTTATTGATTTGATTTGACACTCCTAAGAGGTTTTCGTCAGACTAGGTGATCTTCTTCCCTTCCTGCAAAATCCAGTTCCGACTCTTTTGTGCCCATTGTAGGAGCTTTCGATGGTGGACGACGCTGATGTGTTGTTACACATTCCTCTCATAACCATCGTTCAGTTTCAGTTTTGTGTGACAGTAGACCTTATATTGTCTCGGACAAGATGGGATAGCCTTCATTGCATATCCCTTATGCATTGATGAACTTTGGGCACCCTACACCCTGTCGCTAGTTTGTGGCTTATCCCTCCTTAAACATCGCTGTTAAATTCTCACCACTGCTGATTGGTTTAAGAGATTCTTTGACCCTATAACAATATTGTCGCTATAACAATTTTGTCAAAGTCAACTCCTGCCCATTATTCCTGCCCCCAACGCACTGATTATGAGAAATGATTGTTTGCTTACCATCTATTGTAAAGAGTATAGCCAGTTTTGGTTTTGTTTTCACTGTGATCTATTTCCGTTTTGCCTACTCCGTTGCCGTTCCTAGTTAGTTTATTTCATTGGTTGTTAATTAGTTCCATGCACCTGATTCTGTTCAATTCATTATGCCTCCCTTAAGCCATTGGTTTCCTCAGTAATTTGTTTGGTCTCATTTATGTCTAGTGGTTGGGTTCTCCTTTGCCGTACGATACTGCAGCCACTCATCACATTAATCTACCCACACCTTATGTCCCTGTATGCTTTTTTTCAGATATCATGCAGTGTAAAATAGCTGTTTGTAAGTGTAAAAGGTTTGCATCGTTTTTAAGATAAGTACACAAATAATAAAGTTTTGTCTTCCAAAGATAAAAAAAAGATTCTGAACTGCCAAAAGTAGTGGTCCATAATTCCAGCCTAACTTCCGTAACATTCAAACATAATGTAACAAATATGCATAATGCTAGCCTATGGTCTTCTATTGGCTACCCATAAAAAAAGTCAACTTTGAGGTGTTCTCAAATGCTCTAGATCAGGGGTCTCAAACTCAAATGAGCTGGGGGCCGCAGGGGGCAGAGTTTGGGTGAGGCAGGGCCGCATCAAGTATTCCACAAAAAAATATTTTCTCAAACGTCATTATTGACAGTTCTTTAACTTCAATGGGTTCTTCTGAGCATGAACTGTCCTGAACATAAACAGAATATTGAAGAATATGAACGGTTCTTCTGAATATGACTTGAACCCTGCATCGCTTCCTCTCACACAGCTGAGCCACATTTGGCTTGAGAGAAGAAACAGTTGAGACTCTCACAGTATAGCTTGAAGATGATACTATAGCTTCGAGATACCAAGTCATTATTATGAGATAATAAGTAATTATTATAAGAAACTTTCTCATTATTTCAAAATATTAAGTCATTATTATGAAACTTTTTCATTTTTTCAGATACTAAGTAATTTTTATGAGAAACTCTCTCATTATTTCGAGATATTAAGTCAATATTATGAGAAATTCTCATTTTTTCGAGATACTTAGTTATTATATTATTTGTAGAAAACCTCTCATTAATATGACTTAATCTTGACTTAAATATGGAATGATCAACTGTCAACTGCGGTGCGGGGAGATCTACCTTTCAGCAGGGGAGGGGATCCACAGCAGCACTCACTGCTGACAGGGAGGAGTAAGAGAGCAATATGTGCATTCAGAAAGTCTCCAAATGTCGCTTTTGGGAAAATTGTTGCTAGAGTGGTCTGAAAACTCACTAAATATAGCGACAAAGTCGCTAAGTTGGCAACACAGTTTCTCTGTCTGCATCATGCCCGGCCGATGCTCCGCCCCCGGCAGTCATTTACTCCACTGTGATTGGCCCCCGGGACTGATACACTGCACTGTGATTGGTTGGCTTGTACAGCTCCAGCTCGCAAGAAAATGGAACCTTTCGCACACACACAACGCGGTAAAGCGCTATTCATTCAAAACTCGCGGGCCGCACTTACATTAAACTTTCATATTATCCCGCGGGCCACAAAATATCGTTTCGCGGGCCGCATGTTTGAGACCCCTGCTCTAGATGGCTTGTGTTGTCCATATCGAGAAGACATTGTTTCCTGTGTAGCAAAGGCAAATTCTCTTGTGAATGTGAGGAAATATTGATTAAAAATACCGCATACAACAGCAGTATAACTTTTTTTGTGTCCCGCTTGCTTACGATTAATTCTTAAATCTCAAAGGTCAATGCACAATTCGTAAAATACACAACTGATAAAATACCCAGATGATTGTCTGTAGTTCTTATTACTTCGAGTAATGATAAAGGACGGAGCAAGCATTTTGATTTGCAAACTGTAATGTTATCAATTAAATCAATTAATCAATCATTCATAGAAGTGCTCAGCTAAACTTTGCACAGTTATTAAAACAGTTAATAATATAGTTTGCTCAAGTTGTACTTGTAATAGTGAAACTCACAGTGTGTACAAATGATAACGGCCATTTCGTTTTCAGAGCAGAGTAAAGACTGAATCTTCTAATAAAACCATTTTCAGACTCTCTTTAAGAAATTAGGTAATGTGTAATGTATATTATGAGAAAATTGTGAAAAGGAGGAGATGTTAAAAGTTAGATGATCAACAATATTCACTTCACCTGTGACTGGATAATCATTTTTAGATGTATAAAATCTATAAGATTTATAAGCCGTTTTCGTCTTGGGGACCAAAAACAAGAAGGAAGTAATAACAAAATAGTTGAAAAGCAAGTGAAGAACAAAACCTTAAGGGATTTTCAGTACAAATATATTTATTTTGTAATAATTCACTATGAAAACTTTTGTTACATCAGACAAACCATTACACATTACAGTATTACAGTAACACATTTGATAGATCATTGGAACATGTCAATAATTTAATTTGTATTCATTATTCATTAAATTTTCTCTTCACTATCCATTCACTATTCATTCTGTTCAAAGTTCTCAAAAACTCCACCTTTTCTTATTGGGTGGTTTCTACAGATCCTCACACAGGGTTCAATAAAAGTTAGTTGATTTTCCCTCCAGCATTTTTCTTGACATTGTACTTGTGACATGTATGTATGTAAGTATACGTGTGTAGGGCTAAAATATAAAATATGTCTGTCCATCACTGTTCTCTGTTACATAATGAAGGGCAGAAAAGGGTAATTATTCTTCATAATTCCACATAGATTTGTGTGAGCATGTAGACCTACTCATTTATGTTCCTATGTCAAAAATAACTGTGGTAAATGTGGTGCTTGTGTGTATAGATTATGTAAATTTTGGGTAAACGTGCAGGGAAATACCTTCAGTCAAACCACAACTCTGGGAGACACTACTGTACATTTAGTGATCTCTTCTTGAAGCAGGTTATGTGTAGTGAGTGCTGGCGTTTCTGAGGAACAAGAAACTTAACAGTACAGTTATGAAGTGGGCGTGTTGGGGGTGTTTCAAGCAAAAAAGTGAGTTATTTAAAAACAACCTAATTTCTCCAGAAAAATCCACATCCTCACCAATCAGCTTAGCTTACTGAAATCATAGCCACACTTCAAAGCCATAAAAACAATCGCCTCATACAATTAAGGGTCAGACCTCAAAGAAGGGCAGTAAATGACACAATGGAATTGGTTTTGAGATGTTTTACCTTACAAAAGGTTAGATGTTTACGTGACCGCTGATAAAGATGTGTCAGTGGCCAGCATTACTCACTCCAGTGGCTACTCTTTCCACTTGCATACACTGGGGAAGCCCCCTCACCCCACCCCAGAAAAAAACATACTGACACTGATAGCCCACTATGGGATTGTGGTAGACTATTGTTCTATTGTATAAGCGTCTGGGCTATAGGTTTAGTCATTCTGTCTGATCAATCATCAAATTCTGCCTGATTCTGATAAAATGACAATTAACAAGTTGTGGCTGATAACTAATATATTATATATTGATAAACATGGGAACAACTCAGTGTAGGCATTACAGCTATATAAAATATTAATAACACCAATTTAAAGAAATGCTAAAACTCGACACTAACACACACACACACACACACATATATATATATATATATATATATATATACATACATACATACACACACACACACACACATACATACATACATACATACATACATACATACATACATACATACATATATACATACATACATGAGCATCAGAATGGGGAAGAGAGGTGGTTTAAGTGACTTTGAACGTGGCATAGTTGTTTGTGTCAAAGGGGCTGGTCCGAGTATTTCAGAAACTGCTGATTTACTGGGATTTTCACACATAACCATCTCTAGGATTTAAGGAGAGGTCAGAAAAAGTGAAAAATATCCAATGGGCGGCAGGTCTGTAGAGGGAAACGGCTTGTTGATGCCAGACGTCGAGAGGAGTATGGACTGACACACAAAATACCCTAGATAATCACACTTTATTAATAGCACAGTCCAGGTTTCAAATGTATGGGATTTCACTTGCAAACTCAACAGGAACTGCATGCACCATTGCTCACATCCTTTGCCCTGAAGATGAGACCATACCATATACAACCCCAAAATACAGTTTGTAAAAAGAAAGGTTCAATTTAGCATGGGACGGAAAAATCTCATTTTAGTTGTTACACTTCCCGTACACCACTATTGCTGACAAGTAACCAAGTTGATCTCCATAGCCCTCTACATCTCGCTGCTTCAAACCCACAAATTACAGAGAATTTCATGATAAACGATGACTGAAGAGTTCCCCGTTCAAGATTCATTCATGACACATTCAGTGCTAACTTATTTTCTTCTCTGTCTTTCTCTCGTTCTCACTCTACATTTCTCTAAACCACAACTCTTGACATTCGTTGCTCTTCTGACTAGCCTGTGTTTATGGAGATCAGTCTTGTGTCAAGATGTGGTAACTACAAACTACTTGTCATTCATGCATTTTGTGTAAGTCCTAGTCATCTTGATAGTTGTTCTTGTTCAAAGTAAACTATCATAGACGTTTATTCAGTATTGTTCCAGTCATACTAACCTGCCTGATTACAATTCAATTTTTAAATATTGTGCAAACTAAATATAATCAAAGAGAATTAAACTAATCACATATACTTTGATTAGGTTTGTTATACACATATAAATGTAGTCGCATGGCTGGAAGTTGCATTTCTTTACATGTATCTGCTCAGGAAGCTTGTCACTCAGAAAGGGGGTGTACGTAAAGGTTTCTGAGAACTGATGACCCAAGGTACACTTGTTAGGTTTCATTAGGACCCTTGGAAGGGCAGTCTTCACGTGTTTAACATACAACATATGTGGTGGAAATGACTCAGATGTTGAAGATGACAAATTGATTGGTTCCTTCCAGTGTCTCTTCTACAGTTCTTGCAAACTGCAATGTTATAGAAAGTTTTGATCCGTTGACTCAAACTGGACCGTTTGCAGCTTCCGAGCATTTTAAACAGTGGCCCACTTAGTTTAACTTTTGAGGTAGAACTGACCTCCTTATGTGGTCTCCCCTTAAGGTCTTACAGCTAACTGCAAATGCCAAAATGGTAAATGTGCTTTTTAGCTAACTACTTGCACTATAAAACTTTGTACATCAACTATCAAAAAAGTGGGTAACACTTTGTTTTAAGGTGACAGTTACATGTTACTGGTAAAATTGAAAGTAACTAACCCTAAACCAAACCCTAATCGTAATACTACAGTAGGCACATGCAGTTAACTCATATGACTTTTGAGTAAGTACAATGTCACCATGTCAACTTAAAATAAAACGTAACCAAAAAGAGTTACACCTTCACGCTTGAAAATAACGGTTTTATACTGGTATTGATGATTCCATGTAGAACCTTTAACATTAACGGGTTGCACTTAAAGTTCTTTAATGTGGAAGAATGTTATTCAGATTATTACAAACTACGTCTTTGGGGAACCCAATGTGGTTCTTCTATGGAATCACTGTAAAACCTTTTGTAAACTTTTTTTTATGTTGGAAAATGGTTTCTTGGTGGTTACAAAGTCAAAATAGTTCGCCCAACAAGTCTTTATTATATTCTTCTCCATTCTCCCTAGATAGCACTGAAGACCTTTTAAAGTGATGATGAAATGAAAGTAGCAACAGCAATTTTTTTTCTGGGTAGGGTTTAAGTGACTGAAAAGTATGATATATATCGCCAGAGAGATGTATGCCATTTCACCAGAAGATTGAGATATGACATTTGATTACAAATTACAAGGTCAAAGAAAACTTTTGAAAATAAAACAGAAGCACATCGTTTCATAATTCAAAAAAATATATATTAAGAAATAAAAAAATAAAAAATAAAAACAGGGTGAATTTTCTTTTTATACTGACCATAAATATGTCTAAGAGTTGACAATATGACCAAAATATTATATTATGATACAAGTAATTGTATTTCAGAATAGCGATATTAACTATTTTAGCTTTAAATAAGATTATATCAAAGTATTTTACACCACTTTCAATATACTCAACAACGACAAAAAATACTAGACTATCAGGGTTCTGCTAGAGAGAAGACCCAATCGCAGAATAAAAAGTGATGGGGTTTTATTGATACTGCTGAAGACAAGGCACAACAGGGCTAGTGAGGTGTGAAAGTTCAACCAAACAGGGCAGGGTCACAGTGACAGGCAGGGAAAGACAACACAGTGACAACACAGTGACAGGGAGCGAAAGATGACCACTGAAATCATTCTTGGGTAACAATGGGTTGAGGAGTAGAGGAGAGTCTAAGCAGGAGCACACCAGACCCAAAACTTGTTGTTGATCTCAGACTTCACCCCAGTCTTGCTGCCAGGTAGTAGCACACAGAAACAGAGGCTTGTTAGACAGCTGGACCAGTCTTGCTGCCAGGCAGTGGGAGTCAGTGGCCAGAATCTCAGGGCGCAGGACAGGAACAGACACAAAACTCACAATAAACAAGATGATTATAAACGAAACCAGATGAGAGCAACTAATGACAAAAGAAAACATAACTATAAAAAAGGAAGCTATAGCCTGTCAAACAAAGAGAAAACAATATAACCACTTTGCAGGGACAAAAGTACTGGACACAGGAAAAGAAAAAGAAAAGTTAACTTTAAAGCTCAAAAGAGATGACAAGTACAAAACAAAATTTGAATGGACTAAAAGCAATGACTATCTAGAACAAAACTAGAGAAAAAAACAAAATAACAATCAGGAAACACTAGATCAAGAAACTGGGTAATATTCACAACTAGAACAAGTGCTAAGAAGAAACCAAGACCATACTAAGCACACAACCACAAAATGAACCAGCAAGGACATGAGGGAAAGGACATAAATTCACTTAAGTTCACTTAAGACATAAATTACTGTTGACGAGGATACTTGCAAGCAGTGTTGGGGGTAATTCATTACAAGTAACTCGAGTTGCGTAATCAGATTACTTTTTTCAACTAACTAGTTTCAACTCCTAGTTTCAGCTCACTCGTTCACAATCCCCAGAATACTGACCACCTGCACCTGCAACCACGCAGTAAACTCCCTACATAGACAGCCACCTCACAATCACTTGTTGTCTAGTCTTGCAACAGTTACCTGGACTCTAACCCTCGTTAACAGACTACCAGTGTTTTCTGTTCATAAGACTCCAAGTTCTTCAGTTTCCTGGATCATCTTCATCATCATCTTCTCGTTCCACAAAGTTAAGACTGTTCATTCTGTTCACTCTCTGACTCTCTTGCACTGTTCTTACCATTCTAGTCCACTTATCAGCTGTCTGAAATCTCATCTGTATCCATGACACTAGTAATGCATTTCTTTTAAATTTATAACAAAATATCTGAGTTACTTTTTCAAATTTGTTTCTATTTATTAACTGATGCGTCTTCTGTCCTCATGTTGAGAGACATCAGGAGTCGTAATTAATTTGTCGATCTGTCGAAGCAGAAATCATCCTTCATTTAATTAAGATATGAGAGGTAGAAAGGTATGAGCGGGGAAAATGTTAAACAGAAAGAATATATGAAAGATATGAGAAATCCCAAAGTTAAAAATAAATATGCACCTATTTAATCAGCAGTAAGCATTGAGAATTGTTTTAGATATGAAACAATCATCTTCCTTCCATCTTTCTGACATTTGTGAAATCAAGTATCAACACTAAACCACACATAGAACCTTAACTGGACTTCTCTGGTGTTAAATATACATTATACATTTTAATAAATTTTTGTTAATTTAGGCCTCTGCCAACCCCAACTCTAACCCTAATTTCAGAAGACTTTGATCACTTTTTCCTGACATCAATTTTGCATGTGTGAACACACACACACACACTCTAAACCACATATGCATTCACACATACACGTTCACAGATGATGCAGTCTATTTCAAAGTGACTCAGCTGGGGGTCGTGGTCAAAATCACAAGTGTGTAGGTATCAATACGTGTAGGCAACAATGCGTATGTGTTGATGTCCTTGTGTGATCTGTAAACTCTGGCTTTTGGTATTAATGTCAAGCCCCTAAACTCACTTTACAGGTGGTCTTAGCTCTCGGAGTTTAGTTACAATGACATTTAAATGCATTATGCACACTACCCTCATTTAAACCATAAACGTTTGCTAATCAGATTATGTGCTGGCAGTGGTTTTGGTAAGGCTAGTCTCAGAACAGTCTGTTTTCCTGGTTGTGCATCACCATGTTTATGAAATCGCATGCTTAAAGTTACAGACACAATGTTGTCACAAGTTGTTTATTTATAATCCTACTGCACAAACACTGAAACCTCAAATTGTGCAGGTTGCTATTACTTTTCGGAGGGATTACATTTTATCATAAGATAATTACGGACTACTTTAAAAGAGGATCCATACTTAGGAACAAGACTAACATATGACATTGGGGTTGGACTTCATGTGACTTGGCCCAGTAAGTAAACACACACTGTAGAACATCCTATTAACCACATAGCAACAAATTAAATCACCCAGAATACCCATGCAAATGCACACCACTGTCTTAGCATCGTCAAAGAGTTTTGCACATGCGTCAATCACTCATATTTTCTTTAGAAAGTGAGACAAAAACATTCAGTTTTAATATTTTGTCATTTTAACTAAAGTGTAATTTTTGGATTCAAATTACTCAGCTAGCCTAATGTGGACATAGTAGGTTGAAGAGAAACGTTCAACAGCATTATTCAGGCCACACTCATGCAGGTTTTACTTAGGGTAGGTGATTTTTTCCAAAACAATTTTTGGTTATTCCGAATAAGTGTTTCATCACATCCTGATAGCAATCACTAGTTAAGTGGTATAAATCTATTTATAAGTATATCAAGTCAAGTCATTAAATAATGTAATTCTATAACATCATTTATATATCCATGGCTAACCAAATGTGCTTTAGAAAGCATCATAAGACAAACACACTAAAGTTCAAGTTCAGTTTATTTATATAACACATTTAAGAACCAAAGTGCTGTACAATACAGTTAAAATATTAAGAAACAAAAAAGGTACAAACTGCATTAGAAACATATTTCTAAAATATTAAAAGCCAATGAAAAGAGATACGTTTTATGGCTAGATTTGGATGTGGACAATGTAGAAGCAGCCCTATTATTATTGGAGCCCTAATATTATTGTTCCATAAAATAAGACCAGCCACTGAAAACGCTCCATTACCCCGGCACTTCAGATTTGTAACAAGTTTTGATCTCCAGATCTGAAACCATGTGAGGGATTATAAGGCTGAAGAACATCTGCCAAATAGCTCGGAGCTAAATTATGTAAGGATTTATAGACAAGGAGTATGATTTTAAACTCAGTTCTATTGCAAACTGACAGCCAAAGTAGTTCCTTCAAGAGAGGAGTAACGTGAGAATTGTCTACAACCTTTCAAAATTCGTGCTGCTGCATTTTGTACTACTTGTAAATGCAAAACTTAAGACATAGCTATACCATAATAGATGGAGATGCAATAATACAGCCTAGACGTGATAAGCGCATGGATAGCAACTTCCAAAGATCTCACAGATAAAAAAGGCTTGATTTAGCAAGCAAGCGGAGCTGGAAGAAACTTGAACTAATATGCTTTTTGAATATGAGAGAATTATCGAATTCCACACCCAAATTTTTTACAGAAAGAGAAAGAAAAGGCTGAAGTTGATCCCAAATCGATCAAGTTATTATACCAAAGCCAATAACCTCTGTTTTACCCACATTAAAAAACAGCATTTTTTTTGAAAGACAACATTTAACTTCCTCTAAGCAAGAAAACAATGAATTTAGAAGAGTTGGATCCTTCTGAGCCACAGGCAAATAGATTTGTGAGTCATCAGCATAACAATGAAACAATACTCCATATTTCCTAAAAATAGTACCTGGAGGTAGCACATAAAGTGAAAAAAGAGCAGGTGATAAAATAGAACCTTGTGGCACTCCACAGATCAAATTTTCTAAAGGAGAGATGAAATAAGACATAACACCTATATTAATTTAAAAACTGCCAACAATCATGCCTCATCATTAAAAACAAGTGAATAAACATGTGTTTTCAGCAGTGACTTGCTGCTTCGAAATTGGTGATGAATATGCAGATAACCTGAAAGGCACGGTGACCTCTTTGTTTTAGTTTGAACCGTGGAATAGATAGAAGTCTCTGTGCTCTTGATCTGATCGAAAGCCTCTGTAAGAACTGTATTGCATTTATAGCTCAGAGAGCAAGGCGGAGGCAGGTTGTTGAAGCACTTGTAAACATATGAGGATTTTATAATCTCTAAAACGAACCGACAGACAGTGATTGGGGTAATATGGTCACGTTTGTGAAGACCTTTCCATAGTCTTCCATTGTTTCCATAGTTTATACCATAGCACACAAGGAGCTACATGTTATGAATACGAGCTTTGTGCTCCCCTCTCTGGCCACCGGAGGGAGCTCACACATATACTGACACACACACGCACTACATTTCCCATGATGCTGTTCATTGGACAGATTATCGCACCACCTGCAAACCATTGCACAAACTATAAAAGACTCCATTATCCTTGCACTCACTGTGAAGTCTTATTCTAGCACTGCTGACATTTCTGAGCGTTTATGCCTGTCTTGTTTGTCCTGTTACTGATTCGGCTGTTACCTGTGTTTGATTTTGTTCTGCCTGGGGACAAAGGAACAGCTTAACTTAGGTCAGCAGACGAAGATGGAAAAAACAAGCTCTGACAACCTAATTTACATTTAAGTTTAAGTTTCAACACACTGTCTAGCAGAACATCCAGATTTTTAACACAGGTGTTCACTGATGATGTAAGGGTACGCAGTTGAGGATGATGTCTTACACTACCAGGAGGGATAAAGAGTGTCATCTCAGTTTTGTTTTCTTTTAATGAAAAACATAAGTTACATCCACTTTTTAATGGCTTCCAGGCACGTCAAGAAGAGCTCGAATGAGTTATTGAATTAATGACACATCATATTTCCTAAAAATGTATCCCGAAGGGTGCGTGTACAAGGAAAATGAATAAATAAATAAAAAGAGAGTGGACTGTGAGGTGGTACTAAGAAACCAGAGGAACATAAACAATAACTGGATTGTCATATCAGAGAGAGATATTCCATGAGTTATGACCAAATCTAATGTATGGCCCTATAATTGAGAAACGCCATCCACCTGATGAAACATCGAAGGATTCAATCACATTTAAAATTTCCTTTGACGGAGAGTCAGGAGCACAGCAAACATGAATATTAAAATCACCAAGAATTAACAGTCTGTCATAGTTTGTAATAAGTTCACTTAAAATTTCAGCAAACTCAATACAATCTGTAGTAGATTTGAGGATGACAAATAAGTGTCACCAAAAAACACATTTTCAGAAGTTAGTTGAAATAACTGTACTTCAAATCATTTAAATGTTGATATTAACCAGCAGGAGAGCTTGTTTTAAAAAGACCGAGGACAGTTTAATACATAATCCTGAGGTAAAAGTTTAGTCAACTGCGCTAAATCTCTAGGTTTCAGCCATGTGTCGCTTACTAATAAAACATTCAGATCATTTGAAAGAAAGGTCTTATTTAACAGTGACCAGCTATTTATTAATGCATTCCTGGTCAATACCTGCTCATAAGTGTCCTGTGATTGTTGGCCAAGATTATTTGGGTTCACTCTGCACCGCAGCCAAGGAGAAACACCTAGGGAAGATCAGAAACCACTCACCAGACATGGAGGATGAATCCAGCGATATGGTTCTTCAAGTGAAAAACACGCAGACCACATTCCATAGGAAAGATACCAGAAGGTAAACGTCCCGAGTAGCATAGGGAACATGGCACGGGAAGGGAGGCAATGATCACCATCCGGTGTGCAGCAGTAACCTGACCTAACCTCTCATTAATTTTTTTTAGCAACTGTTCAATGAATGTCCAACTGTTCAATGAATGTTGAATGTCCAAAGGTTGAGAGGAATCTCAAACCAGTGAACCAGTGATGAATTAAAAGAGATGCACAATAAACAAAACGCCAAACCGATGACATGTTGGCGGTATCTTGAAACCTTCTACCGGTACTCTATTCATCCATCACTGCCTTTTCAGTGTTTTCACCATAATTTGGATGAGTATCCAACATTATACAATCTACATCACAAAGCTTTGATCGTGATCGCAAACATTGTTTTCAGAACATACTATTAAACCATGCTGAACACAATATAAATTTACATTTATGTGACATCTCAGTGTCAGACCTTTCAGACATATTTGAACACATTTTATGGTCACCTGCAAATACATTTAGCTTACCTGCTGTTAACAGGACACGCCAGTGTTTCCACTCACGTCTACCTAAATGTACGCACCACGGTGATGCAAGAGTAATCACGCAATACATCATCTAGATAGCGGATTGACTCTGACATGGTGGGCATTGGCAGACACCGTCCACACTTAGACCATGTAATGTTTCCAACCCACTCTTCAGCGCAAACCAGTGGGTTCCTGACTTCTTCCACCCGTAATCAGCTCAAATGCATAAGCAATTGCACTTATTATGGGCTTAACAGTCCTTTCTAGTTTGCCTTTCTCATTTAAAAACAAGCCTGTGTTCAAAAAGTTAATTTTACTGGCCCATGGCACAAACGAAAAGCCATAACAAACTATCCTATTTTTATATGTTTATTTTTTTATTATTGAAGTGGAAATAATGAATGACTAAATAATGTAAACTTGACTGACTGCCTAATTTCCACTTTAAATTCACTAGGTCATTCGGTATGCACAGAAATGCATAAACCTCTGTAACTGGTGTAATCAGGTTTCTTGGGTAATTCTTTCAAAAACATTTATTTAAAACAAACAAGCAAAAATATTTACCTTTTCATATACCTTAAAAACTGAATCATCTTTGCAAAAAATGTCTGCATCAATGTATGTTTTTACATCAAGTGGAAAAACACCTATGAAATAACTGTGTGCTCTATTTGTAACATTTTTGTATTAACTGTACTGGTTAAAGCTTCCGTTACATCTGTGTGGACACCACATAGATGGTGAATGACATTAGTTGGCCTCATTACATGCTAAGAGGCCATTTTCTTTCAGATGTTGACAGCTTTATTGACCCAATTGAGTTGTGTGGCTTTTAGTATATGTCTTTCAGTTTTGAGTCTACCCATACATATACTGTCAATCAAAGCAGACATGGAAACATATAAAATGTCACATTTTTTAAAGCACTCAGGGATGCGCTCATTTGCAATATAAATGTTGCATGACAAAAATAAAATGCAATAAAAGTTTGAATACCCTTATGAAAAAGTTTGTTCCAGTGTACTATTAGTAGACTTCTTTTAAACTAAAGAAAAAGTATACTTTGTCTACTTTTAATGTACTACTCAGAAATGTATACTTAAAATTGCCCTTCAGAACACTTGACATACTGACAGAAGAGAAGTAAAACATGAGTATATTTGGATTTTACATGCACTCAATGTTTTGATCGAGATATGCTTAAAATTATGAGTAAGTGTTCTGTCAACTTGGCTTGTTGTTTAGTCTTTTAGTTGTTTAGTCTTTTGATTGAGTATTCTAATACTTTATTCACATAGTTTTAGACCAGGGGTCTCAAACTCAAATGAGTTGGAGGCCGCAGGAGGTATTCCATCAAGTATTCCACAAAAAAAAAAAAATTCTCAAACGTCATTATTGACAGTTCTTTAACTTCAATGGGTTCTTCTGAGCATGGACTGTCCTGAACATAAACAGAATATTGAAGAACATGAATGGTTCTTCTGAAAATGACTTGTCTTGCCTACTTGCTGCCAGAGACCTGCAGCGCTTCCTCTCACATAGCTGAGCCGCAATTGGCTTGAGAGAGGAAACAGTTGAGACTCTTAGTATAGCTTAAAGATGCTCGTAAGTAAGTCGACCTGTACTTGCACTTACTGAAGTTCAAGGTTGAGGAAAAAGTTACAAATCTTTTCCAGATACTATGTCATTATTATAAGAAACTTTCTCATTATTATGAGATACGAAGTCATTATTATGAGAAACTTTCTCATTATTTCGAGATACTAAGTCATTATTATGAGAAACCCTCTCATTATTATGACTTAAATAATCCTTTTTTTTTCTCACCTCTGACGGAAACGGGCTTCAATACTTTCCTGATGACATGAACATCGTAACATTTGTACATGGTAGAAAATACTGAGATAGGTGACTTCTACCGGGCTGTTAATTATCAGCTGGGACTGTGCGACACCTTTAATAAATGTATTATATACGAACAATGGGATGCAGCTACGGAGGCGTTATTTACTGGACTTTATTTTCTATATTATAACCCCATGGGTTCATCGGGACAACCTAGACAACACCGATGTCCCGTTGACTATGTAACCTGGGCGGGAAACTGAGACCCCTGATGAGCCTCAAGCCAGACTCTGAAGCGGGACGATGGGCGGGATCTGGCTGAGTGTCTCAGCAGAGCTCCACTCCACTAGGTGACATTGTCAACAGAAGATAGTACAGCTCCAGAACGGAATTTGTACAGCTCCAGCTCGCATGAAAAAGTAACCTTCCGCACACAACGCGGTAAAGCGCTATTCATTAAAACTCGCAGGCCACACATACTTTAAACTTTCATATTGGGCCGCATGTTTGAGACCCCTGTTTTAGACACTGTCTTATAAACTTGCATTATTTGAAAATATTGATTTATAAAGAATATGTTCTAATTCTGGATATCTGAGTTTTTGTGGAGGCCAGTCCACTGGTACTCCAAAAATCAACTTTTCCCTTCCACTGCCTCTGAATGAATTTTCTGGCTGTCCATGTTTTGATTGTTATACTGTAGGTGTAGGTATAGGTGTCTTGTCTCGTTGTTCACATCCGGGTCCTTCCTATGTATCTTCCATGTCCTTCATGCACCTGTCCGTGTGTTCATGCACCAGCAACATTGTATAACAGAACAACCTACCGGGTTAGTTGCCCAAGAAAGACTTTAAGAAGATGGATTATGGACTAGATTTCATCACCATCGCCATCACAGGAACACACATTTTTTGAAGTTTACCATGGAATTCAGTTTGCTCGCCGCTTTGTCACCACTTGACGATGCAATGCTTAATTCGCTGTTCTGGATCGGGGCTAACTATCATCAGCCGTGGAAACTCCCAGACTCCACAGGACTTCGCTGGCAGGAAGCCGTTGTGAGATGTCTGGAGCGTGTATATCTCTGATCTAGATAGCCAGCCCACTCCACTCCAGAGCTCATGATGACCCGTCAGTCAGCGCCAGTCACCCCAGCCATGGCCAAGAAGGTTGTGGATTCTTTTTTTGTTTGGGCAGCCCTAAATTCCCGGGGGACCCACAAGGCTGCTGCCCCAGAACCCGTGACGACCCATCAGTCAGCACCAGAGCCCGCAACGACCCATCAGTCAGCGCCAAAGCCCGTGACAACCTGTCAGTCAGTGCCAGAGCCCGCAATCACCCCTCAGTCAGTGCCTGAGGTACCGTTTCCAACCCTCAATCATCAACATTTGTTATATCTTCATCTGTAGACCTCCCTGATACCATCAATCCCTTCAATGTGGAAGTGGTCCTGTCACTGTCCTCATCCTTTGTGCTGCCACTGGAAGCACCCTACCGGGATGTGGGCACAGCATCCGCCTCCAGCCTCGTCTGCAGTTGGGGATCCTTTGGCTCTGCCTCCGGCCTTGGATCCCTTCACTCCACCTTGGCCTGTTGGCTCCACCCTGGCTCCTCCCACCCTCGGCTCCACCAGCAACCCTCTGCCCGGTGGCTCCACCGGGTACCCTCATCCCAGCGGCTCCTCCTCGGTCAGCCGTTGCTCCACATTTGCTGCTGACTTGCAGGACTCTCTGTCCCTCCACCCCTTCGGCTGCAGCGGGTTCCTCCCTCCCTAAGTCATTGCCTCGGTCCTCTCTCACACCGGCTCCGCATCAGTCCTCAGGTGCATTGGTTCCACCTCGGATGATCGTCATCACGCCGGTGCCTATGTCTTCTAAGCCAGAGATGTCGCTCGGGCCCATAACAACTATAGCAGGGAAATGGAGCAGTGTGTGGAACTGTCCATGGGCTATTAGCTGCGTGTGCACCCGCTCTTCTGACAACCAAATGGGCAGGGATGGGGGGTGAACAGTGTAGTAAGTGTGTGCTATGCCCAGCAGGATTATCTACTTTATCACAGTGACAAACAATGCTTTTTTCAGCATGGAGCACCTTACCATACGGCAAAAGTAAAAACTAAATGGCTCAAGAAACAAAACATGGAACATTTTCGAGAACAAAGCATGGTCGATCCACAAGAGGTGGGTGGTCAATCAAAAACCCACAAATTCTGACAAACTCCAAGCATTGAAAAGTATCCCCCATAAGGTTGACCAGGCCAACTTTGATCCCAGTTCGCAATTAGCAAGTAGTTCATGGCTGTGACTGGATATATGGATGGATGGATCAAGCGAGCCTTGGCCAAAAGTTTTGAGAATTCAAAATTAATATTTGTGTATGGTGTAATGGTACAAAACATCCTCCAATTTCAACTTCTACCAACCATACAAGAACAAGAACAAAACATGGAACATTTTGAGTCCATGGCCAGGAAACTTATCAGACATTGATCCCATTGAGAACTTGTGGTCAATCCACAAGAGGTGGGTGGACAATCAAAAACCCACAAATTCTGACAAACAGTAAGCATTGATAATGCAAGAATTGGCTGTCATCACACAGGATGTGGCTCCGAAGTTAATTTACAGCATGCCAGTTCAAATTGCAGAGGTCTTGATAAAGAAGTGTCAACATAGCAAATGTTGACTCTTTGCATAAACTTAATGTAACTGTGACCATAGTAACATCTGACAAAAAGATTTAAAAACACTGAGGCAGCATACTTTGTGAAAATTAATATTTGTGTCATTATCAAAACGTTTGGCTTTAGATTCTGGTTTCAATAGGAAGTACACCTGCAAAGTGTTGCTTTACAAGCAGTGACAAAGCTGCTTGTGAAGCAAGGGTTATTTCATTCTTGCTGGTAAAGGATGACAGATTTTCAATAGTTTTGCCTTGAACAGTTAATTGTAAATGAACCCAAATTGAGCTTGGTGAAAACATTTCAGAGAGAGACAGAGGCAGACCCCCGGTGCAAACACATCTAAAATGTGTTTAACCTTAGTGGTGGGGATACCCTTCTTTCAAAAAACACATCAGAGAAGAAAAGTATAGTGTGTATTCAATGTGATTTAGGTTCCCTGAAAGGTTTCAGTCATTGTAGTTTCATTTGTGCATCACTATGTTCCTGTGGCTGTGAGAACCGTTGCGTACAGTATGCAAAACTTGACATTTCTTTCAAAGGGTGGGGGGAGCCAGTCTGGAAATTACTGAACCATTAAATCTGCAACTGCTGAACCAGCCACGGTACAGCAACCCCCCTTTCCCCCAACCCATACACCATACAAACTGTTGGCATCTATCACATAAACAGCTAAACACTTTTTAAAAATGTATATAGTTTGTGAAAAATTATATGTGTGCTGTTGGCTTACATGCAACTTTCAGGTCAAGTAAGTGCTTCAAGAACCAGAGAGAAACCAGATATAAACCGAAAATGGACTGCCAAATCTTAATTTCAGTATATGGCCATTGTAAACACACTAATGTCCATTTGCTCAGAACAGAACAGCCTATGTCGTGAACACAAAAAGCATATCGACAACAAGAGCTTTAAAACCTCTGCACAAATGCAGCCGTGAACAATCGCGGGTGCTCTTATTGCTGTAAAATGAGTGGGAGGAGAATAAAGTCCCGTTCACACCAAGAATGATACCAAGAAGTAAACTATAAACTATATTAGCGTTAAATTGATACTAACATTCTGTTTTGTTATAGATGTGATGTGGACTTATATTCTCACAAAATTAGAACAAATATTAATACTTTGTTATAGTTCTTGTCCTTGGTGTGAACAGCAATCAGACTCTAAAGAGTCATCAGGACTGTCAATTCCTACATGTATTTTCAAAGTATGTACTGAAATTTAATAAGGGCATCATGTTTAAGGACAACACCTGCTACGCCATCATGTTGGCATTGTCCTTATGACTTGTATTATCTTGGAGCTCTGATAGCTGTGTTTTTTTTTGAGAGAATTTTAAACGCAGGTGCAGAGGGGATGCTAGATCATTGACAGGGGGATGCACAATTACTAATAAATACGAGCAAGACATTTTTATGTTTAAATGTTAGTAAAACGTGGCCACTCAATTTTTAATCTTTAACAGTCACAATTGAATCCGAATTTTGCATTGCATGAAATAAAACAAGCCCAAATAGATCAATCAAATATTCCCAAAGATTTTGCAAATCGACATGAACTGAGCACACTTTTTGTGTACATACAAAAATGTACATTAAATGTACATACACTGTTTATGTTTGCTAACAACAAAAGGCATATGTGCACCAACAAACAGCAGATATTTACCAGTATACAATAAAAACACTTTCGATTTTTGATACAAACCTTTATTATATTCTCCAACATTGCAAACACAAATTCGCTCACAGCGTAAATCAGAAATCAGAAATCAGAAATCAGAAAGAGCTTTATTGCCAAGTGTGCTTGCACACACAAGGAATTTGTCTTGGTGTTGAAGCTTCCAGTGCACATATACAACACAACATGAGTTTACATAGCAAATAACAATAACAATACATAAACATACACAGTACATGTGGTCACATGCTGGGATTTTTTGTATGGAGTGGGAGAGGGAATAGGTAAGGACAGAATGTCAGCCCTAATGTCCAGTAGTTCGTTTTTGGTGAAAACAATCGGAAAAGAATGACTAAAAGCAGAGCAAACAAACAAAGACAGGACAATCACTGTAGAGCTCAAAACCGAGGCTGCCATCCGTGGCGCCATCTTGTTCTTCTATCATAACATATTTGTGAGGTCATCACGCTGTACTAGACTGCATACATTCTTGCTTTCTGCCTGCCTAATGTGCTTTCTGAACAAATTCAGCTTCGTCCCGTCTTTTAACAACCATGTTCCCGCAGCGGCGCTGCAAACACCTAACACTTTTTATGTTATGACATTACGAAAAGTGGCTGCTGTTCATGTCATGTCACAAACAAGTTACACATGCGTAATGAGTCAAATGCTTTTTTATTAAACAATTTATTTGTTTAATAAATAATTATCGCCATTGTTAATTAAAATACAGTCTGTATATAATTGCGTACAGAAACAAAACAGTGCTATGGGGGTGATTTGTTCTTTCTTGGGATGCTTAAGCACCTCCCTCTCTATCACCGTCCATGACTGACAGCATCCGCCAGCATAATTCAATCATTGAGGAGCTGCCAGATTTTAGATAAACTTCTTTGGCCTGTTTCTGTTTCCTGTTTCCTTCTGTGTGAACCCATTGTAATTTCTGTCAGCTGTCACGTCAGCCACTCCCCTTGTTAGTCTCGTCACCTGTTCCCCATTATCTTGTGTATAAAAGCCCTCATGTGTTCTTTTGTCTTTTGTCAGTTGATAATGTTAAACGTGTGTGAGTGTGCGCTGTGTTTCCAAGTCACTTCTGTTTTGCACAAGTGTGCCCTTTTTGTTTATATTTAAAGTGTTTTTGTTTTTGCTTAATATGGAGAGTTTTCAGGTGAATCCTGCTCTCTGTGCCTTTTCATCATCCTGCACCCACGCCCGTTACAATGAGACACTGGTTGCACACTTAAAAAAATCTAAATATCAGCTGAGTAAAGGTATTTTTCAATTGTTTCTTAAATACTGCATTGCACATCCTCTTAATGTGATGTAGGCTACTGCATTTTGCATAGTCTATTATAGATAAGTATGCATATGCATTATGGCACGTATCATCCCTGAGCTCTCCAACCAAAAAAGACAGCGTGAAAGAAAAGGCAGACATCAAGAACTTATTTTGATGGACTGTTTAATTTTATGAATGTGGCTGCCAATTCATTAAAAAATCATCGTGGAGCAAAGATGACATGACAAAGCCTGGACAGACATGACAGAACAGGATACTTTCAATTCTTTATGTTCTGTTATAAGAAATGCAAAACAATGAATACCTTTTTTTGCTCTTTAATGTGGCTAGATGATTGTACCGCTAGACCATCTCTTCCTCTTTACTTCTAGTTATAGCACAAATTAAACACAAATGAACATCCAAGGGTATGTTGAAAGATACAGTGCAACTGTATTAAACAATTGAAAAGGTAACAGAAAAGTTGCTATATATTCTAAATTTCTGCATTTGGTATATGCTTTTCTCCAAAGCAACTTACATTGCATTCAAGGAACACATTGACATTCTAATCAGTTCTTGCTTTCCCTGCGAATCGAACCCATGACCTTAGTATTGCAAGCGCCACGCTTTACTGTTTGAGCTACAGAAAAGCCATTCTAAAGGGATGGTTCACAAAAAAAGACAATTCTGACTCAACGTGTCACCTCCTTACAAGCCTCAGAAAAATTAAGTAATAGTAGTCCTTATAACGCGAGTTATTATTCAGCAAGAGTCTTTCTCTCACACTTCAATCGCGGTTGCCGTTGATTATAAAATAGAATTCAATGATGACTCGAACATGAGCAGTTGGGGTTTTATGTATTGAATTGATTAATTATGCATTGGTCTTTTCACGTTAATTCTGACAGTGACCTCTAGGGACCCCGTAACACCATTGGAAAGACCGAGAAGCTTGACAACTATGTAAGTACAGGCCTTTTCTTAGTACGAAGGAAATGCCACATTTTAATGATAGTTTCCATTATCCATTGCACATCATAAGATAAAGATCTGCAGCCTCCACTGCAATGACTGATAAGATGATCTGATTTAATTTGCACCCCTTCACTTTCACTTTTTCTTCATGGAATTGTTTTTATCTTGTGGGTTGAGTTGCTTTTGAACCAATGGCATTCATTTAGAAAAATACGTATATATTATTAGTGTGGGCACTGAAAGATGCATGTGTGCGCTAATGAATAGTCAGAGAGGTGAGATAATAGAAGAGGTGAATCTTCAACAGGTTTTTTTTTGTGAGTTTCACTTGTGGCCAGAGTGACAGCTACCTCTGCATATTATCTTTCCTTTCATGTTAAACTGGCTGTTTTCCACATGATATTTGTGATTATGGTATAGTCTGGAACAGTTGTGGGCAGTTGCTCCAAAAAATGCCAAATAAAGTGTGAAAATGAAGGCAAACGTATTAAAAAATAGTATACTATGTTTCCACTATTCAGTTTTATTCACTTCTATTACGTTTATGAATCTAGTCCTGTTAAAAAACAATAAGTGCATGCTTAACTCACACAATTTTCACATCGTAAAAATCTTTGTCATTGAGAGTAACACAGGGAATTAAACGTGAAATTTGAAAGTAGAAGGACTGAAAGGGCTTCCAATTATCAAAACTTCAAAAAAATATTTTTTACTGTGAATCGGCATTAGTTACAGTACAGCTTCATGTCCCCATCATATATGTTTAATATATCAAATAAAAAAATCAAACACATTTTAGAACTATGGAAATCATATTAGCTTTGTTCTATGATAGTATCTCTATTAAATGAACAGAGGTTCGAGCAGATATTTCTAACATGGAAACTAATTTCTCTCATCAAAATGTTTATTTCCTTGGAAATATTATAATTTATTAACTTCATGAGCTTGTCCAGGTCCTATTTCTGCAGCTATGAGGAAAGATTTTGATGGACAAATAAGTCAACAAAACAGAAGCACTTGATTTCTAGAAAAAAAGTTGTAAGAAAAAAAGGAAGAGAAGACCAATCACAGATGTCTGAAGTGTAAGGGGAGGGGCTGGCTTGAGTTTAGAGCTGGCCTTGCTATATCTCACCCACATGTAGACTTCCACTGGTCGATAACACCTCTGGTTGAGGTCGTAATGCACGTTGATGAGTTGACTTGCTCGTGGCAGGACGCAGCCTCCAACTTGAACTCATAGGTACGTCTTTGAAAGCTCCTGTGAGTCAGGCACTTCTTCTTTTCCAATGTCTAGTGTCATCTTGCTGTTTCTCATCTTGTCTGCTGTCTCTCTACATCTTCCCTTCCCCCATCACCAAGTGTCATGCTTTCTATATCTGGAAAAAAAGCATCCGTGCAAGTGTCTGATTGTGTGTTGAGGTCTTTTCTGACTACAGGCCTGGAGAGGATGTGTCACAGCAGATAGGTTTTCCCCTTTTACTTACTCATGGGCCTCTTTCTCTTGCTGTGCCTTTCTCTTTATGTTGGTCTGACCGATGCACTTTAGCATTTTTCTGAAGTCATCACCTGCATTTGACTGTCTGCTGTACAATCTATAGGTGGCACCTTCACTGGTGGGTGACTTTTTTTGTCGATAGAGCTCATAGATAGTTTTGACATCTGATGTACTGTAGTTTCGTGCAATGAAGGGAAGGGTTCGTGTTGGTGATGGGAGAGAGAGTAACCTGCGTGTCGAATTCAGACATTCACAGTCCTGCACAGCAGGTAAGTCAGTTGCTCACTGCACCACTGCAGAATGTGCAGTCATTTTAGGCAAAATTGCACTGCAATTACCCAGAATTTTCCTCAGTTTCGATTTTATTCTCACATTCAGATGAGTATTCAACTGCTTTTTAAAAATGGCCGAAGAAAGAATAGGAACTGCTTTGGTATCTTTCGCTGTGATGCTCTTTGTTTGGTGTACTATAGCTGAGCATAAAAATGTAAAACAAAATGGTCTTAGAAATAATTTACCAACCTTTAGGAAAGCACAATACTTTCTTGGCATTTCCATATGCAATTCATTTGGCAGTGCAAATCGTACTATAATAATACAGTCTGCACCTGTGGCCTGTTCCTTGGTAGTTGCTAGAGCAATCACGTTAGTCAATAGTAAACCTTTTTGTTTTATTATTATTTAAAATTTAGACTGTGCTAAGCATATTCCATAAAGTACAGATCATTTTTGCCAAATCTGCTTGGATTAGTATTTTGTGCTTTGACAATTTGAAATTTATTTGGTACAGTTTTATGACACTAAAACTTGACTATTAATATTGTTGCATAATATAGGACTCATCAGACTTTTTCTTCGAAAATAAGGTCACATGCGAACGCACTTACCCGCACACACACACACACACACACACACACACACACACACAATCTAATTCTATATCTAAAGCTGCGAAAGACCACAGAAGAAATCTTTTCTGTTTTTTTTTCTTCAGCCGAGCTTATTCTCTATTAAAGGTACTGTTCAGTCCAAAATTTTTGTAGGCCTTTACTCACACCATCATGTCATACCAAACTTGAATAACTTTTGGAAAACGTCTCTTTGATTTGAAAACACTAGTGGTCTTTAACGATCTTCATTTGTGTTCTTCCGAAGAAAACAAGTCATCCAGGTTTGGAATGACGAGAGAGTGAGTAAATGATGACAATTTTCATATTTGTGAACTATCCCTTTAAATGGGCTTAAATGAGTTGCGTGTAAAACTCCCATCAGTTAATTTGGACAGTTTTGGAAAAATAAGCATCTGCAAACACCTGTTTGGAAAAATGTTTTACAATATTAATGTTGAGTTGTTTCGGTTGTTCTTTCGTGCTTTGCTGAGTGTATGTGGTGTGCGTGTGTGTCTCACTTTTAGCCAGTTTAGCATCGATTCTAGTAATTAGAACATTGAGCATCGTCATCTCAGTACAATATGTTCCACAATCCGTCACCGTTGCATCTGCGCTGAGGGGGAGTGATCGTATCAGCAAGTTTTTGCAGGCATTCGATAATCTTTGACTATCTTTGGTACGCATTGAGATCGATGTCGAAACAGACAATGGCTCATGTGAATCTTGCCGGCATCTCGAACCTTGTACATCTTGCTAATGTCCCAACCCACCCCTCTCTTTATATGTTCATGTTATTTGGTGTCATGCTTTGCAAGATCAACCATTGAAATGGATTTTTCTCCATGTCCACTGTGCAATTGGGAGGAATTGGCGCACAGCTGTGATGTAGGCCTACTGTAATCAAACGCTCCACCAGACACCACATCACACTGCTACTACAGTAGATGCATATCTAAACCGACCTACTGTACGGCTTTGATACTGTTGTTGTTGATCAAACAAGCTTGAACTCTTACGAGTCTCAGCGTACCGGCATTAGTCAGAGTTTCACATTCTGAAGAGGTCTGTGGCTTCATCGCAAAGCTCCACTACAGAATTTCAAAGGTGATGCAAAACTCGAAAGGTCCTTGACGTTTGACATGACCAGACATGACCGCCTCCGCTCTGCGCTAGACCTAGACAATGCAATTCCAGTTTATGGTTGAATGTATTGTCAGAAAGAGATGAATAAACATTGCTCGAGTTTCATCTGATGGCTGAATGAAAGTAGGTTAGAGTTGCTGTGACGCTGATGAGTTCAGAAAAAAACCCTACTGATTCCTCTGAATACGTCTTTCACAATCTCTGAAATTAAGTGAAATGTAAGCTTATCTGTGTTTCACTCTGTGTTTCACTTCGGTCTGTCTGTCTGAACTGTGAAAGGTTTGATTAATCCTTGGGTGTTGAATGTCCCTCTTGAATGTTTAGAGGTTGATATGATTTGTACACTCTACTATGTGTCCTAAAATAAATGGACAACGATAGCTACAACAAAACCGTTTATTTGACTAGTTGACTATTGCTGATCTACTTCCTCACATATCCAAAAAAATTAAAGCCAGATACAAAATAAAAATACAAAATAAATTAATGAATGAATATATAATGTACAGTCAAACTGGCAGGTCAATAAATTTGTATTCTATACATATATAAAATTATATATTTTTTTTAAATAAAAAATAGGTACTCTATCAATTGCACTCATGATTAGTTGTACTTAATTATCAAATTTTTTCCCCAAAAAATTGTTTGTCAATTATTTGTGATGTGTAGTTTAATAATATGCCATTTTTATCTAATCTCCTTTTGTATTTGTTTTTCATTTGAGAGTATTTTAATATTTTCATCTGAGAACTTTTTCTCTGACTCTCTCTGTTCTCTTTCACTTTCGACTACGATACCTTTGACAAACTTAAGCAAGTTTTCCCAGACAAACTTAACCTCTGTTTTTTTTCCCCTTCCAAAGGCTGACATGAAATTTCAAAGCTCGACATCAAACTCTGTCATCTCACTTCAGCCGCACCGTTCACTCTTTGAAGATGATCCGCATTCATAACCCTCATCACGTGCCATTTCTGCATCAGACGGAGCAGCTCCGCCAGGCAGGGACCCTTTGTGACACGCTTCTCACTGTGGAGGGGCTTTCATTTAAAGCCCACGCACTGATTCTAGCGCTGGCGAGCAAACGGCTCAAGCGTCAGTTAACAAACCAGCACAGTGCAGGTCCAGGGTACTGCTGCGCTATAGAAAGCATCTCTCCCCACACACTCAAGCAAATCTTGGACTACGTGTACAGCGAATCAGTGGAGGTTCCCAAAGATGACCTGAGAGAGTTGCTGAGGGGTGCAGAGTACCTGGAGGTGGAGTCTTTGGTGGAGCAGTGTCAAGCACAACTTAGTAGTCCAGATTCCCCAACTAAGACAGACACAAAAGTAGTAAAGTCACTCCAAGATGACAAAACATTCAAGCACACCAACAAAAGAAGCCCACCTACGGATAAAGACAACCTTGATTGCTCTTTAGAGGAGGAACATTTGTCCACCAACAAAGACCACAAGACATCGATCCATGATCCACACAAGAAAAGCTGTTCTCCCGTGTCTCCTCAGCCTCCCATGTTTTCCAGTGAGCCCATCACGTCCTCCAGCATCCCATCTCCAACCCCTCGCTTCTGTTGGCCCCCAGTCAGCCCGTCTCGTAGCATGGTGTTTAACTGTAGAGAACTTATGACCTTCCACTCCCTCCGAGCGTACCCGTACCCCACACCCATGTACCCCTTCCTGCACCGCACGCTCCCACCACAGGTCTCCTCTTCACTTATGGGTTACTTCACCCACCCCTATCATCCTCTCATACACTCTCCTCAGTTGACTCAAGACGGTCCCTTCATTTCGGGTCTAAAAGGAAAGAACGCCTCTATCAGTACAGCTTTAACCGAGTCCGTGTCAGAAGGTCAAGAAAGGTAAGCAACAATATGTAGATGACACTTATAAATGTTATTGACTTCATAAAAATATCCAACCATGTGAAACTAATTTTAAAGCTAGATAAGTGAACAAGAATATCTACGGTTATTTTGAGTCTGGTGAACTACAATTTCTTCTTTTTTATTATTGGCTAATTGATTTTAAATTTAAATTTAACTTGATTTATTTATTTATTTTATATCCAAAATATACATAAGGCCAGATAGGTAAAGAAATGAATGAATTAATAAATCAAGGGATAAGCAGGTACATAACTAAAAGCAATAAATAAACCGAGTTTCAGCATATATTACTTTAATGAGAAACTATCTTAACATTTGAATGTATTATCAATTGTACTTATCAATAATACAAAAAAAATGTGCAAAAAAATTGGTTTTAAATGTTAAAATAATAGAAATTGTTCACATTAAGATGCTGTCTATCTAATGCAGTGATATATGTTTAATGGGTAGAAGAAGAAGAAGAAGAAGAAATGTTACATTTATATAGCGCTTTTCCAGAGCTCAAAGCGCTTCACATAGTACGGGGGAATCTCCTTAACCACCACCAATGTGCAGCATCCACCTGGATGATGCGACGGCAGCCATATTGCGCCAGAACGCTCACCACACATCAGCTTAATTGGTGGAGAGGAGACAGAGTGAGGAAGCCAATTAGAGTATGGGGGGGATTAGTAGGCCATGATGGACCAAGGCCAATGGGCAAATTTGGCCAGGATGCCGGGGTTAAACCCCTACTCTTGCGAAGGACATCCTGGGATTTTTAATGACCACAGAGAGTCAGGGCCTCGGTTTAACGTCTCATCCGAAAGACGGTGCTTGTTGCAGTGCAGTGTCCCCGTCACTATACTGGGGCGTTAGGACCCACATAGACCACAGGGTGAGCACCCCCTGCTGGCCTCCTAACACCACTTCCAGCAGCAACCTGGTTTTTCCCAGGAGGTCTCCCATCCAGGTACTGACCAGGCTCAACCCTGCTTAGCTTCAGTGGGCAACCAGTCTTAGGCTACAGGGTGATATGGCTGCTGGTTATTACGTTCACTCAAAAATGAAACTTCTGTCAACATTTACTCACTCATATCATTCTAAATCTGAATGACTTTCTCCCGTAAAAGACATTTTTTCCCCTGTAAAATACATTTTTGGGTGACCTCGTTTAACTGCTCAAATCCTATTGGGCTGCCTGTACGTCTGAACGTTAAGCATTCAATAACATTAGGGAACTGTTGAGTTTTAAACTTTGACCGTCTATAGTTCAGTGTCTATGGTCTTTTTCAACGAGGGGTCGACAGAGTTGTTAGACATCTGGGTATTGTCAGCATGGTGGAATAAGTCTCTCTTCTTTTTTAATAACGATATTTGCGACAGGAAGCCACAGTATAGTCAGCTAATTTCAGCGATAAGCATTAGCTTGGTAAACACATTCACCAAACACATTAACAGTCCCAACCAAAGAAAACACCACAAAATCCAACTTTAAAAAAAAAAAAAGGAATGGTTTACTACTGTGCAATACTGTACTAATTTTGGAGTTTTATCCTAATTATTCAAACTAAAATAAATAAAAATATGCTTATACAAATATTTTGATTCAACTCAAAATATTCTGAGATGCTTTTAAACCGTATTGAAGAACCGTATTCACATATGTGCACTGCTTTTTCTTCCCCATCCATTCCAACCATTTAGATAAAACAATGATTATCAAAGACGTATTTGTTTTTCAAAATTATGTATTTGCTATGTATATATCAACAATATTCCTGCTCTGAGGGTGGAGATGGCTGACTTTCATGTTTGCTGTTTGTAAAGTCGGGGACATTTGGGGGGCTCCCCTCAGTTTCGGCCTTGAATTTCTTTCTCAACTGAACGTCTTTTGATCAAAACATTAAGATGAGACACAATTCAATCAAGCATGTCAAACATTTCATGGCTAGTCTATACGTTCTCTGTACTTTCCAACAGACACACTTTCCCCAGCCAGCCCCCTGTTCCACCTACATGAATACTCCTCTGATTCAATAGCAGTGGAATAACAGATCATTAAAGATAATTATTGATAGTGTCATGATGTATTATTATAATGAAACACTTTGGGGTGTGAAGAACGCATATCCGATATTGGGTCAGTGTAAAAGCATGGAAAGCACCATGCAAACTAAACACTGGATATGTCGGTGCAGTGTTTTGGAAAACAGCAATTATCGAGGCCGAAACTGAGGGGAGACCCCCCAGTTGTCCCAGACATTACGAACAGCAAACATGAAAGTCAGCCATCTCCACCCTCAGAGCAGGATGTTCTATTTCAGGCTCATTTTTAGCCAAAATCTGTTCCACTCCCTAATTTGCCACACAGACAAATAGGTGCCCCATTCAGACAGAGATCTTTATGCGCGATTTCCTCAATGCGACTGTAAACTGTAAACTTTTTTTTTTTACCTATGCATGCACATACATTGAAACAGTACTAACCACCCACTCACCAGTTCATCAGGTTTCATGATTAAACATCCAGAATAATGTAATTTTATGAAGGCCTTTCATGCCATTTAATAATAGGGCCACCTCGTATATTTTGGAGAGCATATTAATATTTGTTTAATTTTGGCTGCGGATATAAAATCGATGATCTTTTCTTTGCACTGTAGATGCGCTGCAGGTTGCTCGACTCTGGCAGAGGAAACCATTGTCTGCTTGCTTTGTTTCCTGCTACCTGAGCACAAAACCTTTGTTCCTATAGTTTTCGGTCGTGTTTTAGACAAAAGGAGGTGATGTAAGTCTAAATTGATTATCTAAATCGTGATAAAACAGGTTTGAAATGCATTTGAAAGGCAATTTGCCGCCTTGCGTCTACAGAACATGTGCGTTCGTAAATATGCTCTTCACCTACTCGTTATTTTTATACTTTATCGGTGCATCCTGAGATGCTTTTTAAAGCATTGAAGGAGTGCACATATAGGCTGACACTTGTGGTGCAGAAAAGGTATTTAAAAGTTAGTTTTAGTCAAATATAGAAGTAGTCATAAATAAAGTCATACTTACTGGAACTACTTTCAAGTAGCATAAGCATTTAGATCAGTCAAGTGTCTTTTAAAACTTTTAACTGGCAGTGCATTTTCTCCATCTTATTGTCACAAACGTGGCATTAACAGAGCAAACTAACAAAAGGTATCAGCAGTATCACCTAAACTCTTGTGGGTTTCTCACTGACCTTTACCTGCTGGTCAGAATTAGCTGTGGTCTAGCTAAAACACTTGAATGTGTGGAAATGCATCTCTAGAAGTGCAACTGAATTTGCAGGTGTTAGCTGACCAGATCAACAAGTGGTTTTGAAAAAAATCAACGGCAGTGGAACATGCAATGACTCAGTTTGAAGTTATTTGTTGATGATGATAAAGTTAATGTCTATACTTGTAATGCATGGAATAAATGGACATCTTTCAAGAAGTGTTAACATGACAACATTTTCCACAGGAAGCCGAAGGTTCAAGAGGAGAAGGAGATATGCTGCAGACACTGCGGTAAGCCGGCCCTGGAAAACCCCTGGAGGCCAACCACTGGGTCTTCAACCTCAGGTGATATGCTATATAAATGCACAAAAATGAATCTAGAATCTTATCTGCACAGAATAAAGAAGGCACAGAGATGCTCGTGCAGAAGCTGAGTGGCAGTAAGTTGCAGATTTTGCCTTGGATGCATTGACTTTTTACGTAGTTCAGAGGAATGGATGCCCACAACAGGATGTAAATGTGTCTCTCAAAAGAGCTGAAAGCTATTTAAACTAAAGATGGTGGCCGTTGCCTCCCTTCCTCTGACAGCACTAAAAGAAAGGGTGGTGGTAAAAGTGACAGCATCTGTTGAAATGCAAAATTAATTCATTCATTTGAACTAGATTCCTAAAATCCTTGAACTAGAATTGCATTTAGCAGATCCTTTTGTCCAAAGCAACTTCCAATAAAGAAACAAGCAATTCGTCAAAAAGCCAACCATTTGCCAGGTTTATTCACTCTTAGAAGAAAACGTTCTTTATAGAACTTTAGGTTTCTGTCAGGCAACATATATACACTTTATGAATAAAAAAAATCATAAACATTGAAATAACCTGTTAAACATGAAAGTATTATGCTATCACTTAACTTTTCTGCCTATACAGATCCTTTTTGGCATAAACCCAAGGGTTTTATACAGAGCATGTTCTTCTGAGAGTGGAAGGCTAGACTAGGAAACTAAGTAGAGCAGTGGTGAAATGCAAAGTGGTTTTAATTGAAATCTGTTTACGATTTTAAATGATTAGAAAGCGGATTAAGCGGATTGTTGCTTTGCCTGTATTTTGATGTGCATGATGCCTCCAGCCATTTAAAGGCCGTTTACTAAAGCAACGCTATTCTTATGCTTTTGATTGGCTCTCTCGATTGAATTTGCAGCTCACCACATCTGCCAAATATATCAATCTACATTGTCGCTGAAAGTTTTAGACAACCTGTCTGAGAGTTGCCACCATGACGAATGATAAAAATGCATTCCAGTGCTGGAAATTTGCATTTATCCTCAAAACGATCTCTAAGTAACAAGAAGTACAAAAGTCTGATTTTGTGGTGGCTTGGAAATCTTTGAAAGTCTGACAGTAATCAGTATTACTACTGTACAGTTAACCCTGCCTGGTTTATATCTTTGAATATGATTAACAGTTGAAACCATTCATTAGAGATTTCGAAAAAATAATCAAAAACTAATGTAAAAATGGAAATGTAAACATCAGATGTAATCAGCTAAATTTACATTAATAAACTAATTGAAATAGTTTAACTACTTATTACATTTTAAATAAGGTAATTTGTATTTTACTATTGCTGTGTTCACACCAGTAAACACGTCATTGGAAAAGAGAAGAGATTAAAGGTGCACTGTACAGAATTTTCAGTTACTGTTTATAAACCCAACATTTAAACTTAGCCCCTCCTCAGGGGAAGGACACAGATGGCTCACCGTAATTGGACTAACCAGTGGACCAACTGTGTCTTGTCTCATCACAAGTCATTTATGAAAGAGGAAAGAGCCAAAATGGCTTCTCTGATTAGAGCAACCTTCATTTTTATTACAGATATTTAGTTTCCCAAGAAGTAATGATTTTGTTCTTTTGAACAAATGGGATGGAAAAACTGCTTAATTTGCAAATGTTTTATACCCAGTGTTGGGGAATGTAAAAGTAATGCATTACAGTATTGTGTTAAACCACAAAGTTGTGCTAGGTACTTTTTATGGACAGAAGAGCTGCCCATCAATGCATTGGAAAACAGAGTAACTTGCATTACTTGTTTGAAAAAGTAACTTGAATATTCAGCTGTTCTATATTCTACCCTCAAAAATGAGAGCTAAATTCACAACTTTGTGTTCAACAAGAAAGTAGCCATGTTTGCAGTCAAACAACACCACACACTTCCATTGGACCATAAATAATGATTAAGAGGTATTATTTTGAGTTTTTTACTTTTGTTGTTGAAAAAAGTGGGTGGGGGTGGGATAAGAATGTGGACAGTTTCATTAAAAAAAGTAACATTTTGAGCAAAAACCTGAGAAAAGATCGGATTCAGAACAATGAACATAAAGGGCCAGTCACACAGCGAAAACGCATGAATCACGCATGAATTACGCACAGATTTTCGTTTCTGCGCGGAGCGTGCGTCATATAAGTAATTCGTCGGTGGAACCAACGTGGACCGTTTGATTGTAAGTGGATGTGCGTCGAAGGCGGTTTGTGCATGATTTTGAGTTTTGAACGGTTCAAACATTTTCCAACGCACAATCGTGCGTCAGTGTGCGTTATTCATGAGTCGCCGTGTGTAGTTTATGCGTCGAGTATGCGTGACCATGCGCGGGACACGCGTCGGCCATCAGTGCTTATGCGTCGGAACTGGTTCGAAACCGCGCACGTCCACGTCCGTCCACTGACGCCCCACCTTCATATCACGTATGAACCGCGCACGTATCACGTTAATTCCACTGACAATATGGATTCTGAAAGTGCTTGTACGTGGAACATTCGTGAAGCGTGCATGTTTGGACGCGCTCCGTCAGTGAATCATGTGTCAGGTGTGCGTCGAATGTTCGTGGAATACTTTGGTGAATTTCTCGACGCACAAGCACGCACAAACCCAATCTGTGCGTGATTTGTGAGTGATTTGTGCGTGATCGCTGTGTGACTAGCCCTTAATATGGTCCATCAACACCCCCAAAGCTTCACAGTCCTATAGTATGTCCCAGGTTGACATTTCATTCAGGACCGTTATGCGATTTTGATTTATATGCTGTTTAATGTTGGTGATCACATTATTTTACATATCCATCTGTTTGCATATGCTATTGCTTGTTTCTGCTTCTTCTTCTCTTGTATTCAAGAGATTTAGTACTCTTTCTGAAGAGGTCACAGCGCCTCCTACCATATAACAGTGAAAATACTGAAAGCCGTAAATGTCCGTCAATGGCAGGGAAAGAGTTAAACCACTAAAAAAAACAGTTTAATCTCACTTTATTAACCAATGTACTTGCTGCTGACCTTCGATGATCCAATTCAAACATAACAATAAGCAAAACTTCTTTACTTAAACATCACATTTGTTTATTTATTATAATTATTATTAAATATTTCTAAAGTAAGTGTTGAACTTTCCTCTCCTGCATCCTATTTTCTTGTAATCCAGAATAGCAGCAGTTGAAAGGTTTGCTTGAGCTGGACCCTCTAGTGTAAAGGTGTGAATCTACATCAGCCTGAGACTTCTCAATTTCACTTGTGGTTTGAAATGGCTTTTACTCTTACTTTACTAACTCTTTACTCTTACTTTTTTTCAAGTAACAATGCTTTACTTTAAATAAAAAGTAACTAGTTACCTTTTAGGTAGTAAGTATTGTAACATTACTTTTAAAAGTAACTTTCTCCAATACTGCAAGATGCATTTGTTTTTAGAATTTATTTATTACGCATTTATTTATATAGTTTTTTTTTTTTTAATTATGCAGTATTCAGACGTTTTCTGGTTCTCAGAAAACGCTACACCTGCGGTTAATCTGCTAGAACAAATGTGTGAACTTTAAGGGAAATTACTTCATGCATCAGATAAAAGAAACGACAACAACAAAACAACATTGACATCAGTTGGTTAATAACCAGGAACATAAAATTAGTTCTGAGAAATTCTCCTGCAGCATTTGTTTTCAGTGCAATGCAATGACATTCATGCATTTTCAGAGACTTCAGTGTCCAAACACTTGTGTAGACACAATCGTGGTTATGCTTTGTCCCAGTTCACATAGGGTTCTCATTGTACAAAGGAAGAATCATGTGACCCCTTACCTGCTAAACCGGGGTGTAAAGCTGTGTGCGCAAAAGAAAACTGTGGCTTCTGAATCGTGGTGCATCAGCACAGTCCTGCGGTTGATCGGCTCTTTGCTCCATGGTGGTTTGAATACAGTACCAAAAGCGAAGTGTCGACTCGTTCTTTTTTCATCCAAACTGGGGTTAGAGCGCTTTTTATGTGTGCATGTTAGAGCATTTTGGGGTGAGAATGATAGTAACACATTTTAATGAGATGTCATCTTTATGAGACTACGTAATTTAGAATACACTGTATATAATTTATGTATACACACACACACACATACAAATATATTTCTGTCAAGTAAATGATGAAGTGTATGTTTTAGCTAAAGCCGCTATTTTACACAGTGTAGGGTTTTTTTTGTGCAATTTTTGAAATTGTCCTGTGGTTTCACTTGATTTTGCTGGCCCCATTAACACATTCTGTTGATTGTATGTAACTTTACACCTTCATGTCTACTAACTCTCTTTTTCATGTCAGTAGAGTATTAGTAGACTGTAGGGTTAGCGTAAGTTGACATGTAGTTGCAAAGACATGTATAGTAAATAAAATATATGTTGGGGAGCATAAAAATAAAGAGTTAGTATATATTAATAAGCAGACAGTCTAATACTCTGATAAGAGTTAGTGGACATGTAGTTGCAAAGTTACTTATAGTCAACAGCATGTTCATAAAAAATCATATTCTAATTTAGTCACTTTTTTCGCAATTGCATGTCTAATAATTATTACAGTAGTTTTAGCAGAAAAGCTTGACAACAACCCATGACCTATTAAATACGTAAATATACGATTTTAACCAAAGAATGTGACTCATTCAACCTGACAACATTGTCAAGCCAACTCAACTCATTTTAGGGAAGCAGCTGCACAGTTCTCATATGGTCCAGATGGGTTTTGGTTTTATTAGAACGCCTCCGATAAGTTTAGTTGGCAGTTTTAAGAACGCTTGTACGATGTCTCCAATTCAAATAGCAAACTTTTGCTGTAAAGACGGCAGTTCCTGCAGCAGTTTTATGTAACTGCGCTGCATCCTGGGTTAGTGTTGTGTGGGGTATGTGGGAATGTGTGGGTGTTTTATATGTGCATACAATGTCTGTCATGTGCATGTGTGTTTGCCTTTGTTTCACACGACTTTTTTTTCAGCCTGCGCTGAAGTGTAAGCTTACACAACCTTGCAACTGTCCGTATTATTGTCAAAAGCACTCTCTTCGCGAATATAAATACAGAAAGTGTTAACCGTGCTTTTTTTCATACCTTCAGCTGTACAGGGGAGGATGTGGTGTGTATGTATATATGAGTGTGTGTGTGGACAGGGAGAGCTACAAACTAGGCCGCATACCAAGTTGCCACAGGATGTGTTTATCTAAAATTGGGCCCCTCGGCTGTGCACTACCAAAGCTCAGATGTAACTTTATTTTTTACCATAAATCATAAATCTTGCCGTTTAAATAGAAGATTGGTTTATGATTTTAACAGAACTGGATATTTCACATGTATAATTTAAATTCGTGTTGTTTTGATTTCTATCCGGTGATGATGATTCCTCAAGCTGCCATTTCTCAGAAAAATGATCTGAGTGTATTTTTAATTATTCTCCTCAAGTCAGACATTACAATGCTATTTATGGTAAACACTTTTTTTGTCTATTAATCATCATTTATAAGGATGTTAGCAACAACCGTTATGCATAGTGAGGTCATAATCCGTTCATTTCAACATGGAAATTAAGAGAGTTTTATGAATACTAAAAATGCTTCTGAAACATTTGAAATAAAAAGACAATATGGCAGTCTGACAGCACTGATGAAAACCATCGTCTGCATTTTCTAATTTACAAACATTTAATTCACAAATCATATTATCACAGGAATTTGAGCTAACTGAATTTCACACTGACAATTATTAGTTTTTGAGTTGTCCATCTTTTATTTCAATGACAGCAGAATGAACGGTTTAAACAGAAATATTTTAAACATGAGAGATAAAAATCCATAAGAATACTATGTATAATTTTAAAGAATCCCTAACAGGCCATAAATTATTATTTTTTATTTTCCTTGTCAGAAAGTTATGTAACATTTCTCTGGTCAGGCATCGTGCAAACATGCAAATTCAATCGACCACATGTTCAGAATCACTATAAAGTTGATAATGCTGATAAAGTTGCGGTCTTCATCTCAAGTAATTTAGAAGTGGTCTACATGAAAATGTACTTTGTATATGAATTCAGGTTTCCTTGCATTCAGTGAAGCAAGACGCTCAACCTGCAAAACGTTTGTGCGGCTCGAGATCTGCCGTCATTAAAACAAAAGCGGGACAAACCACAAAGCCTGCTAATGCGTTTGCTAATAATTCATGTCTAACAGCATGAAATTCAGTTCCCTCAAATTGCTCTGATGATAATAATATCAATTAAAATGGGAATGTTTGTATGAAATTAGTGCAATTTTTTTTAATAAACAAGCTAAATTATTTTTCTAACACTTTACAGTAAGATCCAATTTGTCAATGTTGACAACAAATACATTTATAGTACTTATTAATCTTTGTTAATAAAACAACATTAGTTCATTAGCTCATAAAAAAAATTTATTAACACATACAATGTTTTATTTTAATAATGTATTAGTAAATGTTTAAATTAAGTTTAACTAAGATTATCAGATACTTCTGAAGTATTTTTCAAAGTTTGTTCATTTTAACTAATAGTAGTGTAATATTAACAAATGAAACCTTATTTTAATATGTTACCCCCAAGCCTCCTTTCACTTTCACACATGGTTAACTGGTGTTTTAACAGGATGGAACATCACCAGCAGCAGCACATTAGACAACACTTAAGACAAATTTAAAAACACTTGAGCAGATAATTGGGGGCCAAAGAGAAGACCAATGTTAGACCAAAATTGACTTTGCATTCTCGTCAACTGTTTTTGCCTCAGTGACCATCATGATGTTTTGAGAGACTTAGTCGAAAGGTCACTATTTCTGTCCAATAAGAACATGCATATACGAGAAGAAATGTTTCTAGAGGATCAAATCAGCATGTTACAATGATTTCTGAAGGACAAAAATGGAGTAATGGTGCTGAGAATTCAACTAACATCACAGGAATAAATTATTATACTAATTCACAGTATACCGTTTTTACTGTATTTTGAGCAAATAAATGTGAACATATGAGACCATTTTTAGAAACAAACTTTAGAATGTCATTAAGTGCTAAACGTTTTTTTAAATGCATCCGCATTTATGCAAAATTCAATTTACAAAAAAGCAATTAATGCTTAAACCCTGAAGATTATATGTAAACTGATTCACATATGATTGTTCAAACCTCTTTGTCTGTGGTTTTCTTCTGAAATGCAGATTGTCCACTGATAAGAGAGAAGTGTTCTATTTCTAGTCCTCTTGTTCACCAGTTACTCACCTACTTTTGTTCTGTCGTCACCCGTTGACAGGTTCGGGGGAGATGGCATTCAGGTGCAAGTTCTGTGGCCGAGGTGGACGGGACAGGCGATCTTTGCGCTCACTCAGGAAGAGTGTCGGGGGGGAGAAGCCTTACCAGTGCAAACAGTGTAGCAAGAGATTCAGCCTTAAACACCAGCTAGACACACATCACCGGGTCCACACAGGTACAACCAACCTTTAAACCCATGAACCGAGCCTTTCTGCAGAGTTTGAGCTCCAACCTGGAGGTTTCTAGTGACCCTGAACACCTGATTAGCTGGTTCAGGTGTGTTTAGTTATGGCTGGAGCTGAACTCTGCTGGACATTAAAGATTTAAAGATAAAGATTATCTTTACAGATAAAGATGTCAATTTCTGAGAAATCAAACATTGTGTTTTACTGATTCAGATTACAGATCTAATCATGGTACAGTGCTATATTACAGTATTTTCATTTTTAAGTTTGTTGTAGTTTTAGTTAACAATAATAAGAGCTTAGAAGATTTTTGGACATCGTCTTCAGTTCTCTCTCCTCGTCTCAATTCCAGGTGAAAAACCATTTGAATGTCGGCTGTGCGGTCAACGTTCGCGTGACTATTCGGCTATGATTAAGCACCTTCGCACTCACGGAGGTGCTACACCCTACCAGTGTACCCTGTGTCTGGAGTTTTGTAGCAGCCTGGCAGCCATGCAGAAACATCTGAAGAATCACCCCTCTCAGGACTTTCCTCCAGACTGGAGCCTGAGCAGCACATACCTGTACAACTGCCACACCTGACCCTGCAAATACTGGACATTTGAGTCCAGGTGGACTAAAAGTGTAGATATCAAACATTCTTTTGAATACATTTAGGAACCTATTTTGATCCAATTTTACAAATATTATAATATATAAATATATAATTTACATTTATTTGACAAAGATGGATATTTCCTTTGAAGACGTCTAGTTAGGTGAACATTCCACCCACTAAATAAGATTAAATTGATTGAAATTTGCCAATGCTTATTTTCTCTGTGAAATGTCAATCATCACAATAGCATAGAAAATGCATGTTTATTTATTGAGCTGGTGAAATTTGAAACCTTTATCTGAGCACTCACTAAGTGATCTATTTACACACTGTATGCAATCTTTTAATAAAAGCATTATGATTAAAACACATAGTTTGAGGCTTTTTTAATGCTTCAATGTCTGGAAATATCAATCTGTTTGTTCTATCTACGCAACGTGTTTATTTACTTTGCGAATAACCGCAACATGGGATTTTCCTAGCACTAAAACCACAGTTTAACAACCACTTTGGCAGATCAAAAAGTTGCAAAAATACGGTGATAGTAAAACTAACATGTATGACATGAGCTAGATTTCCTGAATAGACACAATTGCTTTATTCACATTCAAACATTTATCATTAATGCATGAAAATGAACCTTATTGGTTCTTGCTGAAGCTCAGACGTGCTGTGCAACCCATGAGAATGAAGCTCATTGGTTCTTGTTAAAACTCAAACGTGTTGTGTAACACAAGAATCAACGTCATTGGTTTTTGCAGAAACTCAAATGTACTGCATAACACACAAGAATGAACCTCACTGGTTCTTACTAAAGCTCAAACATGCTGCATAACACGAGAGAATAACCTCATTGTCAAGCAAGTATCCTTGATTTTCCATTTATCATAACTGATGTGTGTTAATGAATGTTTATGTGAACAAAAGTTTGATTGTAAATTCTCTCTCTTCATCATATAAAGCAATAGTGTCTTTTCAGAATATTTGGATTAAAACTCTTGATTCATATGGATTTGTTTTTAATCCCTTTATGAACTTTGAACAAGTGTCAAAGTGGTAGATGCATAGCCGTCAACAGAGAAGCAGAAATCTCTCAGATTTCTTTAGAAATATCTTCATTTGTGTCCGAAGGTGAACAAAAGTGTTACGAGTTTGGAACAACATGAGGGGTGACTAATTACAGCATTTTCATTTTTGGGGTGAACTAACCGTTTAACTCATGTTAGCATCAATGTAGCAGATCTAGTCCGTCAAATAAGCCTACGGTACATTCAATTCTTTTTAATAAATGCCGTTTAAAACTATTCTGAGAGTTGCCATAACTTAAATGAATTGTGTTAGAGTTCTGCACTTATGACAATTACTGTAAAGATGAACTAAACACAGGAAAACAATTAAAATGGTTCTCATTTACAGCAATTGTTGAAGGTTTTAAAACGGAAAGAGTAGGCCTATATCTAGCAAAGTACCAATAAAACCAAAAGAGTAGCCATTAATGGTGAAAGATGCTTAAAGGTGTAGTCGTGGCGTCAACCAGCAGGACAGGACAAATTATCCAACTAATCCAGAAAAGTTACTCTCAACTGGAAAACTGGAAAAGCATTGCTATGCGGTGGCGACAACTGGTTGAACGTTAAGACCAGATCCTTTACCATTAGAACACCACCTTGATGATTAAAGCTTACTGCAAGCATGTACGAGAAATACAAAACATTAGTCTACAGTGAACAAATACACCATGATTTTGCCTTATACAATAAAATATTAACAATTTGGAAGTAAAACATTTTAAAACATTTCAAAACGCGACGTTGAGCACGCTCAGAAAAACAACGTTTTCGTAACTTAACGAGAGCGTTACTAAAACGTCACGTGGTACAAGTTTAAGTCTCAGATAATACAAGTAGTAATTAAGAGAGGAGATGGACGCTTTTACTGTAATTCGCTGATTTCTGAGGCTGACACTCGCTCCTCCTGGAGGTTGTGGATAGTGAAAGCGCATGTTTGTATCCTCCCCACGAAATTTCCAGTTGCAATGCCCTGCACGACTCAAATCTGGCACCGGTTCGCCATTGTAAGTGTTCACTTTGACCACAAGATGGCCCTATATTATCATGGATAGAGCTGACTCCACGTTCGTAGATTACATTTCATTTGTGAGAAAATGCATGTATGAGAATGTCACGAAAACACGCCAAGGTTCATTTATTTTACTGATTTATTCATTTTAAGTCGTTTTATTGTAATATTACTCTCGTGATCATTAATCACACATCTACCAAAATTCTCAGAAACATGTTTTAAATGGGGATTTTCTTTTTCATTCAGTATTGTTGAATAAAACTACTGAAATAAAATGACAAAATAAAGAAAAAAACATGAACTTTAGAAATAAACAGAAATTGTTGAAGCACTAAAATTAGTACAACTAAAATGATAATGAATTAAAGCTATATAGCATAAAAAACTAATAAAAATAGCAACAAAATAACTGTAGATTTTTATAATACCAATATTGTAAATATACCAAAATATTATGCTTTATATTTCCTTTATATGTGTTTATTAAAGACACTTGTGGCTTCAACAATGTCCTCCAAGATGACAATAATCTCAAACGGTTGCAAAGTTTAATTAAAATAAATATTGAATTCACAGCGAATAGCACTCATTATTACTTGTATTTTTTGGAACATGAACAATGACAGAATTGTATTTTTTTGGGGCGAACTGTCGATTTAAGTCATTCAAATGGTCTTTTGTGAAAATCAACTGGTTTTGGTGTATAGAAAAGCAGTTGATGTTTCACTCAGTGTTTCACAAAAGACTATTTAAATGACTTAAATCGACAAAAAATGAAATTCTGTCATCGTTCATGTTCCAAACCTATGTGACTCTTTTTCTTTTCTTTTCTTTAGTGCTCACAAAAGCAAATATGTTAAAAATAAAACTGGTCCCCTCTGACATTCACTGTGTGGAGAGAAAACAAACAGGGGCATTTTTACTGAGAAACATATAATCTTACTTTATTCCACAGAAGAAAGTCATTAGGATTGTAATGAGTCTTTACTTACTCACACGAGGGTGAGTAAGTAAAGACAGAATTTTCTCATTTAACATTAACTATGTCTCAGAACAATTGAAAAAAAGATGACAACGGATAACAGAAATGTTATATTATGTGTGTGTGTTGATGGAAAGTGCAACTGAAGGCTTATCCATCCATCTCCAGGGTTGGTCAGCAGACGTGACCTGACGTCAGTGGGATTCTGAATATAGCTCTACTTTATGCTGAAGTGAAGCTGGATCCAAAACCTTGCCAAAGAGAAAAGATTGTCATATATACTATATGTAAAATATCAGTTTGAGTGCAGTTAACCGCTAGAGAAGAACTTAAATAATAGTAATTTTTTAAAAATTGTCATTTTTGTGAAATGATTTATAAAGGGAAAAATGCTCAGGATGTTGGAGGAAGCAGTAAGCTTCTTTATCGGCTGACTCAGCAGGATGGAGTCCTATCATTACTTAGGAAGCATCCATTAATGTGATCTCATGACCCTTTACTCTTATGACATTTGCTTGTGCATTTCAGTAGTTTCAGAGGTTATTGACCAAAAGCAACATCTACAATTCTGTATACCAAATTTGCACTGGAATGGTGGGACAGTTGCACTTCTGAGGTAGAATTTAGGTGTCTTCACATATTTAATTATGCTCAGAGCTGGCATAAATGTATTTCCACAGCGATTGTAACTATACTTTGATAGTATGGGATGAGGTGTGTCACAGAAAGTATAATCATGTCTAGTTGTTGTACAGTGTTGCATCTTTACACTGAATCTTGTGTAGAGCAGAGTCTTCACTTGACTATGTAAAGATGCCTTTATTCACTGCAAAAAAAAAAAAAATAGTGTTTAAAATGCTTAGTGTTTAAAGATGCTTAGTGCCTGTTTTCCATTAGAAATATTTGAAAATGCTTAAATCAAGATAAACGTGTGTCATGTGCTTGTTTTAAGCACAAACTTACTCCATTTTAATAATTATTTTCCCCTCAGAAAACAGGGCTTATACTGTATATTGATTTAAGAATGTTTAAATATTTGCAATGGAAAGCAAAACAAAAACACGGCTGAGAAACAACATCATTAGCATCATGAGCAAAAGTAAATTCCCAACAAAATATCTGTTACTATTTAATTTATTCAATTAAATATATATATATATATATATATATATATATATATATATATATATATATATATATATATATATATATATATATATATATAGTTAATTATTTAATAGTATATATAATAGTTATTTTGTTTTCTCATGTATTGACAGAAAAGCTCTCCTGTCCTCATGTTGAGAGAAATCAGGAGTCATTTTGTTTAAACATGATTACTTCTAGGCTAAATGTGAAAATGTATTAATCTCACTCACTTGTACAAAAAAACATTCAGTATTCCTCAAAATGAATAAAAGCAGTGAAATGCAGAATCAGAACAGTACACAAACCTCCAAAAACACATATTTGTACATTAATCTCACTTTATTGACCAAAGCATTCGCTGCTGACCTTCGATGACTCAGTTCAACCATACGCAGAAATGACTTTAGACTTTAGATAAGTGTAAAACTTTCTGATCCAGAACGGCAGCGGCTGAAAGGTTTGTTTGAGCTGGACTGAATGTGTACCAATCTGCATTTCTTTCAGCCTTGTTATTATTTTAATTTGGGTGTGAAAGAGTCTTTACATTTGCCCCAAAATATAATTTTATTGTTATTAAATAACAATCAAACAAGCCCAGATAAGAGGAAAAAGTAACGCAAAAGTAACGTAATGCACTTTTCTTCAAAAGTAACGAAGTAACACATTTAGTAACTTTTTAAGGGACACAATATTGTAATGTATCCTAACGGTTTATGTATAGGCTATGGCCACACCCACACCCACCTACTCCTCCTCCTCCTCCTCCTCCTCCTCCTCCTCCTGTTTTTCTCCAGATTATCAGACAATAGCTCAGTCTGGGGCAGACAACACATGAAGAAACCCTACAACTACAGCACCAATGACTTCAGACAAATGTATAGAAGGGATGTACTGGGATCTTGATAAGCACATTTGTCTGCAGTGCGAGGGGAAATATGCAAAACTTGCGGGTAAGCTGCTTCAAATTCAGCGTCTCTTATTCCGTTATTGACTTATAAACAGGGTGAGAAGGACAAAGTTAATGACGCCCAAAGCAAATGTTTCCAGAGCAGTCATTTAATAATGAAAATATTCGAAATAATTAAATATTCGAGTTTTTTAATGATATATCCGTGTTGTAGCTTAAATATATAGGGTAATAAACACTTTGAAACACACTGAAACATATGTTCATATATGTTTTATATATATATGTTTTATATATATATATATATATATATATATATATATATATATATATATATATATATATATATATATATATATATATATATATATAAACATGAAGTATATGTTTCAGTGTGTTAGCCTATTTATTTAAGCTACAACACGGATATATCATTAAAAAAATAATATTGAATATTTCATTATTTCGAATATTTTCACTATATATATACTATGAATATCCATCTATCTATCTGTTTTGACTGCAGGTTACGAGTTTACTGAAAACTGCGGCTGGTCCGACGATGGACGGCTGGTCAGTTCTACGTACAGCCCGTGCAGAGATGGGACGTTTAATGATGGATTTCACCTTAAGTGCCAAAAGTGCCTCACTTGCACAACGCCAGAGTTTATTGCATGCAGCGCAACATCGGACACAATCTGCTGTAAACGAGGGTACGTTTTTTTTTTTTATGTGCGTATGCTTATGGCACTTTCCTCCATAATCATGTAGCTGTTGTTTTACCAGCACTGAGGTTAATTCAGTCACATTTATCAGACGATAGATTCGAAAGCGAGTCCAGTATTGCTTGGCGGTTTATAGGGGAGCGCGGGGCACAAAGTAACGCGGGGTAAATAGTAACACAGACTTTTTAGATAGTTGCACGGTCTTAAATGTTACGTGCTAACGGGCTTTTCACCATACCGTTTGCATGCGTCTTCTGGCCATCTTTCGAGAAATTTCAGCGAAATTTGGATGAGAACCACAGGAAAACCTCTTTTGAAAGCATGAAAATATTTTTTGTTATAGTAGTTGTTTTTCGATTTCCAAAGAATGTGCGAAAGTATGTTAGTCTAATCTTATATTGTTATGATTACCATCTTCCTGGCTAAAAGATGGTACCATTTTGAAAGATGTGAAAAACACACAGTGACTGCTAGCCGGTCCTGAAGTGAACACGATACCGCGGGGTTAGTTGTAACGCGGTGTTACAATTAAGCCGCATTGAATAGGCTGCATCAATAATCATATATTTTGCATTGTATTAACCTATTAAAACGTTTTTCATGTCATTACATTGCTCAAAGCATAACAATGTAATAAATAAAATAAAATAAATATATTCCATTCATAAGTTATGCTTATAATCATTAAGACTCAACTTTTATTAAGAAATAAAAATAAGCCAATGAACACCCATTGGATAACATGGTGTTACAACGAGCCCCGCACACGGGGTAAGTTGTCACATTTCACTCCTTGCGCTTTTGGTGATACTGCGCAGAAACTGTAGGTCCGACGAACATCAAACCAGTGCTCATTTGTAGGAGAGGCTTGTGTGTTGTTTGTATAAAAATATGGTTTGTCTAACCCTATTACTTTTTTCATTATTTGGCTAAAACCAAAAAGTGTTACGTTTGTCCCCGCGCTCCCCTATGTATTTTGGTGTATTTATGCAGTATCTGTTGGTCTTGATATTATTGGATTTTCTCCTGTTTTGTATTGGCAGAGATGTTGTTTTCAATGGATCATGCGTCTCTCGGCCATTACAGACCACAGTCATAACGGTGATACCTCTCTCTCTCTCTCTCTCTCTCTCTCTCTCTCTCTCTCTCAAAGATATTATATAAGGTTAAGTAAAAGATTAAGTACAAGCCGTTTTCACAGTGTAAAACTGTTTCTTTAGACCTTGAGTGAGACTTCCATAGTAACTGACAGCAGCACAACAACTGACCGCTCCTCTCCCACCTCCTCTCAGACCTCCTCTCCCACCTCTGTGCAAGGTCCATTTCAAAGCCATCCTCATGCAATCAATGTGACAGGTTTTGTTTTGCATTTCAGCGTTTTTACTCCGCATATCTACGACAGTTTTCCACACACACTGTACTGTATAGTTTGCGGTCTGTAAGTTTTTTTGAATAAATATGCCTTATACTCAACAAAGCTGCTTTTATTTCAAGCAAAAATTTCCACTCGTTTTCACTTTTCACTGAGGAAATCCTCATACATCCCCCAATCAGGATTATATAATGAATTTAAAATTATAAAGAACAGTATTTATTTGAAATAAAACTTTTTTTAACCATTTAATATTCTTTACTGCCACTTTTCACTGCATGCTTTCTGAATAAAGTATTCATATCTTTACTACTATTAATAATAATACTTACAGGCCCCAAACTTTTATATAACATATTTACAGTATTTCTAAATATCGGTGCTTTGTGTCAATCTGTATGTAGTTTACATGTTAAAATGTAACACACAACATGAGAGAAAGAAACATAGAATGTGTTGGATTCAGTGTTAAACAAAAGTAAATGTTTCTTCTCTTTTGTGCATTTTTGTAGGGATCTATGTTTGTTTAGGGATCTTATCCGTTCTCATGCTGGTATGTTTGATCTTTGTTTTCAAGAGGAGGAAGACTAATCAGCTGAATGAAGGTCAGTTCCAGGAAGAAACATCTGCAGGATATTCTGGAAGTTTTAGGCATGTTTCTTGTTATGTGTGGCCAAGGGCGATTCTAGGATTTTGATTTTAGGGGGGCTCAGCCCCCAATAAGGGTATGATTAAAAAAATATTTGACTATTAGGGTAGGGTGGTATGCTACTAACCTTACTGCAATCCACTATTCCATTGTATTCCCTGTATTTCATATATGGGAGTAGGAGTACTGACTGAGCCATATACAACACTGTAATAAAAAAAAAAAAAATTTTATTAATCAAATATATTTTTTAGGGGGGCTGGGCAGAAGCTGGGCTGAAGCCCCCCTAAAAAGGGTCTAGTGACGCCCCTGTGTGTGGCTGAGGCTAATTCGATGTGTATTGAAAAAGCTTAAATCATCAAATTACGTCAGTGTTCATTCTACGGAAATAACAAAAGTAATCGATGACATAGACCTACAACTCAACTTTAAATCACTTCAATTAGATTTAGGTGCTAATGTACAGAGAAACGGATTTCTCTGAGATGTTTTTTTTTTTTTTTTTTTTTTTTTGGCAGGTAGTATATAATATGAGGGAGTGTTTTGGAAACTGCGGCAGTCCAGAAATATAAAACTTCAGTGTTAGGGAGGAAAAAGGTTTACTGGGGTTCAATAACAGGGTTGCTGCAAATGTTTTAAAATCAAATTGAAGACCTTTTTGGATGAACAGAGAAAATAAAAATAATACTATACACACACACACAAAAAAAACCCGAAATCACATTGTATTATATGCATATGTAAACAGTACTTAACTCAGTCCTCCATACTAAAAATATACAAACAGTAATCACAACAACACAAAAGTTCAAATCTTACATGCATAACTGATCATAACGTCTTAAATTATGAAGCATGAAACATTCCCACTTAAATTTTTTCTAACGATAATGTTATGAATTCATAAAATGTAATTAGAATGAAAAATGAATTACAACTAAAACCAATAAAATACAGTATTGTTCAAAATAATAGCAGTACAATGTGACTAACCAGAACAATCCAGGTTTTTAGTATGTTTTTATTGCTACGTGGCAAACAAGTTACCAGTAGGTGCAGTAGATTCTCAGAAACCAGACCCATCATTCATGATACACTCGCTCTTAAGGTTGTGCAATTGGCCAATTAGTTGAAAGGAGTGTGTTAAAAACAGTAGCAGTGTCTGCCGTTGATTGTACAAACTCAAAACTATTGTAGCAATCCTGTGAATCACTAAACTAATATTTAGTTGTATGACCAGTCTTTTAAAACTGTTTCACATCTGTGTGGCATAGAGTAACTGTACAATACTGTACAACAACATGTAACAGCACTTACATGATCAGAATGCTTATGCATGTGTATTACATCATTGCAAACTCTGGACTGATACTATGAAGCAATCTGCATTTCACAAGACTAACAGTGATTTCTTGTTTCCACAGAATTTCACAAACTCAATGGTGAAGCTCGGGAAATCTTGTCCAAAACGGCCATCAACCGAAATGAAAATTCAACAGTCTCATGCAACATAATCAGAGAAATTGATAATGATCACTTCACTGGATCTGCGGTTTTATTAGGTGGGTATAAACACTACTTTCATTTGACCTTAGATTAAATCACTCCTTTCAGGTGTTTACAGTAAATTTCCTTGGAAGCTGATTTTCCATAAACACATTCGGTAACGATTTTGTAAGTCCACATTCTACTAACGAAATGGAACCTTGTAACTACATGTTAACTACCAGTAATCTGAGTGTCATGCGCATTTCTGCATTTGGCCAACGCTTTTATCCAAAGCGACTTAGATTGCATTCAAGGAACATATATTGATACTGATATTCAAATCAGTTCTTGCTTTCCCTGGGGATCGAACCCTTGATCTTGGTGTTGTAAACACCAATGCTCTACTGATTGATGAGTTACTTTGCAAGTACAAGTCCACTTATTCTAACTCGATAAAGGTAATGTAATAATAATGTAAACCCCTATCGTCATTTCCATTCATAGCCGATGTCCAGGGTGCTCCTTTGAAAACCGTGCTGAACAACCTGGATGTTCTTGAGGAGCTTGTGTTGGTATTAGACCCAGATACCACTGGAGCCAAGAATACACGTCACCTTGCTGCCCAGTGCTCTTTTTCCTTTGCCTGGATCAATTATGCGTATTCCATGAAGGACCACAAAAGCCCCCTCGTTGCCGTTTTGGAGGGTGTCGTCACCAAGAACCCAGACTGGACCGTCGGCCACCTCGCCGAGCTGTTGACCGCTATCGGCCGTAACGATGCCGTGGAGATTTTGGCAAAGCTTCCTGCTGGTGTAGAAGAATGATTCGTGTGATATTGAAAAAAAAAAACAGTATTTTACAATTTTTATCTAACAACTTTACAAATTGTAAAACAGTTATTTTTTAATCATGAGATTGCTATATATTTTTTATATAGTTTTAGATTTTTTTATACCAGTATTTAGCACTTCTGAGACGCACAAATTGTGAAACTCTAGTTCTTTTATCACAATGGTTAACAGATGTGTGCATCTGGAACATACGGGAACATTTAAGAACGCATGAAATGTTGTTGCATTGTAGCATCCATATCGTTTCAGTTCAGAATTGCGTTACATATTCAGTTTTGCGTGTATCAATACAGTAACACTGCATAATTCATATTTAGTCTTTTTATTAAATTACTCCAATTCCTAAAAAAGCGTTTTTGTATTCTTATTTAATTCCACTGTTTTATAAAAATCAGGTTGCTTTGGTATGTTCAGCTCAAAGACAGCAATAAATCTTGAACTCTGTTCAAACATTGTACATCTTTATTAAGCAAAAACATTATAAATAAAAAAGTGCATAGAAAAATTAAACAGGTTTAGAAATATGTATACAACTATTTACAAACTTAGGGGTCGTTTGTACAAGGTAGCAAAGACTTTTTTGTCTAAATTTTTAAGTCTTTCAACACAACGCTGTTGTTGCTTTTTTTCAGTTTTTTCGTTTTTTAAATAACCTACACAGGAACAGACAGATTTTTCTTTTCCCAAGAAGATCTGGGAAATGCATCATCATCACAGGAGGTCCTGACTAGTTCTTTGCATCCTTCATTGCACACGAGCCGACTCTGCATGACAGAACAGACCAAGCAAATCTAGTTTTGCATTAGTATTACTTGACGTTGTCTGAACAGCTTGAGGTAGAAACCTTGCAAGTCTGGGGTGGTTTGATTAAAATATGAGATCCGCTAAATTTCAGGTTCTTGATGGAGATGCCCACTCCACACAAAACAAAGAAAAAGCAGGAGACGGAGGAAAACCGTTCGGTTCAGGAAGCCAAATAAAAGCGAAGACATAAAAACATCTGGCTCAAAACATCACCTTGTAAAAAAGGCCACGTTGCAAGAACTCATCCTCAATGTTCAAGTTAAAAAAAGGAAAGAAAATGGAGAAAAGGTTAAAAAGAAGGAAAAAAAACCTGAAGAAAATTCCAATAAGACCTTGGTCACATACAAAAAAGCACAGACCTATGGGTGTAAACTCCCATAAAGACAAACAGGAATAAATAGAACGCTTCTACAGTCCGAACAATCTTTTATACGCGTCGATGAACGATGGCATCGGCTTGATTTTTTCCCACATGATGAAGATAACCAACTCCAAATCTCTCAAGGAAAATTAAGGTGCCGAGTGCCATCAATAACTCTTCTATAAATATATATAGATTCTGTAAGTCACCAGTATACATTGCCTTTGCGATCCTACGTCTATAGGACACGTCAAGCAGTAAATGTAGAGCTCCAATTGTATGTGCAACTGTGGCAAAGAAAAATATTTTATTGCAGGAACAATCCACGACGTCGTCACACCTTTAAAAGCTGTGACGCAATGAGGATGCGGTTAGTCACGATTAGCTTAAGTAGTGTCCTCTACTACACGATGAAAAGGTACACAAACATCTCTACACTCTCCAGGCATGATTTTGTTTCGACACAAGGCTCTCAAGAGGTATAAAAAGCACAAACATGCTAAAACGTTGCTCTTCGAGTACTCGGAATGGGCGTTGAAAACGGCATACAAATATGGGCATATTGTTAGAGAGCGCGTCTCGTTTTTCTTTGCTATTTTAGTACCGGTTGCAGCGATTTCAGCCTGCTTCGGTTTTCTAGTGACAAGTGAAAGAGGAAGTGTGTCGTTTCCCCTTTAGACTTTGTGTTTGAATTAGCACCATGGAAGTCATCAAGTTTAAAAACCACCTATACAGTTTTAGTTTCAAAAACAAAGCGTCTAGACATACCGATAAAAATGCAACGACATATAAATTACCGAAAGGAAATGTTAAAAGGAAAAGGGTTCCGTCACAGATGAGAAAACCATTAGATGTGTCCGTTACCAACTGCCATAGATAAGGAGTGAGGGGTTACAATGTCGTCCTGAGCAGTGCGAGTCTTTCTCAGTTAAACATAAAAGTGTGATCGAAAATAAAATCGATAGATACAGATCTGAATATGTTCACATCATTTGATTAGTAATATGCATGTTTTTACAGAGCATCTTCACGGTCTCTAAGCTTTCGCAAACTAGATGGTCCGCACTGAAAACTCTCTCAAGCACGAAGACTTTAAGATCAGCTTGAAAAAGAAAAAGGGAGGACGTTTGAGATTTAAAGGTCATTTACGGGAACAGAACGCCCTGAAATCTTGGCAGCGGCCATTTCTATTCAGCATTAAAAAGCCAAGAGAAAGAATTTAAAAGTAGTCTGCGAAATAAACAATGTCTCTGGCTTAAGTTCAATCGTTGAACCGTTTATGAACTGCTTTAAAAAAAAAGAAGAAACTGCTATGATTGAGGCGGAGACTCTTTCCAAAACCACTAATATTCCGATAAAACATTTAGTGAACCACAAAGGATGCAGCACAAAGGGAAATGTTCCTGAAAGGCCATGATCATGTTTCCAGACGTCATCAATCTGCTCTGTGCCACTGAATTTCTATGGGTCGGCAGGAATCACAATTCAAGGACATGAATGGCTCCACAACAGCGGTTTAAAAGTTAGTTGTCCTTCCGAATGAAGGACTTTGAAGAGGTGACTCTGTTAGGCTTTGAAACCCTCTGCTTGAACCCCCTTTACCCGTCAACCCTCGGCCCAGTGTTTTTACCCGTCTAGCTCCATTGTCGAGCAGTTGCACTGCAACTTTTCCATTACTCTTCATCAGTTTAAGAAGCGTCGACAGCGCTTTGCACCACAGTTGCAACCGAGCTTGTTGCTGGCATCTTCAATGGGGAACTTGTAGTCGTAGGTCAGCTCTTCTCCACGGTAGATCTTCCGCAAGGCAAAAATGACTATGTGCTTCTGACCCTCGACGTTGATGACTCGAGAGTAGCAGTTTGGTTCACAGGAGTGGTTGATGAACCGCGCTGCATTACCGTGCATCGTGGCATCTACAACGTCAAAGTCGTCGATGCGGAACATATAGCATCCAATGCCCTGGTAGGAAAAGCAGAGGAAAGAGGTGATTTAAGAATGACATTCAAACTCTGACCCAAATGAAGCACAGGAACAAAATAAACTAAAATAGGAACTAAATAAGTAAAATAAACATTTTCATAAGTAATTCTTAGTCTGATTCAGCATTAAATGGATCAAAACTGATAGTAAAGACTTTGAGAAGTTCATTTAAGTTCAAAAGAATGACGTTTCTATTCGTGATAAAAGGAATGAAAACAAGTTGAATGGTTTCCACAAATACATTCCGCAAGCTGTTAATCTGGATGATGATTTGAAATGCTTCTTGAGTATCTAATCATAATTTTAGAGAGAATTCTGAAGGATCATGTGACACCGAAGACACCCGTCAGATGCTGAAAATTCATCTTTGATCACTTTAAAAAAGTACATTTTAAAATGATAAAATGTAATGTGAATGTACTTAAAAAAGTTGTAAATTATTTTACAATACTAAAGTTTTTACAGTACATTCAATTCTAGAAAATTATATAAAAGCAGGAGAAAACTAATTAAAGCACAAACACATGAAAAAAACATTGTACAAGTTTTTTTTGCATTCTAGTAATGAAGACTTAATTTTCTTTTTCTTTAGATTTTGAGGAAACCATAATCAACTAAATATTTGAAGTAAATATTGTAATATAATGTTAAATCCGACTACATATAACAGAAAAAAGGAGTAAAAACTATATGATATACCCATAATGCATTTCTGCTGTTCAACCTGGTTGTAACTGGCTGAGAGTAAAAAAATACAAAAAAAATAATACTAGGGATGTCCCGATCTGAGTCACTGAATATTGATTCCCGATCTGATATTTGTAACAGTAGTGCAAGCCACTGGTAGGAATTTTGGGAGAATTTTTTTTTATTTTTTATTTTTACAAAATTAAATTTACATGCACACTGTAAACTTTTTTTTTTTTACTCCCAATGGCAATATTTTTTTTTTTGTATTCTGCACATCTTAAATAAATATGACAAAAATAAAGAGTAAATAAATTACCTTCGAGTGATTCATGACAACAGTGTGCATCAAATGTGCTACAGACAGACACTCGAATGTGCGTGAGAAACTAGAACAGGCCTCGTTCATGCACGCACACTGACTTCCTTTTCCTTTTAAACGGTGGTTGGCAAACCCACTTATAGCTACGTAAAGCCCACCCCTGCATGACAGCTGACGTACAGTAAAGAATTGGGGCTAATGCTAGCATATACCAATCAGTTTATGAAAAACAAAAATCGGCCTTGAAATCAGGAACCTTTCCACTTACCTTGCCATCGTAATACTTCTCGCGCTTGTCCGTAAGAACAGAACGTATAACAATGCCTGAATACTCAATGACCATCTCCCCTGCCTCGATGTTCCGCTTGCAGAAAAGACCTCTTCCGTGAATCGCAGACCTATGATGACGGAAACGGTTACAGTGAATCTCACTTGGCTGTAATGCCAGTACTTTCATTCAAAACAAGGAACTGGGAGGAAAAATGTTGTATATTTAAATTTCAAAAATGTATTGAACCGTTGCAAATACAACAAAAGGACACTAGCAAAGTGTTGATGAATATATTCCAAAGACAATAAAACAATTTCCACATTAATAAACAACAAAGACCTTTTCTGAACCAAGACTTCAGGAATACAAAAGACAAATAATTTTAACAGATCTTAGGGTGTGCATTTTTTTTAATAGATCTATTATGTTGAGATCACCTGGAAACAAAAACTAAACATTTCCTTCCTGTGACTGGATGATTCATCTCTTCATAAAAATCTCTTCATATATGGTAAAATAATACAACTTCTGCAAAATACAGACATACTAAACTTTTCTAATGATGTTGCTCAAATGTGGGGATTAAAAACAGAACTGAAAATATGACTCAGTTCCTTTATTAAGTTGAAACCTACCTGTAGACACCAACTGCTTCCTTTGATGTCCTCTCTAGGTGTCTAAAGCGCATTGCCATTGGAAGCTCCAAACTTGTTGCGCGTCTGTAAAGTGCAATTGATTTAATTTATTATTCACGCGAATAAAACAACAGTTTAATAATAAATCATTCAAAAAGGTTAACACTGATCAAATTAGCCAAGAAAGAGGAATTGCAGTCAGCTAAAGATTAAAAAAGGGGAAAGGAATGTGACATGGCACATGGTCATGGGGAAAAAAGTACCGTAATCAGATGCAAATACCAATTTTTCATGAACCGAAACAAATATATCCAAACTGGTATTTTAGTGCTCATGGCAACCCCACTAAAATACCTTAACAAGTGCCTCCATGTTATTTTTCAGATATTACCTTTCATGCAGTGTGTAATATATCCATTGCAACATGTTTTGAAATGATGTAAAGTAATTTTTTTCTCCCAAAGGAAAGAACTGATTCTGAATTGCCTGAAACGAGTCGTCAGTAATTCTCTTAAGCACAAACCTAAATTGGTTTTTAACAAGTTTGACCAATCAGAGTAGACCAATCACAACAGACTGGACTAGGCCACCTGACCAATAAGAGTAGACCAATAACTGAAGACTAGGCCACTTGACCAATCAGAGTAGACCAATAACTGAAGACTAGGCCACCTGACCAATCAGAGTAGACCAATAACTGAAGACTAGGCCACCTGACCAATCAGAGTAGACCAATAACTGAAGACTAGGCCACCTGACCAATCAGAGTAGACCAATAACTGAAGACTGGGCTACCTGACCAATCAGAGTAGACCAATAACTGAAGACTGGGCTATCTGACCAATCAGAGTAGACCAATAACTGAAGACTAGGCCATCTGACCAATCAGAGTAGACCAATAACTGAAGACTGGGCCATCTGACCAATCAGAGTAGACCAATAACTGAAGACTGGGCCATCTGACCAATCAGAGTAGACCAATAACTGAAGACTGGGCCACCTGACCAATCAGAGTAGACCAATAACTGAAGACTAGGCCACCTGACCAATCAGAGTAGACCAATAACTGAAGACTAGGCCATCTGACCAATCAGAGTAGACCAATAACTGAAGACTGGGCCATCTGACCAATCAGAGTAGACCAATAACTGAAGACTGGGCCATCTGACCAATCAGAGTAGACCAATAACTGAAGACTGGGCCATCTGACCAATCAGAGTAGACCAATAACTGAAGACTGGGCCACCTGACCAATCAGAGTAGACCAATAACTGAAGACTAGGCCACCTGACCAATCAGAGTAGACCAATAACTGAAGACTAGGCCACCTGACCAATCAGAGTAGACCAATAACTGAAGACTGGGCCACCTGACCAATCAGAGTAGACCAATAACTGAAGACTGGGCCATCTGACCAATCAGAGTAGACCAATAACTGAAGACTAGGCCACCTGACCAATCAGAGTAGACCAATAACTGAAGACTAGGCCACCTGACCAATCAGAGTAGACCAATAACTGAAGACTAGGCCACCTGACCAATCAGAGTAGACCAATAACTGAAGACTGGGCTATCTGACCAATCAGAGTAGACCGATAACTGAAGACTAGGCCATCTGACCAATCAGAGTAGACCAATAACTGAAGACTGGGCCATCTGACCAATCAGAGTAGACCAATAACTGAAGACTAGGCCATCTGACCAATCAGAGTAGACCAATAACTGAAGACTAGGCCATCTGACCAATCAGAGTAGACCAATAACTGAAGACTGGGCCATCTGACCAATCAGAGTAGACCAATAACTGAAGACTAGGCCATCTGACCAATCAGAGTAGACCAATAACTAAAGACTGAAATCAATCAGAGTCGACTAGGCTCTTGGAAACGAATCCTCTATTGAAACATTACAAAACAATTGATTCTGCAATATATATTATGAGCAAATTAAAGTGTTTTTGACCTTGAATGCATGCAAACCTACAGTAGGAGACCTCCAAAGCAAAATTAAGAACCTTTAAAATAGTGTAATATTGGCACTTTAAAAAAATAATAATTATAAAAATTCAATTAAAAAGAGATCAGCAAAGTGCTACATCACACACATAGCGTTGTAGTTCTGAAACAATATTGATGTTTTACTGTGAACCTCTATTTCAGGTCTCTGGTAACTCTTTACGTGCTTCTGCGTTATTTCAGATAAATAAAACTTTGATACAGTAAAAATCTAGCTTATTTGACCTGGTAGATTTGAGAAGAACCTCATCTTCTTCCTCATCATACAGGTCGGTTTCAGGAAGCTGTCTGTGCTGTGATGCCAAGAAGTTAAACATATCAAAGGTAGACTTCCTGTGAAACACAAGAGGTGGTGTGAACATTTTACTCATGAATTGCGTCACAGAATTTATGCTTTGAGATAACATCACTTGTTACTCTCCAAGACAAATATGTCTAAACCCCCCTCCCTAAATTGGTATGGTAACCAAAAAGCCGAACGCAAAACACCCACTTAATTTTAGTCATTTAGCGAACGCCTTCTTATATAAAACCTAAAGATTTAGGGACAGCACCCTAAAGTGAACTAGGAATGTCAATCAATTACAAAACACAACTGAAATAATCACACATTAAGGCCATTATTTAAATGAACAGCAAATATTCATATATCAATTTGCTGGGAAACAGGCGTAAACGTAAATAATAATAATATAGTTAGTTTTATTAGTAGTAGGAGTATATTACTGAAGCAGACAAATCAAACGGTTAATAGATTGAAGCTTTGTAATAAAAATACAATTAAATACAAATATAATAATAATGATTATTAGTAGTATTTAGGACTAATAATATTATATTGTGTATAAGTAGTAATAATATATATTGTGACAGACAAGTTCCCTTAGTCATAAAAAGTGGCTTCAGAAGTCAGTAAATTGCCTATCGCCTTGTAGAATAATAATAATCATCATTTTTTTATTATTACTTATTAATCACTATGTTACCACCACTTCATAAATTGTTTTGATTATTCAGCAGTTAAACCAGTGAACTGACCTTAGGTGGACTTCAGAGCGGGCACAGCCACTTGGGTTAACAGGCAGATCTTCCTCCTGACTGGCCTGCTTGTGGAAGCGGAAGGTGTGGCGTTGGCAGCGTTTGGCCCCTTGGAGTTGTTCCACCAGGTAGACTACGGCATCGTGTAGCATTCCCATCATACGAGCCCCGCTCAACCCCGAAAAAGTGAGCTGCCTCAGTCCAGCAACAGCACGGGCTTCCTGGACCCCATCGATAACAGCAGTCCATGCCACTGATGGGAATTTTGGGAGAATTTTATTTAGTCATTTTTTTATTCATAAAAGACTACAATTTACGTGCACACGTAGGTAAATTACAATAAATTACCAAAAAAATCTTACAGGTAAAAATTTGTATTAACTTCTAGGTGAACTTGATAGGTGAAGTACTGTAATCTGATTACAGTGTTGGTCAGTGCAGTGTGAATTAGCCTTCAGATATCTCTGATTGGATTGTTTCACTAAAATCAGGTAACAGCAAAGTGCAGCTCCTCATAAACTTATCAGCCAAAAGGTCAATATTGGAAAATAAAAAATGAAAATCCTACTACTTTTTTCCAACCACAGGTTAAGCCATAACCTCCTACCATCAATGCTGTCTGCTTCTACTCTGAAGCCGTCATCACTAGCGATCTCAAAGCGTAGGTGAGGATGATCTCGGCTGGGGGGAATATGCTCTTCACCGTCTGAGGGAGGAGTGTCATCATCTGAACAGGACAGCATCCCTAAAATGAAAGAATATCATTTAACATGTCATTCTTTGACTAACTGAAAGACCTTAAAATGAGCAAGATTAAATAAAATGGAAGAAAATAATACATTTAAAATATACCTGAGTATTTGTTGAAGTCAGATAGTGCGCTACGTTTAGCAGGATCCCAAGTTGCTGGCTTGTTGCCATCTCCACCTCGAGGCAAAGAAAGGCGATCCCAAGGTCCAGGCCTAAAACAAAATCAATGATTGGTCATATACAGAAACACTTTGAGATATGAGCATCCCGACATATGAGTATTCCGAGATATGAGCAAGCCTTTGAGCTAATTTTTTGCTTTGAAATAATGAGTAAAGATTTGAGATACGAGCACGCTTAGAAACGCGGACGTTGGGTGGTTTAGAACTCGGAGCAGCTCAAGCTGTTTTACTCGTTCACTTCATGTGTTGGTCGACTTCCATATGCATCTCCCACGAGTCTTCCTGTGGTGTATGTTATACAGTATACATTTATTGGGTAATTGCATATGATCTCCACTAGAGGGTACCTTGGTTTTACAGCGGGGTTACCGGGGCAACGAGTGATTCACAAGTATGGAAGCAGCAGGAGTTATGCATTTAATAATAATAAATATAAGGTTCTGAGGAATCATCACTCAATCGAATGACCTACATTCATGGAAATGGTAGAATATTTGTTATTACTACAGAGGAGTTCACTTATCTCGAGTCATGGTTAACTCGCCAATACTATTATGTCGACGATTTTGAAGTGGAACCGCCAAACTCCCTATTTGTCTAAGTATTTTCTTGTTGGTTATGTCGATTCCTTAATGTCGCCGAAATCTAGTATCTCGAGCATAAATGAGAGACAAATTATCCACTTCACATGGTTTATTTCGTGACTCATGAGCATACCTCGTTCGCTGAGTTTGCGTTGCAGGTGAAGCGCGCGCTCACTTCAACGACAGTTCACTCACGTTGATCTGAGGGATAACACACTGCAGGTATTCTGTGTTTTTTTTTCTTCTAAAAATGTATGGAGGTGTTAAGAGAAAACTGGACAATCAATCTCAAAGATGTGGACGATGCAGTGTTTCAGTGGTTCACAAATACACGAGCAACAAACCTTCCCGTCAATGGTCCCTTGCTGATGGAGAAGGTGGACATTCTTGCTGCAAAGAATTTGACTTGACTTCAAAGCAAATCCGGGGTGGCTGAATCGTTTCAAAAAGAGGCACAACATTGTCTTCAAAGTGATTTGTGGAGAGAGCGCAGCGGTTAAACAGAAGCAAGTGGTTCGGGGATTAAGAATCAAATGCGCACCGTGCTGGATGAGACTCTGAACATTTCAGCCGATCGCTTCATCAAACAAATCGCGGCAACACTGTTGTGTAAAAAAACACCAAAACGTTTTTCTCATTTACATCATGTACATCAATACATTTTAATTTTTCTTTCTCTTACTACAACCCACGGTTTGGTTTCACTTTTATAAGAAATACAACCGGCAGGTTTCAAACCCGTCAACACTGATCGGGCTGTCAGAGCAGTCAGGTGGTTCACTGCCAGAGTGAAGCAGTGTGTTTGCTTCAAACGTCATTTTCACGTGACTAGTGACGTAATGATACAAGCTCCGAAGCAGTGGTTCATTGCAAAGCTCGTTCGAGTTTGAAGCAAGCTTCGGAGCGTCGGTGTCAGACGTAACATCACTACAGACGCGCACCATTGCCGCTTGCAGCCGCTCAAAATGTGTTTTTTAGAAAAATTAGGTGAAATTGAATAATTTTTCGCGGCACACCTGATGATCTCTCATGGCACACTAGTTGAAAAACACTGTCTTGAGGGTTGTTTATCTTTGGGCTGACAGGCTGCTGACAGGTCGTCCACCACCGTCACTCTGACAGCTGAGCTGATTGGCTGTCTGACTTGTCAATCATGCAAGAAAGTGTGATTGGCTGTGCTGCCATGAAGGCGGGCTCTTCTCTTAATGTGACGAGCGAGAGACTGTTTTTTCTTTCTTTTTCTTCTGATTCTGACTTTCTTGGTTTCTTATTGCGTGAATTTCGCGCACAAGCACTGTGTACGGATTATCTGCATCTGAGGGTTATATGTGGGGAAATCGGTAATATATATGTATGGGTTGTATGTTAATATATGTAATATATGATGTATGGGTTATCTCGATGCTTTTTCCCGACCCCCGACGCCGTCGACATAACCGAACTCCACTGTACTATAAAAGTTTTCAGTATTCTTGCTTTGAAATTTTAAACAGACGTGGTGTATTGTATAGGTACATCTAAGCAATGGAATTAGGCAAAATTTAAATATCCTGCTTACATTTAATTTGACTAAACTGGGAAAAAAGGGGCAATTCAAATTCAATTTTCCTCAAAAGATCACCTTGCACTCTCAGAGTCACTACTTCGCTCTTCATTCAGCTTGTCCAAGTCTAGAATTCCCTTAACAGTTGGGGTTTTGATGCGTACTCCAAATCTGTAGTGAAAAAAAGAAAAAGATTATTCCACGCAGAGTTTGAAATGATAGAAAATGTCCTTAAATTTAAGTAAATTCTTATTCATTCCATTTACCTGGCTGATACAGAGATTGACTTGCGTGGTTCTTCCAATGCACTACAGCTTGCCTGGTCCAGAAAGTCTGACTTTGATTTCTTGGTTGCAATACGATCAGACAGAGAGGATACTCTTTTCATTCGAACCTGCTTTGGCCGAGGTGCTGCTTCTGGTGTAGCTGATGGGGAGGTCATGGTCTCTGGTTCAACAAGGAGACTTTCAGGTGAAACAAGTGAACTTGTTTTCGGAGTTCGCCCAACAACAGTAATGTTACGAGGTGATGAAGGAGTAAGAATATGTGAAACAGTTTTTTTGGGATCATAATAGCCAGCCATGGCTTGGTTGATGATAGCTTGGGCACTGTCTGTTTGATCAGGTGCATCTGAGGAGGTTGTTACTCTACTCATAGATTGGTTGATAGAGGGCCCCGGTGTGCTAGCAGTCTTCATCCTTCTAGGTGTGGAAGACTCCTTCTTATTACGCATTTTTTTCACTCCATCTCCAGAAGCTTTGGCATTCCTACGCGGCTTCTTAACATCTGGTGGTAATGCAGCTGCTCCATTACTACTGGTGGTAAGTAGCTGGGTAATGGTATTGGAGGTCTGTACCAATGGGGTCACAATTTGGTGGACTTGGGTTGGAACTGTGGCACCCGCAAGTGTTGGCAAGTTTCCAGCTGCTGCAAGTGTTGCTGACAAGGCATTGCTTTGCAAGAGGCTGGCAATTTGGGTAACACAGTTGAATGAAGGGGAATGTGGAGTCGGCAGCTGGAAGGTGTTGCTTTCTGGGTTTTTGACAAAAATTTGACCAAGACGATTAACAAGTAAAACATGTGGTGTAGGATCCACATTAGGTCCGCCAACTTCCTTTACAGTAAGAATAGCATGACCTGGTAATGCTTGAGTAATCAACTGTTGTTGGGGTTCAATTGTTGATCTGGGCGTAGAAAAATTGATGGATATAGTCCGTCCTGTAGCAGTTTCTCTTTGCATAGGCGTGGTGTTATACCCATTGATGACACCTTGAGAAGAGGCTGTCTGAATGGCAGTATGCATTGCTTGGCACTGAGCTAATGGTTGGGAAGTTACGGGAGTGGATGTGGAGACTACACCAACTGCTGTAGAGCTGATAGACTGTGGGTAAGTGGGATGCAATGGGACAGACACTGTACCCGAAACTGGCCCAAAAGTCCCAAGGGGTACACCGGTGGCTGACGGCACAGACAACATTGACTCTGGCTTCTGAGGAATATTTGTTTGGACACATGGCATTGACCCTCCAGGAACTGAAGGGGCAGGATGCACTGCTTCAGCAGGTGGGTGTAATTTGGTTCTGAAACTCTCCATGGGTGGCAAGACTGTCTTACCCTCAGGTGTTTGGACAGGGTACAAAGAAACATTTGCAGAAGGTGCCTGATTTGGGAATGCTGAAAAAGAAACTTGTGCAGAGGAATCAGAGCATACAGTGGATTTGGGCAACTCTGTGAAAGAAACAGGATTTGGTTGCAGTGGAGTTTGATTTCTATTAACTTGGCCTAAGTCAAGAGAACCTTCTTGCAAGTGGTTGTTTGGATAAATTGTAGAGTCATCCACAGAGGACACAAAGTGGCCACTACTAGGATCCAGGTACAATTCTTTAGAATCGTGTGGGTCACCTGGAGAATCCTGGACTGGGACCAGCTCTGTGAAATGTGCATTGGGTGAAAGAGGATCACATCTCTCAAGAATTAAAGGCATCTCTGGTTCAACATTTAAATGAGGAGACTGGAAATCATTACCATATGTAGAAAATTGAGGGTTTAAAGACTTTGTGTCAACAAAATTTGTCATGTTGTCTTGTTTGTGTGCGACCACACCAGGATTTGATTGCAACGTTTGGGTTAGACCAAAGGAATCTTGAATAGAAACAGCCTCTGAGTTGGACACAGGTTCTAACTGACAACTAATTGAGGATTTATCAGATACAGGACTTGGAAAGGTCAAACACAGCCCATTACTAGCGGTCTGTTCATGGGGTACAACATTGAGTGATTTGTGTGGCTTTTGGGCTTGATTTGACAACTTAACGCCCTGGTTATCAGTATTAGCCACACTTGTATCACTCTCTGCCCCATCATCCACACCATCAAGTTGGGAAATATGCCTCAAAGATGGTGATGTAGGTGTCTGAGAGGCATCCCTTTGAGCCTTACAAGTAACCACAGTGCGAGTAAAGTTGAAGTAGTTCTCCATGTCCTCATCAGAAGAACTACTACCCCAGTCTTCTCTACAAGTATCAACAGTACAAGACAATCTCTGTGTAGACAATTTAGTCTTCTCTTCACTTGGCGCCCAGAAGCCCTCCTGGTTGTCTTCACCTTCAACTACAATTTGTGCACTGCAGTTCATAGCTACGCCTTCGTTAAGCACCGTTTCTTCAATTTCAAGCTCGTTTCTCAGCTCAGGTGCTACAGTCAGGTCTGCCTCTAAGTGGAAGGATGAGTATGGGAAATTTCTCTCACTGTCTAGATGATTACCTTTTTGTGTACCCAAAGGGTCTCCTAATGGCAAGGAACCATTTTCTGCTGGATGCTCCTGTGGTGACGCTATAAAATTGTGTGGAAGTTCTACAGAGTCCACCTGATTAAAATCAAAAGCCCATGGTCTTGTAGAGAAATGGGCTGGAGATGTAAGGGATCGGTTGGTACAAGTGGTGCTGCCAATGCCAACTTGCCTTGTGGACTGTGAAAATAGTCCTGAGGTAGAATGGGGCGACAATAATCCAGAAACCCGGACTGAGGAAGCACTTCGACCAACAGGACGAGCTGAGGAAGAGGTCAGCAGGTTTTCAGTAGCACCAAGGGGGAAAACTGGAGAGGTAGGCTGGGAGGTTTTAGGGTGGTGGGAACCACCTGGTCTAGATGCAATTGGGCCTGCATGGGATCCAAGAGTAGGGGAGGTCATGTGACTGCGGGTATTGCTATTCTGGGTGTGTGGGCTATGCCGTCGCGGCCTTCGAGTGTCATCCAAGTCACTGATAGTAAGAATGTGATGAGGTTTGGACGGGGCAGCTCCTGATTTTTTTTTTAAAAGAAGGAAAAAGAAGTAAATCTACAATCCAAATACTTTATTGGAATACAAGTACTTTAAATTATTTTGATTACCTGGAGAAGGCAGTGGTCTGGATAGTCCTCCAGCAGGTCTTCTGTTCTGGGGATATGAAGAGATTTTTGGGCGGGCACCAAGGTCTGGTTTGGCAAAGACCGATACCGAGGTGGAATTTGTTTCACTGGAAGGATTTGTTGAAGACAAATCCACTTCAAGGGCTTCAGATCCTAACAGAAACATATATTGGAATTTCAATATTCAAAAGTGCACAAAGCAAGACTTTGCAGGACGCAACATTATGCATTAATCACCTGACTGCGGGCATGGACTGTGGGCAATTGTGCAATTTTCTCCCTGATCGGGTGACTCTTCCACTGGTTTTTCCTGAACAGGCGGCCGTAGTTTGTAGTTTTTTGTAGTTTTAGTTAACAATAATAAGAGTTTAGAAGATTTTTGGACATCGTCTTCAGTTCTTTCTCCTCGTCTCAATTCCAGGTGAAAAACCATTTGAATGTCGGCTGTGCGGTCAACGTTCGCGTGACTATTCGGCTATGATTAAGCACCTTCGCACTCACGGAGGTGCTACACCCTACCAGTGTACCCTGTGTCTGGAGTTTTGTAGCAGCCTGGCAGCCATGCAGAAACATCTGAAGAATCACCCCTCTCAGGACTTTCCTCCAGACTGGAGCCTGAGCAGCACATACCTGTACAACTGCCACACCTGACCCTGCAAATACTGGACATTTGAGTCCAGGTGGACTAAAAGTGTAGATATCAAACATTCTTTTGAATACATTTAGGAACCTATTTTGATCCAATTTTACAAATATTATAATATATAAATATATAATTTACATTTATTTGACAAAGATGGATATTTCCTTTGAAGACGTCTAGTTAGGTGAACATTCCACCCACTAAATAAGATTAAATTGATTGAAATTTGCCAATGCTTATTTTCTCTGTGAAATGTCAATCATCACAATAGCATAGAAAATGCATGTTTATTTATTGAGCTGGTGAAATTTGAAACCTTTATCTGAGCACTCACTATGTGATCTATTTACACACTGTATGCAATCTTTTAATAAAAGTATTATGATTAAAACAAATAGTTTGAGGCTTTTTTAATGCTTCAAATATCAATCTGTTTGTTCTATCTACGCAACGTGTTTATTTACTTTGCGAATAACCGCAACATGGGATTTTCCTAGCACTAAAACCACAGTTTAACAACCACTTTGGCAGATCAAAAAGTTGCAAAAATACGGTGATAGTAAAACTAACACGTGTGACGTGTGCTAGATTTCCTGAATAGACACAATCGCTTTATTCACATTCAAACATTTATCATTAATGCATGAAAATGAACCTTATTGGTTCTTGCTGAAGCTCAGACGTGCTGCGTAACCCATGAGAATGAAGCTCATTGGTTCTTGTTAAAACTCAAATGTGTTGTGTAACATGAATTAACCATGTGTGTAACACATGAACCTCATTGGTTCTTGAAGAAGCTCAAAAGTGCTGCGTAACACAAGAATCAACGTCATTGGTTTTTGCAGAAACTCAAATGTACTGCATAACACACAAGAATGAACCTCACTGGTTCTTACTAAAGCTCAAACATGCTGCATAACACGAGAGAATAACCTCATTGGTTCTTGTAGAAGCTCAAAAGTGTTGAGTAACACGAGAATGAACCTCATTGGTTTTCGCACGTCAAGCAAGCATTCTTGATTTTCCGTTTATCATAACTGATGTGTGTTAATGAATGTTTATGTGAACTAAAGTTTGATTGTAAATTCTCTCTCTTCATCATATAAAGCAATTGTGTCTTTTCAGAACATTTGGATTAAAACTCTTGATTCATATGGATTTGTTTTTTGATCCCTTTATGAACTTTGAACAAGTGTCAAAGTGGTAGATGCATAGCCGTCAACAGAGAAACAGAAATCTCTCAGATTTCATTAGAAATATCTTAATTTGTGTCAGAAGATGAACAAAAGTGTTACGAGTTTGGAACAACATGAGGGGTGACTAATTACAGCATTTTCATTTTTGGGGTGAACTAACCGTTTAACTCATGTTAGCATCAATGTAGCAGATCTAGTCCGTCAAATAAGCCCATGGTACATTCAATTCTTTTTAATAAATGCCGTTTAAAACTATTCTGAGAGTTTCCATAATTGAAATGAATTGTGTTAGTGTTCTGCACTTATGACAATTACTGTAAAGATGAACTAAACACAGGAAAACAATTAAAATGGTTCTAATTTACAGTAATTGTTGCAGGTTTTAAAACGGAAAGAGTATATCTAGCAAAGTAACAATAAAACCAAAAGAGTAGCCATTAATGGTGAAAGATTCTTAAAGGTGTAGTCGTGGCTTCAACCAGCAGGACAGGTTGAAGCCACGTGGTTCTCCCAGCTAATCCAGTCAAGCAGGTCAGATTTCTCAGAGAAAAGTTACTCTCAACTGGAAAACTGGAAAAGCATTGCTATGCGGTGGCGACAGCTGGTTGAATGTTAAGACCAGATCCTTTACCATTAGAACACCACCTTGATGATTATAGCTTACTGCAAGCATGTACGAGAAATACAAAACATTAGTCTACAGTGAACAAATACACCATGATTTAGCATTATACAATACAATATTAACAATTTGGAAGTAAAACATTTTAAAACATTTAAAAACTTTTAAAACATTTCAAAACGGGACGTTGAGCACGCTCAGAAAAACAACGTTTTCGTAACTTAAAGAGAGCGTTACTAAAACGTCACGTGGTACAAGTTGGAAGTCTCAGATAATACAAGTAGTAATTAAGAGAGGAGATGGACGCTTTTTACTGTAATTCGTTGATTTCTGAGGCTGACACTCGCTCCTCCTGGAGGTTGTGGATAGTGAAAGCGCATGTTTGTATCCTCCCCACGAAATTTCCAGTTGCAATGCCCTGCACGACTCAAATCTGGCACCGGTTCGCCATTGTAAAGTTCACTTTGACCACAAGATGGCCCTATATTATCATGGATAGAGCTGACTCCACGTCCGTAGATTACATTTCATTCGTGAGAGAATGCATGTGTGAGATTGTCACGAAAACACGCCAAGGTTCATTTATTTTATTGATTTATTCATTTTAAGTCGTTTTATTGTAACATTACTCTCGTGATCATTAACCACACATCTACTAAAATTCTCAGAAACATGTTTTAAATGGGGATTTTCTTTTTCATTCGGTGTTTTTGACTAAAACTACTGAAATAAAAGGACAAAATAAGGAAAAAACATGAACTTTAGAAATAAACGGACATTTTTGAACTACTAAAATTAGTACAACTAAAATGATAATGAATTAAAGCTATATAGCATAACAAACTAATATAAATAGCAACAAGATTACTGTAGATTTTTATAATACCAATATTGGAAATATACCAAAATATTATGCTTTATATTTAATTTATATGTGTTTATTAAAGACTTCAACAATGTCCAAGATGACAATAATCTCAAATGGTTCAGAAGTTTAATAAAAATATTGAATTCACAGTGAATAGCACTCATTATAACTTGTATTGTTTGGTACATGAACAATGACAGAATTACATTTTTTAGACGAACTGTCGATTTAAGTCATTTAAATAGTCTTTTGGGAAACACTGTGTGAAACATCAACTGCTTTTCCATACACCAAAATCAGTTGGACTATTTGAATGACTTAAATCGACAGTTCGCCCAAAAAATACAATTCTGTCATCGTTCATGTTCCAAACTTATGTGACTTTTTTCTTTTCTTTTCTTTAGTACTCACAAAAGCAAATATGTTGAAAACAAAATTGGTCCCCACTGACATTCATTGTGTGGAGAGAAAACAAACATGGACATTTTTACTGAGAAACATATAATCTTACTTTATTCCACAGAAGAAAGCCATTAGGATTGTAATGACACGAGGGTGAGTAAGTAAAGACAGAGTTTTCTCATTTAACATGAACTATGTCTCAGAACAATTGAAAAAAGATGACAACGTATAACAGAAATGTTATATTATGTGTTTGTGTTGATGGAAAGTGCAACTGAAGGCTTATCCATCCATCTCCAGGGTTGGTCAGCAGACGTGACCTGACGTCAGTGGGATTCTGAATATAGCTCTACTTTATGCTGAGGTGAAGCTGGATCCAAAACCTTGCCAAAGAGAATAGATTGTCATATATGTAAAATATCAGTTTGAGTGCAGTTAACTGCTAGAGAAGAACTTAAATAATAATAGTTAAAAAAATTGTCATTTTTGTGAAATGATTTATAAAGGGAAAAATGCTCAGAATGTTGGAGGAAGAAGTCAGACAGTCTAAGCTTCTTTATCGGCTGACTCAGCAGGATGGAGTCCTATCATTACTCATCAGGAAACATCCATTAATGTGATCTCATGACCCTTTACTCTTATGACATTTGCTTGTGCATTTCAGTAGTTTCAGAGGTTATTGACTTTATCTTTTCAGGTGGGGTTTGATGACTGCTAAAAGGCAAAAACCAAAAGCAACATGTACAATTCTGTATACCAAATTTGCACTGGAATGGTGGGACAGTTGCACTTCTGCGGTAGAATTTAGGTGTCTTCACATATTTAATGATGCTCAGAGCTGGCATAAATGTATTTCCACAGCGATTGTAACTATACTTTGATAGTATTGGATGAGGTGTGTCACAGAAAGTATAATCAAGTTTAGTTGTTGTACAGTGTTGCATCTTTACACTGAATCTTGTGTAGAGCAGAGTCTTCACTTGACTATGTAAAGATGCCTTTATTCACTGCAAAAAAAAAAAAAAAAAAAAAAAATAGTGTTTAAAATGCTTAGTGTTTAAAGATGCTTAGTGCCTGTTTTCCATTAGAAATATTTGAAAATGCTTAAATCAAGATACACGTGTGTCATGTGCTTGTTTTAAGCACAAACTTACTCCATTTTAATAATTATTTTCCCCTCAGAAAACAGGGCTTATACTGTATATTGATTTAAGAATGTTTAAATATTTGCAATGGAAAGCAAAACAAAAACACGGCTGAGAAACAACATCATTAGCATCATGAGCAAAAGTAAATTCCCAACAAAACATCTGTTACTATTTAATTTATTCAATTATATATATATAGTTAATTATTTAATAGTATATATAATAGTTATTTTGTTTTCTCATGTATTGACAGAAAAGCTCTCCTGTCCTCAAGTTGAGAGAAATCAGGAGTCATTTTGTTTAAACATGATTACTTCTAGACTAAATGTGAAAATGCAATAATCTCACTCACTTGTACAAAAAAACATTCAGTATTCCTCAAAATGAATAAAAGCAGTGAAATGCAGAATCAGAACAGTACACAAACCTCCAAAAACACATATTTGTACATTAATCTCACTTTATTGACCAAAGCATTCGCTGCTGACCTTCGATGACTCAGTTCAACCATACGCAGAAATGACTTTAGACTTTAGATAAGTGTAAAACTTTCTGATCCAGAACGGCAGCGGCTGAAAGGTTTGTTTGAGCTGGACTGAATGTGTACCAATCTGCATTTCTTTCAGCCTTGTTATTATTTTAATTTGGGTGTGAAAGAGTCTTTACATTTGCCCCAAAATATAATTTTATTGTTATTAAATAACAATCAAACAAGCCCAGATAAGAGAAAAAAGTAACGCAAAAGTAACGTAATGCACTTTCTTCAAAAGTAACGAAGTAACACATTTAGTAACTTTTTAAGGGACACAATATTGTAATGCATAACTCTTCAAATTAAGTTATCCTAACGGTTTATGTATAGGCTATGGCCACACCCACACCCACCTACTCCTCCTCCTCCTCCTCCTCCTCCTCCTCCTGTTTTTCTCCAGATTATTAGACAATAGCTCAGTCTGGGGCAGACAACACATGAAGAAACCCTACAACTACAGCACCAATGGCTTCAGACAAATGTATAGAAGGGATGTACTGGGATCGTGCTAAGCACATTTGTCTGCAGTGCGAGGGGAAATATGCAAAACATGCGGGTAAGCTGCTTCAAATTCAGCGTCTCTTATTCCGTTATTGACTTATAAACAGGGTGAGAAGGACAAAGTTAATGACGCCCAAAGCAAAATATTTTCCAGAGCAGTCATTTAATAGTGAAAATATTCGAAATAATGAAATATTCGAGTTTTTTAATGATATATCCGTGTTGTAGCTTAAATACATAGGGTAATAAACACTTTGAAACACACTGAAACATATATATATATATATATATATATATATATATATATATATATATATATATATATATGTATATATATATATAAACATGAAGTATATGTTTCAGTGTGTTAGCCTATTTATTTAAGCTACAACACGGATATATCATTAAAAAAACTAATATTATATCGAATATTTCATTATTTCGAATATTTTCACTATATATATACTATGAATATCCATCTATCTATCTGTTTTGACTGCAGGTTACGAGTTTACTGAAAACTGCGGCTGGTCCGACGATCAACAGCAGGTCAGTTCTCCGTACAGCCCGTGCAGAGATGGGACGTTTAATGATGGATTTCACGTTAAGTGCCAAAAGTGCCTCACTTGCACAACGCCAGAGTTTATTGCATGCAGCGCAACATCGGACACAATCTGCTGTAAACGAGGGTACGTTTTATTTTATTTTTTATTATTTTTTATGTGCGTATGCTTATGGCACTAGTTTCCTCCATAATCATGTAGCTGTTGTTTTACCAGCACTGAGGTTAATTCAGTCACATTTATCAGACGATAGATTCGAAAGCGAGTCCAGTATTGCTTGGCGGTTTATATGTATTTTGGTGTATTTATGCAGTATCTGTTGGTCTTGATATTATTGGATTTTCTCCTGTTTTGTATTGGCAGAGATGTTGTTTTCAATGGATCATGCGTCTCTTGGCCATTGCAGACCACAGTCATAACGGTGATACCTCTCCCTCTCTCTCTCTCTCTCTCTCTCTCTCTCTCTCTCTCTCTCTCAAAGATATTATATAAGGTTAAGTAAAAGATTAAGTACAAGCCGTTTTCACAGTGTAAAACTGTTTCTTTAGACCTTGAGTGAGACTTCCATTGTAACTGACAGCAGCACAACAACTGACCGCTCCTCTCCCACCTCCTCTCAGACCTCCTCTCCCACCTCTGTGCAAGGTCCATTTCAAAGCCATCCTCATGCAATCAATGTGACAGGTATTGTTTTGCATTTCAGCGTTTTTACTCCGTATATCTACGACAGTTTTCCACACACACTGTACTGTATAGTTTGCGGTCTGTAAGTTTTTTTGAATAAATATGCCTTATACTCAACAAGGCTGCTTTTATTTCAAGCAAAAATTTCCACTCGTTTTCACTTTTCACTGAGGAAATCCTCATACATCCCCCTCTCAGGATTATTTAATGAATTTAAAATTATAAAGAACAGTATTTATTTGAAATAAAACTTTTTTTAACCATTTAATATTCTTTACTGCCACTTTTCACTGCATGCTTTCTGAATAAAGTATTCATATCTTTACTACTATTAATAATAATACTTACAGGCCCCAAACTTTTATATAACATATTTACAGTATTTCTAAATATCGGTGCTTTGTGTCAATCTGTATGTAGTTTACATGTTAAAATGTAACACACAACATGAGAGAAAGAAACATAGAATGTGTTGGATTCAGTGATAAACAAAAGTAAATGTTTCTTCTCTTTTGTGCATTTTTGTAGGGATCTATGTTTGTTTAGGGATCTTATCCGTTCTCATGCTGGTATGTTTGATCTTTGTTTTCAAGAGGAGGAAGACTAATCAGCTGAATGAAGGTCAGTTCCAGGAAGAAACATCTGCAGGATATTCTGGAAGTTTTAGGCATGTTTCTTGTTATGAGTGACTGAGGCTAATTCGATGTGTATTGAAAAAGCTTAAATCATCAAATTACGTCAGTGTTCATTCTACGGAAATAACAAAAGTAATCGATGACATAGACCTTCAACTCAACTTTAAATCACTTCAATTAGATTTAGATGCTAATGTACAGAGAAACGGATTTCTCTGAGATGTTTTTTTGGCAGGTAGTATATAATATGTGGGAGTGTTTTGGAAACTGCGGCAGTCCAGGAATATAAAACTTCAGTGTTAGGGAGGACAAAGGTTTACTGGGGTTCAATAACAGGGTTGCTGCAAATGTTTTAAAATCAAATTGAAGACCTTTTTGGATGAACAGAGAAAAGAAAAATAATACTATTGTAGGGGAATTTACAGTTAAGACCCGAGGACCAGATATGTTGAATGAAGACCAGGAGTCAGAAGTGCAGTCAATAGAAGAAATTTTAGTGAAGTTTAGTTTGCAGTTTCATCAGCAGAAGCCAGCTTCAGGTCTCACAAGGAGTTCGTAGGCCGCCCCACTTACAATAACATTGTTACAGCAATTATACTCTAACAGAGGGTGCTAACTACGTCAATGATGACGTTTAAATGATCCTGATTGGCTAAGAAAGAAAGAAAAAAAGGAAAAACAAAACTAGTAATTTTCCACACAAGAGCAGACAGTCTGAAGCTTATCTTCGTTGATCACATGGTTGACGGGTTCGTGACGTGGCTTGTCGAGAACAACAAGTTTTATGGTGCCAGTTAATCACCTCACCAATACAGACCATATTAACACACACACACATACAGCTTCTCCAAGGCTGAACTCGGCTCAGGCTCCAACTCTCAACAGAAACATTCTGATAACATTCTCTATCTGTTGAGAAGTGCTGACAATATTCATCCTTACTCGATGGAAAAATACAGAAGAGTAAAGAAAGGTTTTAACTAATAAAAATCCCTAACTTGATTATAAATCACTCTTTACAAATCATCCAAATCAGAAAAGAAAATAACATATGAAAAATAAGACAAAGAAGCATATGAAAAATAAGAAAAAGAAAAGGATATAGGTATAAATAGGAAAAATACAATAATATATATTCAAGCGGCAATGGATTTCCGAATAGTATCTTTCAGTCCCCCCTTATAAGGCCAAATGTGTAGTGAAACAACACATCTGGGCTATCAATTAATGCCGCTACAAATTGATATATTCACCCTTGCTCTAAATCTGGTTAAAATTTAATAAAACAAAAAAAAAAAAGTTTTTCCTTCACAGACTTAACTGGAACAGAATATCTTGTAGAGCACAGAGTGTGTTATTGACCTTCAAAACAAAAGACATGGTTGTATAAACATCTTACTGTTATTACGAATATTGGCTATTTTAGTTTATAATAAAATTAAATGGATTTAAAAATTAAATACATTTTTATTCTCTAGAAGCCGAAATAAATGGGAAAATAGTTTTACATCCCCAACAAAATCCCCACACCAGGTATTAGGTTAAAAGTGTCACGTCTACTGGTATAATCACCCATCATTGCATGAAAATATCAAGATATACACTTTGTTGTTGTTGTTGTAAATAAACCAAAAACAAAACAATTTCCAATTCATTGTAGAATACATGAAATAAGAGGGTAAATCTATTTCACTACACCAATTAAAATCAAAGGTGGTCTAAATAAAAATAAACAATGAAAGAATAAATAAATCCCATAATAATCCGTCTTAAGCTTTGAGTTTCTACTGAAAGTGTCATTCATTTAACAGGCAAATAGCATGTACCATCTTAATTGCAGAACATCTTAAAATTTTCTTTTTCAAAAACAGAAATAAAAAATGAAACAAATTCAAATAATCATTTCAATAATTATTTCCACTGAAACAAAATAATTTCACAGTATTCAAACCATGTTAACATTCCAAAATTCAAAATCAAATAATAATGATTTCCTTTAGTCAATTTTGTTCTCAGTATCTCAGTTTGTTAAATCTGCTTATGTGTTATGACCAAAATCTAAACCCTTTCATTGTCCTTTGGCTCATCAGATAACCATTAGGTTTGCTATCTTTCAAATTTGTAATAAGCTGAACAAGAACTGTCAGGTTTTCATAATTTATTAATTTAAAAGTATTCTTAAATTGATCCAAATTCATATCTGAATTTTCTGTTCATAACATTCATTTTATTTATTTTCATTTTAATTACTTGTCAAGGTATTTCTCTATCAAATGTTTAGACTTTCTGATCCCACAAATATTATCAGCATTGCCTCAAAAACAAAAATATGATATTAACTCAACTCAACCTTATTTATAAAGCACTTTCAACACCACTATGTGGAAACCAAAGTGCTAACCAAATAAAAATTAATGAAAGCATAAATAAAGCATAATACACAATAACAAACGGCAGATTTCAAAATACTTTCAAATGCTATTGAAAACAGATGAGTTTTTAGCACACTATGAAATAAACCGAGAGTAGAAGAAGATTTATCAGAGAGAGAAAGTTCATTCTAAAGTCTTAGAGCTGCAACAGAAAAGGCCCAATCACCTTTGCATTTTAGGCGAGATCAAGGAATCATTAGTTGTAATTGATCTTTTGAACGCAGGGACCTATTTGAGTGATGCAGAATGATTAGATCTGAAATATTCTCTGGTTCTAACCCATGTAAAGCTTTAAAAACATATAGCAACAATTTTCTCCATGTCATAAAAACAAAGGATAGACTTCAACTTAGATATAGAGCTAAGATGATTAAAACTCTTTTTAACAAATTCATTAATTTGACGATCAGATTGAGCTCAGAGTCAAGAATGCTTCTTAGGTTTTTCCAAACTATAAAGATTTTTCCCTGAAAGGAATCCCAGGCAGTCAATGACATCATAAAGACATCCCTTATTACCAAATAAAATAAACTCAGACTCATTCAGCTGGAGAAATTATTAGCCAGCACTTAACTCTATCTAAACATTCAAACAAAGATTGAATGGATACTTGATAATAAATGTGAGAGTCATCAGCATACAAATGATAATGAGTAGCATATTTTTCAAAGATCACTGCCAAAGGGAGCATATAGAGGGAGAATAAAACTGGTTCCAAAATTGAGCCATGAGGGACCCCATACAAGAGAGGGGTAACAGATGAAAAGAAAGTCCCAGGATTGACTAAAATAAGTCCTATCTTTTAGATAGGAGTAAACACATTCCAGGGCTAAACCCTCAATGCCAACCAAATCTCAAAGACAATCAATGAAAATCTTATGGTCAACGGTATCAAATGATGCAGTTAGAGTTAACAGTAATGAAAAACAACGTGTGTTGGGCTAGAAACATACTGTAAAAAAAAAAAAAATCAAAAGGCTCTAATCAAGGTACAAAATCTTTCACCAAGGGCTTTAAAGGACCACAAACATGTACGCTGAAGTCTCTCAAAATTAAAAATATTGTCAAAAGAAGGGACCATAACCAATTAAAGTTCAGAGAACTCATGTATAAAATCCCCATTCCTGTTTCGAGGTCTATATATTAGGGCAGATAACAGATTTAGACGAATTCAATATTAACTGAGTTTCAAACCTTCTAATTACTCAGTAAGTAAATGTTCTGCCCTTGAGTTTATCTTTAAAAATATTACTTGTGTTTTAATCCCTAAGTCGCACAGACAGTCTCATAGCTGCTGTTTCATTAACCCTTTTGTATGAACGGCTGATGTAATGTCATGCATCCTCTTAATGGATGAAAATCAATAAAAACCTTTTATAAGTTAATTCACTCCTTTGATCGCCCACGGGCCTTCATAAATGTGAGGGTGCTCTCTGGATAATTTGGAGGGTGACTTAGCCAATGTGTCACACTATCTCTGCCGTCAAGTCTTATAACGTCAAGTCTATAACACTCGGATCACTCATAGTTGATAGTATTTAAATTTAGACCCTCAGTTGAATTTAGACAAGGGTTTTAAACCCATAATTGACGGCAATCTTCAGCTTCACAATTTCAACTTACACAATTATTTAAACTAATCCAGAGAATAACTTGAAATTAACATCATAAATGACAAAATTAGTCATATTTACCACTAGCAGACCGAGCTGGATATTCAGTCCAATTAAAGCTCGTCCCATGTTTTGTATCGTCGTTTCATCAGATCCCATCAGAATTATCGGCTTCTGTATAGATTGTCAATTCACTTAACCCATCTGTAATGATCAAACTATCATTCCAGAGGTTAATGACACATATTCACACTATGTGGACATACAAAACTCACACACACACTCAGACATGAATACAAATCGCTCATATTCAAGGTTTACTTCTGGTATTTATTCTACAAAGATTTAAGCTTTAAAATCTTCTCTAGGTTTAACTTATTCAGTTTAAAAGTGTGTTTAAAAATGTCTGTTTATACTTAATTTGTTTTTAGAAAAGTTTGCTAGGTTGTTTTAGTTCCTTTATCAGTTTGATAACAGAGTGCCATACCCAGCCTCCACTCACAATCTCTCTCTCAGCCAACAGTTTTCCTCAGCAGTCTAAGACTGTAACTTTTTGGCAGAATGCAATAGTAAATTATTTGCCATTTAGAAACCATAATCATTCACAAATTTCTTAAATGTAAATATGTAACTCTCAATTAGACCCATTTTGATAATCTCAAATAAAGTATGCTAGGAGCATTACTAAGTTTACTTTTAGTTTAAAAATTCACTTAACCTTTGTTATCCAGACCATCTCTTTAATTTGTAAAAATGCTCTTCATCTTTAGTCACCACCATGTCTAACGACCTGCAGGAGTGAAAACTATGATAGAGACATATTAGTTCAGTTTCACTATTAATTTTCAGTTCTTTCCCATAAGCCAACAAAAAAAAAAAAATGTTCTTGATATTATAAAGTTTTGTTATGGTCTCCTCAACAACTGAAGGTCAGTCACATCATGTTCTCAGCCAGCTCTTGAAAGCACATTCCCATCATCTCTTTATAAACAACCTCTTCAGGGTCTCCCCCTGGCATCTTCTACAAGTTGGGGAAACTTGTCAAGGAATGCGGTTGCAGTGACCTGGTATGGAGGAACTCAGTTTTGGGGCAGACTTCTGCAATTTAACAGGTCCCCCCTCTGAAGGATGCTGCTAGCCAACCACAGACATCCTCTCAACTCTCATCCAGCTGTCACATAAAACATCTCCCTTCCCCTGTTTTTGGGTAGATGCCCAGGAGCGGCGGCGAACACCTGGCTTAGGTTGTCCCCTACGTGGCCATTAGGGGATCTTACCTGTCATTGGCATTCGCCCTCGTGCTCAACTGTACCCCATTCATTCCCTTTGCAGATCTTCGAGTTTTCTTCAGGTTCAGGTATTCTCTGGAGCTTAGGGAAGGTGCATTCAAGAACCACCAGAGTTATTTCGACTGCCTGATAGTGTTCAAAACAAGGAGACCGGTTAATAACAGCAGTGTGTTATCAGTAAAAACTATTAACATATTCAAAACAACAGCATAGCTTATTATCTGTGTTTAATCTCAGTATCGCTATCACCATTGTCTACTCCATCAGCCTTGTACCATGGTGGAGACTAAGATGAGACAAAACAAAAATTACTGGTCATAACAATTTAATCAAACAATTTAATCTCCCTTTTATAATCAGGTCTTAATTTTTATTTAACTTATTTAAATTTATTTTAAAACTCCTCTTTAAAGGCATTTGTTGAAACTTTTAACAACAAATTTAATGTGCACAATCATAAATGTGGAACTTTTAAAAGTTTTGAACTGCCTGTAGCATGATTTCCTTTAACTTCTCTGTGTCTATGATTTTCACTGGAACATCCTGTAAATTGTTTATCACTGACGACACAGACTGAGATAACAGCATTTAGCTGACTGAAAGAGAGAGAGAAACTCTGGACTGGATTCAAGGACTGGAACACTGCATTTTTATAAACATTTAACATTTATCTACTTTATTGTGACTCTGGCCTGCTTCAGAAATCTTTGCCAAAACTACGTTTTCAAAGAATTATAATTTTTATAGTTGTCTATTTGCGAATTACATATTACTGAAACTCCCATCTTTTGAAGTCATTGTCTGTAATTTTACGCAATTTAACTCTTCCATTCACTATAAAACTTCTCATTACAAATCTTTCTTTCAAAAGAATTCTTTAAGACTTTAATCTTATTTTTGTTCTTTTCCAGACGAAAACGTAAATGTTGGTATATTAGACACTGATCTTCTTTTCAAATCTAAACACCAGAAATATGTCACTTTATCACATCTAGCAGACATTTATATCTTTCAAGCTCTTTCTTTGCTTACAAATTTCAAATCAAAATAAAACTAGGAGCATTTTCTTCCTGAGCTCTGAAATTTTGCTTTTGAAAAGCAAAGCTGTGTACAGCCTTTAATATCTTCTCTTCTCCTTTTCGTTATTTTATCATGACTTCCAACCTTATTTTTACAATCAGAATTAAAAACACAGACTGACCAAATTTACTTTGAGAAGCAGAGCTGTTTACAGCATTAAATCTCTTCTCTGTTTCATTATTTTATCATGCCTTCCAACCTTGTTTTTACACTCAGAATTAAAAACACAGACTAACCATTTTCCTCCTGAGCTTCTGAAAATTCACTTTGAGAAGCAGCGCTGTTTACAGCATTTTCTCTTCTGCTTACTTAACTAATCAGTAATAATCAGACTACTCTGTTATCGTTAGCCATATTTTAGTCAAAGTTAATACTCACCTGAAGTCATGGTAGGAAGAGATGGAGGCGGCTATCTTTGAATAACACAGCTGTGGCTTCTGCGTGATGAAACTACAAAGTATACTTACAAAAACACCAGGTCACATATCGTGGTCTAAGCCAATTCGGGTCACACAAATTTTTACTTTTGTCGGAATCGTTCCAGATGCATCCCTGGTAAACAAATTAGTTCTATATATATTTATTTATTTAATAATTAACTAATGGTTTAGTCCCTAACTGCCTGATTCCCTAACTTCGGGGCGCCCCTGTCTGAACTGGAAGAGATCAAGTCAGGTTCATGGTGCCACTGAACCGAATGAAACCGGGAATCTAACCCGTGTTCCGGAACCAGGAATCTAACCTGTGTTCTTCTCCAGTGTCTTACACTCCCATCAGCGACTTACTGTCCCCTTAAAGTGCGTCTCGGCGATGCCTTCCGCTTACCTGGAATCTAACCAGTGTTACGGATACCAGCGACTATTACACCATCAAAAACCATATAATCTTTAAAATCATAAGGCTGGCATAATTACATGTACCCCCTGGACTCTAACCAGCGTCGGTACTCCCCACTCACGTCTGAGTGAAGCTTTCCCGATCCCCTTTCCAGTCTCTTCCAGTTAGACAGCCCTAAAACTTTCTACCTTGTTTGTTGTTCGACCAGGGATGTCATCGAAGAATGAATTGCCCGCGCACTCTCCACCATTAACTGTAGGGGAATTTACAGTTAAGACCCGAGGACCAGATATGTTGAATGAAGACCAGGAGTCAGAAGTGCAGTCAATAGAAGAAATTTTAGTGAAGTTTAGTTTGCAGTTTCATCAGCAGAAGCCAGCTTCAGGTCTCACAAGGAGTTCGTAGGCCGCCCCACTTACAATAACATTGTTACAGCAATTATACTCTAACAGAGGGTGCTAACTACGTCAATGATGACGTTTAAATGATCCTGATTGGCTAAGAAAGAAAGAAAAAAAGGAAAAACAAAACTAGTAATTTTCCACACAAGAGCAGACAGTCTGAAGCTTATCTTCGTTGATCACATGGTTGACGGGTTCGTGACGTGGCTTGTCGAGAACAACAAGTTTTATGGTGCCAGTTAATCACCTCACCAATACAGACCATATTAACACACACACAGCTTCTCCAAGGCTGAACTCGGCTCAGGCTCCAACTCTCAACAGAAACATTCTGATAACATTCTCTATCTGTTGAGAAGTGCTGACAATATTCATCCTTACTCGATGGAAAAATACAGAAGAGTAAAGAAAGGTTTTAACTAATAAAAATCCCTAACTTGATTATAAATCACTCTTTACAAATCATCCAAATCAGAAAGGAAAATAACATATGAAAAATAAGACAAAGAAGCATATGAAAAATAAGAAAAAGAAAAGGATATAGGTATAAATAGGAAAAATACAATAATATATATTCAAGCGGCAATGGATTTCCGAATAGTATCTTTCACTATACACACACAAAAAAACTAAATCACATTGTATTATATGCATATGTAAACAGTACTTAACTCAGTCCTCCATACTAAAAAGTATGGAGGACTGAGTATGTTTTTATTGCTACGTGGCAAACAAGTTACCAGTAGGTGCAGTAGATTCTCAGAAACCAGACCCATCATTCATGATACACTCGCTCTTAAGGTTGTGCAATTGGCCAATTAGTTGAAAGGGGTGTGTTAAAAACAGTAGCAGTGTCTGCCGTTGATTTTACAAACTCAAAACTATTGTAGCAATCCTGTGAATCACTAAACTAATATTTAGTTGTATGACCAGTCTTTTAAAACTGTTTCACATCTGTGTGGCATAGAGTAACTGTACAATACTGTACAACAACATGTAACAGCACTTACATGATCAGAACACTTATGAATGTGTGTGTATTACATCATTGCAAACTCTGGACTGATACTATGAAGCAATCTGCATTTCACAAGACTAACAGTGATTTCTTGTTTCCACAGAATTTCACAAACTCAATGGTGAAGCTCGGGAAATCTTGTCCAAAACGGCCATCAACCGAAATGAAAATTCAACAGTCTCATACAACATAATCAGAGAAATTGATAACGATCACTTCACTGGATCTGCGGTTTTATTAGGTGGGTATAAACACTACTTTCATTTGACCTTAGATTAAATCACTCCTTTCAGGTGTTTACAGTAAATTTCCTTGGAAGCTGATTTTCCATAAACACATTCGGTAACGATTTCGTAAGTCCACATTCTACTAACTAAATGGGACCTTGTAACTACATGTTAACTACCAGTAATCTGAGTGTCATGTACAGTTCTGCATTTGGCAGACGCTTTTATCCAAAGCAACTTACATTGCATTCAAGGAACACATTGATATTCAAATCAGTTCTTGCTTTCTCTGGGGATCGAACCCTTGATCTTGGTGTTGTAAACACCAATGCTCTACTGATTGAGCCACATGGTCTACTGACTATGAGTTACTTTGCACTTATTCCACTTTATTACTTTGCAGTTAGTCCACTTATTCTAACTCGATAAAGGTAATGTAATAATAATGTAAACCCCTATCGTCATTTCCATTCATAGCCGATGTCCAGGGTGCTCCTTTGAAAACCGTGCTGAACAACCTGGATGTTCTTGAGGAGCTTGTGCTGGTATTAGACCCAGATACCACTGGAGCCAAGAATACACGTCACCTTGCTGCCCAGTGCTCTTTTTCCTTTGCCTGGATCAATTACGCGTATTCCATGAAGGACCACAAAAGCCCCCTCGTTGCCGTTTTGGAGGGTGTCGTCACCAAGAACCCAGACTGGACCGTCGGCCACCTCGCCGAGCTGTTGACCGCTATCGGCCGTAACGATGCCGTCGAGATTTTGGCAAAGCTTCCTGCTGGTGTAGAAGAATGATTCGTGTGATATTGAAGAAAAAAAAAAAACAGTATTTTACAATTTGTATGTTATTTTTTATCATGAGATTGCTATATATTTTTTTCTATACCAGTATTTAGCACTTCTGAGACAGTATGTAGCATCCATTTCGTTTCAGTTCAGAATTGCGTTACATATTCAGTTTTGTGTGTATCAATACAGTAACACTGCATAATTCATATTTAGTCTTTTTATTAAATTACTCCAATTCCTAAAAAAGCGTTTTTGTATTCTTATTTAATTCCACTGTTTTATAAAAATCAGGTTGCTTTGGTATGTTCAGCTCAAAGACAGCAATAAATCTTGAACTTTGTTCAAACATTGTACATCTTTATTAAGCAAAAACATTATAAATAAAAAAGTGCATAGAAAAATTAAACAGGTTTAGAAATATGTATACAACTATTTACAAACTTAGGGGTCGTTTGTACAAGGTAGCAAAGACTTTTTTGTCTAAATTTTTAAGTCTTTCAACACAACGCTGTTGTTGCTTTTTTTTCAGTTTTTTCGTTTTTTAAATAACCTACACAGGAACAGACAGATTTTTGTTTTCCCAAGAAGATCTGGGAAATGCATCATCATCACAGGAGGTCCTGACTAGTGCTTTGCATCCTTCATTGCACACGAGCCGACTCTGCATGACAGAACAGACCAAGCAAATCTAGTTTTGCATTAGTATTACTTGACGTTGTCTGAACAGCTTGAGGTAGAATCCTTGCAAGTCTGGGGTGGTTTGATTAAAATATGAGATCCGCTAAATTTCAGGTTCTTGATGGAGATGCCCACTCCACACAAAACAAAGAAAAAGCAGGAGACGGAGGCAAACCGTTCGGTTCAGGAAGCCAAATAAAAGCGAAGACATAAAAACATCTGGCTCAAAACATCACCTTGTAAAAAAGGCCACGTTGCAAGAACTCATCCTCAATGTTCAAGTTAAAAAAAAGGAAAGAAAATGGAGAAAAGGTTAAAAAGAAGGAAAAAAAACCCTGAAGAAAATTCCAATAAGACCTGGGTCACATACAAAAAAGCACAGACCTATGGGTGTAGGTCATAACTCCCATAAAGACAAACAGGAATAAATAGAACGCTTCTACAGTCCGAACAATCTTTTATACGCTTCGATGAACGATGGCATCGGCTTGATTTTTTCCCACATGATGAAGATAACCAACTCCAAATCTCTCAAGGAAAATTAAGGTGCCGAGTGCCATCAATAACTCTTCTATAAATATATATAGATTCTGTAAGTCACCAGTATACATTGCCTTTGCGATCCTACGTCTATAGGACACGTCAAGCAGTAAATGTAGAGCTCCAATTGTATGTGCAACTGTGGCAAAGAAAAATATTTTATTGCAGGAACAATCCACGACGTCGTCACACCTTTAAAAGCTGTGACGCAATGAGGATGCGGTTAGTCACGATTAGCTTAAGTAGTGTCCTCTACTACACGATGAAAAGGTACACAAACATCTCTACACTCTCCAGGCATGATTTTGTTTCGACACAAGGCTCTCAAGAGGTATAAAAAGCACAAACATGCTAAAACGTTGCTCTTCGAGTACTCGGAATGGGCGTTGAAAACGGCATACAAATATGGGCATATTGTTAGAGAGCGCGTCTCGTTTTTCTTTGCTATTTTAGTACCGGTTGCAGCGATTTCAGCCTGCTTCGGTTTTCTAGTGACAAGTGAAACAGAGGAAGTGTGTCGTTTCCCCTTTAGACTTTGTGTTTGAATTAGCACCATGGAAGTCATCAAGTTTAAAAACCACCTATACAGTTTTAGTTTCAAAAACAAAGCGTCTAGACATACCGATAAAAATGCAACGACATATAAATTACCGAAAGGAAATGTTAAAAGGAAAAGGGTTCCGTCACAGATGAGAAAACCATTAGATGTGTCCGTTACCAACTGCCATAGATAAGGAGTGAGGGGTTACAATGTCGTCCTGAGCAGTGCGAGTCTTTCTCAGTTAAACATAAAAGTGTGATCGAAAATAAAATCGATAGATACAGATCTGAATATGTTCACATCATTTGATTAGTAATATGCATGTTTTTACAGAGCATCTTCACGGTCTCGAAGCTTTCGCAAACTAGATGGTCCGCACTGAAAACTCTCTCAAGCACGAAGACTTTAAGATCAGCTTGAAAAAGAAAAAGGGAGGACGTTTGAGATTTAAAGGTCATTTACGGGAACAGAACGCCCTGAAATCTTGGCAGCGGCCATTTCTATTCAGCATTAAAAAGCCAAGAGAAAGAATTTAAAAGTAGTCTGCGAAATAAACAATGTCTCTGGCTTAAGTTCAATCGTTGGAACGCTTTTTTGTTTTACCTTGCCGTTTATGAACTGCTTTTAAAAAAGAAGAAACTGCTATGATTGAGGCGGAGACTCTTTCCAAAACCACTAATATTCCGATAAAACATTTAGTGAACCACAAAGGATGCAGCACAAAGGGAAATGTTCCTGAAAGGCCATGATCATGTTTCCAGACGTCATCAATCTGCTCTGTGCGACTGAATTTCTATGGGTCGGCAGGAATCACAATTCAAGGACATGAATGGCTCCACAACAGCGGTTTAAAAGTTAGTGGTCCTTCCGAATGAAGGACTTTGAAGAGGTGACTCTGTTAGGCTTTGAAACCCTCTGCTTGAACCCCCTTTACCCGTCAACCCTCGGCCCAGTGTTTTTACCCGTCTAGCTCCATTGTCGAGCAGTTGCACTGCAACTTTTCCATTACTCTTCATCAGTTTAAGAAGCGTCGACAGCGCTTTGCACCACAGTTGCAACCGAGCTTGTTGCTGGCATCTTCAATGGGGAACTTGTAGTCGTAGGTCAGCTCTTCTCCACGGTAGATCTTCCGCAAGGCAAAAATGACTATGTGCTTCTGACCCTCCACGTTGATGACTCGAGAGTAGCAGTTTGGTTCACAGGAGTGGTTGATGAACCGCGCTGCATTACCGTGCATCGTGGCATCTACAACGTCAAAGTCGTCGATGCGGAACATATAGCATCCAATGCCCTGGTAGGAAAAGCAGAGGAAAGAGGTGATTTAAGAATGACATTCAAACTCTGACCCAAATGAAGCACAGGAACAAAAACTAAAATAGGACCTAAATAAGGAACAAAACATGTTCATAAGTAATTCATAGTCTGATTCAGCATTAAATTGATCAAAACTGACAGTAAAGACTTTGAGAAGTTCATTTAAGTTCAAAAGAATGACGTTTCTATTCGTGATAAAAGGAATGAAAACAAGTTGAATGGTTTCCAAAAATACATTCCGCAAGCTGTTAATATGGATGATGATTTGAAATGCTTCTTGAGTATCTAATCATCATTTTAGAGAGAATTCTGAAGGATCATGTGACACCGAAGACACCCGTCAGATGCTGAAAATTCATCTTTGATCACTTTAAAAAAGTACATTTTAAGATGATAAAATGTAATGTGAATGTACATAAAAAAGTTGTAAATTATTTTACAATACTAAAGTTTTTACAGTACATTCAATTCTAGAAAATTATATAAAAGTTGTAAAAGTTTTTTTTGCATTCTAGTAATGAAGACTTAATTTTCTTTTTCTTTAGATTTTGAGGAAACCATAATCAACTAAATATTTGAAGTAAATATTGTAATATAATATTAAATCCGACTACATATAACAGAAAAAAGGAGTAAAAACTATATGATATACCCATAATGCATTTCTGCTGTTCAACCTGGTTGTAACTGGCTGAGAGTAAAAAAAAATAAAAAAAAATACTAGGGATGTCCCGATCTGAGTCACTGAATATTGATTCCCGATCTGATATTTGTAACAGTAGTGCAAGCCACTGGTAGGAATTTTGGGAGATTTTTTTTAATTCAGTCATTTATTGGTTCAAAAAAAAAATCTTTTGTTTTTTATTTTTTACAACATTAAATTTACACGCACACTGTAAACTTTTTTTTTTTTTTACTCCCAATGGCAATATTTTTTTTTGTATTGTGCACATCTTAAATAAATATGACAAAAATAAAGAGTAAATAAATTACCTTCGAGTGATTCATGACAAAAGTGTGCATCAAATGTGCTACAGACAGACACTCGAATGTGCGTGAGACAAACTAGAACAGACCTCGTTCATGCACGCACACTGACTTCCTTTTCCTTTTAAACGGTGGTTGGCAAACCCACTTATAGCTACGTAAAGCCCACCCCTGCATGACAGCTGACGTACAGTAAAGAATTGGGGCTAATGCTAGCATATACCAATCAGTTTATGAAAAACAAAAATCGGCCTTGATGTCGATCCTTGAAATCAGGAACCTTTCCACTTACCTTGCCATCGTAATACTTCTCGCGCTTGTCCGTAAGAACAGAACGTATAACAATGCCTGAATACTCAATGACCATCTCCCCTGCCTCGATGTTCCGCTTGCAGAAAAGACCTCTTCCGTGAATCGCAGACCTATGATGACGGAAACGGTTACAATGAATCTCACTTGGCTGTAATGCCAGTACTTTCATTCAAAACAAGGAACTGGGAGGAAAAATGTTGTATATTTAAATTTCAAAAATGTATTGAATCGTTGCAAATACAACAAAAGGACACTAGCAAAGTGTTGATGAATATATTCCAAAGACAATAAAACAATTTCCACATTAATAAACAACAAAGAACTTTTCTGAACCAAGACTTCAGGAATACAAAAGAAAGACAAATATTTTTAGCAGATCTTAGGATGTGCATTTTTTTTTATAGATCTATTATGTTGAGATCACCTGGAAACAAAAACTAAACATTTCCTTCCTGTGACTGGATGATTCATCTCTTCATAAAAATCTCTTCATATATGGTAAAACAATACTTCTGCAAAATACAGACATACTAAACTTTTCTAATGATGTTGCTCAAATGTGGGGATTAAAAACAGAACTGAAAATATGACTCAGTTCCTTTATTAAGTTGAAACCTACCTGTAGACACCAACTGCTTCCTTTGATGTCCTCTCTAGGTGTCTAAAGCGCATTGCCATTGGAAGCTCCAAACTTGTTGCGCGTCTGTAAAGTGCAATTGATTTAATTTATTATTCACGCGAATAAAACAACAGTTTAATAATAAATCATTCAAAAAGGTTAATACTGATCAAATTAGCCAAGAAAGAGGAATTGCAGTCAGCTAAAGATTAAAAAAGGGGAAAGGAATGTGACATGGCACATGGTCATGGGGAAAAAAGTACCGTAATCAGATGCAAATACCAATTTTTCATGAACCGAAACAAATATATCCAAACTGGTATTTTAGTGCTCATGGTAACCCCACTAAAATACCTTAACAAGTGCCTCCATTTAATTTTTCAGATATTACCTTTCATGCAGTGTGTAATATATCCATTGCAAAATGTTTTAAAGTAATTATTTTCTCCCAAAGGAAAGAACTGATTCTGAATTGCCTGAAACGAGTCGTCAGTATTTCTTTTCGGCACAAACCTAAATTGTTTTTTTTAACAAGTTTGACCAATCAACAATCTGACCAATCAGATTAAACCAATAACTGAAGACTAGGCCATCTGACCAATCAGAGTAAACCAATCACAACAAACTGGACTAGGCCACCTGACCACTAAGATTAGACCAATCACTGAAGACTAGGCCATCTGACCAATCAGAGTAGACCAATAACTGAAGACTAGGCCATTTGACCAATCAGAGTAGACCAATAACTGAAGATTAGGCCATCTGACCAATAAGATTAGACCAATCACTGAAGACTAGGCCATCTGACCAATCAGAGTAGACCAATAACTGAAGACTAGGCCATCTGACCAATCAGAGTAGACCAATAACTGAAGACTAGGCCATCTGACCAATCAGAGTAGACCAATAACTGAAGATTAGGCCATCTGACCAATAAGATTAGACCAATCACTGAAGACTAGGCCATCTGACCAATCAGAGTAGACCAATAACTGAAGATTAGGCCATCTGACCAATAAGATTAGACCAATCACTGAAGACTAGGCCATCTGACCAATCAGAGTAGACCAATAACTGAAGATTAGGCCATCTGACCAATCAGAGTAGACCAATAACTGAAGACTAGGCAACCTGACCAATAAGAGTAGACCAATAACTGAAGACTAGGCCATCTGACCAATCAGATTAAACCAATCACTGAAGACTAGGCCATCTGACCAATCAGAGTAGACCAATAACTGAAGACTAGGCAACCTGACCAATAAGAGTAGACCAATAACTGAAGACTAGGCCATCTGACCAATCAGATTAAACCAATCATTGAAGACTAGGCCATCTGACCAATCAGAGTAGACCAATCATTGAAGACTAGGCCATCTGACCAATCAGAGTAGACCAATAACTGAAGACTAGGCCATCTGACCAGTCAGAGTAGACCAATCACTGAAGACTAGGCCATCTGACCAATCAGTGTAGACCAATCACTGAAGACTAGGCCATCTGACCAATCAGAGTAGACCAATCACTGAAGACTAGGCCATCTGACCAATCAGAGTAGACCAATCACTGAAGACTAGGCCATCTGACCAATCAGTGTAGACCAATCACTGAAGACTAGGCCATCTGACCAATCAGAGCAGAGTAGATCTCTCACTAATGACTGAAATCAATCAGAGTCGACTAGGCTCTTGGAAACGAATCCTCTATTGAAACATTAAAAAACAAGTGATGCTTCAATGTATATTATGAGCAAATTAAAGTGTTTTTGACCTTGAATGCATGCAAACCTACAGTAGGAGACCTCCAAAGCAAAATTAAGAACCTTTAAAATAGTGTAATATTGGCACTTTAAAAAAATAATAATTATAAAAATTCAATTAAAAAGAGATCAGAAAAGTGCTACATCACACACATAGCGTTGTAGTTCTGAAACAATATTGATGTTTTACTGTGAACCTCTATTTCAGGTCTCTGGTAACTCTTTACATGCTTCTGCGTCATATCAGATAAATAAAACTTTGATACAGTAAAAATCTAGCTTATTTGACCTGGTGGATTTGAGAAGAACCTCATCTTCTTCCTCATCATACAGGTCGGTTTCAGGAAGCTGTCTGTGCTGTGATGCCAAGAAGTTAAACATATCAAAGGTAGACTTCCTGTGAAACACAAGAGGTGGTGTGAACATTTTACTCATGAATTGCGTCACAGAATTTATGCTTTGAGATAACATCACTTGTTACTCTTCAAGACAAATATGTCTAAACCCCCCTCCCTAAATTGGTATGGTAACCAAAAAGCCGAACGCAAAACACCCACTTAATTTTAGTCATTTAGCGAACGCCTTCTTATATAAAACCTAAAGATTTAGGGACAGCACCCTATAGTGAACTAGGAATGTCAATCAATTACAAAACACAACTGAAATAATCACACATTAAGGCCATTATTTAAATGAACAGCAAATATTCATATATCAATTTGCTGGGAAACAGGCGTAAACGTAAATGATAATATAGTAGTAGAATACTATTATTAGTTTTATTAGTAGTAGGAGTATATTACTGAAGCAGACAAATCAAACATTTAATAGATTGAAGCTTTGTAATAAAAATACAATTAAATACAAATAAATATTATAATAATGATTATTAGTAGTATTTAGGACTAATAGTATTATATTGTGTATAAGTAGTAATAATATATATTGTGACAGACAAGTTCCCTTAGTCATAAAAAGTGGCTTCAGAAGTCAGTAAATTGCCTATCGCCTTGTAGAATAATAATAATAATCATCATTTTTTTATTATTACTTATTAATCACTATGTTACCACCACTTCATAAATTGTTTTGATTATTCAGCAGTTAAACCAGTGAACTGACCTTAGGTGGACTTCAGAGCGGGCACAGCCACTTGGGTTAACAGGCAGATCTTCCTCCTGACTGGCCTGCTTATGGAAGCGGAAGGTGTGGCGTTGGCAGCGTTTGGCCCCTTGGAGTTGTTCCACCAGGTAGACTACGGCATCGTGTAGCATTCCCATCATACGAGCCCCGCTCAACCCCGAAAAAGTGAGCTGCCTCAGTCCAGCAACAGCACGGGCTTCCTGGACCCCATCGATAACAGCAGTCCATGCCACTGATGGGAATTTTGGGAGAATTTTATTTAGTCATTTTTTTATTCATAAAAGACTACAATTTACGTGCACACGTAGGTAAATTACAATAAATTACCAAAAAAATCTTACAGGTAAAAATTTGTATTAACTTCTAGGTGAACTTGATAGGTGAAGTACTGTAATCTGATTACAGTGTTGGTCAGTGCAGTGTGAATTAGCCTTCAGATATCTCTGATTGGATTGTTTCACTAAAATCAGGTAACAGCAAAGTGCAGCTCCTCATAAACTTATCAGCTAAAAGGTCAATATTGGAAAATAAAAAATGAAAATCCTACTACTTTTTTCCAACCACAGGTTAAGCCATAACCTCCTACCATCAATGCTGTCTGCTTCTACTCTGAAGCCGTCATCACTAGCGATCTCAAAGCGTAGGTGAGGATGATCTCGGCTGGGGGGAATATGCTCTTCACCATCTGAGGGAGGAGTGTCATCATCTGAACAGGACAGCATCCCTAAAATGAAAGAATATCATGTCATTCTTTGACTAACTGAAAGACCTTAAAATGAGCAAGATTAAATAAAATGGAAGAAAATAATACATTTAAAATATACCTGAGTATTTGTTGAAGTCCGATAGTGCACTACGGTTAGCAGGATCCCAAGTTGCTGGCTTGTTGCCATCTCCACCTCGAGGCAAAGAAAGGCGATCCCAAGGTCCAGGCCTAAAACAAAATCAATGATTGGTCATATACAGAAACACTTTGAGATACAAGCGTCCCGACATACGAGTATTCCGAGATATGAGCAAGCCTTCAAGCTAATTTTTTGCTTTGAAAAAATGAGTAAAGATTTGAGATACGGGCACACTTAGAGACGCGGACGTTGGGTGGTTTAGAACTCGGAGCAGCTCAAGCTGCTTTACTCGTTCACTTCATGTGTTGGTCGACTTCCATATGCATCTTCCACGAGTCTTCCTGTGGTGTATATTATATACATTTATTGGGTAATTGCATATGATCTCCACTAGAGGGCCACCTTGGTTTTACAGCGGGGTTACCGGGGCGACGAGTGATTCACAAGTATGGAAGCAGCAGGAGTTATGCGTTCAATAATAATAAATATGAGGTTCTGAGGAATCATCACTCAATCAAATGACCAACATTCATGGAAATGGTAGAATATTTGTTATTACTACTATAAAAGTTTTCAGTATTCTTGCTTTGAAATTTTAAACAGACGTGGTGTATTATATAGGTACATATTATATCTAAGCAATGGAATTAGGCAAAATTAAAATATCCTGCTGACATTTAATTTGACTAAACTGGGAAAAAAGGGGCAATTCAAATTCAATTTTCTTCAAAAGATCACCTTGCACTTTCAGAGTCACTACTTCGCTCTTCATTCAGCCTGTCCAAGTCAAGAATTCCCTTAACAGTTGGGGTTTTGATGCGTACTCCAAATCTGTAGTGAAAAAAAGAAAAAGATTATTCCATGCAGAGTTTGAAATGATAGAAAATGCCCTTAAATTTAAGTAAATTCTTATTCATTCCATTTACCTGGCTGATACAGAGATTGATTTGCGTGGTTCTTCCAATGCACTACAGCTTGCCTGGTCCAGAAAGTCTGACTTTGATTTCTTGGTTGCAATACGATCAGACAGAGAGGATACTCTTTTCATTCGAACCTGCTTTGGCCGAGGTGCTGCTTCTGGTGTAGCTGATGGGGAGGTCTTGGTCTCTGGTTCAACAAGGAGACTTTCAGGTGAAACAAGTGAACTTGTTTTCGGAGTTCGCCCAACAACAGTAGTGTTACGAGGTGATGAAGGAGTAAGAATATGTGAAACAGTTTTTTTGGGATCATAATAGCCAGCCATGGCTTGGTTGATGATAGCTTGGGCACTGTCTGTTTGATCAGGTGCATCTGAGGAGGTTGTTACTTGACTCATAGATTGGTTGCTAGAGGGCCCCGGTGTGCTAGCAGTCTTCATCCTTCTAGGTGTGGAAGACTCCTTCTTATTACGCATTTTTTTCACTCCATCTCCAGAAGCTTTGGTATTCCTACGCGGCTTCTTAACATCTGGTGGTAATGCAGCTGCTCCATTACTACTAGTGGTAAGTAGCTGGGTAATGGTATTGGAGGTCTGTACCAATGGGGTCACAATTTGGTGGACTTGGGTTGGAACTGTGGCACCCGCAAGTGTTGGCAAGTTTCCAGCTGCTGCAAGTGTTGCTGACAAGGCATTGCTTTGCAAGAGGCTGGCAATTTGGGTAACACAGTTGAATGAAGGGGAATGTGGAGTCGGCAGCTGGAAGGTGTTGCTTTCTGGGTTTTTGACAAAAATTTGACCAAGACGATTAACAAGTAAAACATGTGGTGTAGGATCCACATTAGGTCCGCCAACTTCCTTTACAGTAAGAATAGCATGACCTGGTAATGCTTGAGTAATCAACTGTTGTTGGGGTTCAATTGTTGATCTGGGCGTAGAAAAATTGATGGATATAGTCCGTCCTGTAGCAGTTTCTCTTTGCATAGGCGTGGTGTTATACCCATTGATGACACCTTGAGAAGAGGCTGTCTGAATGGCAGTATGCATTGCTTGGCACTGAGCTAATGGTTGGGAAGTTACTAGAGTGGATGTGGAGACTACACCAACTGCTGTAGAGCTGATAGACTGTGGGTAAGTGGGATGCAATGGGACAGACACTGTACCCGAAACTGGCCCAAAAGTCCCAAGGGGTACACCGGTGGCTGACGGCACAGACAACATTGACTCTGGCTTCTGAGGAATATTTGTTTGGACACATGGCATTGACCCTCCAGGAACTGAAGGGGCAGGATGCACTGGTTCAGCAGGTGGGTGTAATTTGGTTCTGAAACTCTCCATGGGTGGCAAGACTGTCTTACCCTCAGGTGTTTGGACAGGGTACAAAGAAACATTTGCAGAAGGTGCCTGATTTGGGAATGCTGAAAAAGAAACTTGTGCAGAGGAATCAGAGCATACAGTGGATTTGGGCAACTCTGTGAAAGAAACAGGATTTGGTTGCAGTGGAGTTTGATTTCTATTAACTTGGCCTAAGTCAAGAGAACCTTCTTGCAAGTGGTTGTTTGGATAAATTGTAGAGTCATCCACAGAGGACACAAAGTGGCCACTACTAGGATCCAGGTACAATTCTTTAGAATCGTGTGGGTCACCTGGAGAATCCTGGACTGGGACCAGCTCTGTGAAATGTGCATTGGGTGAAAGAGGATCACATCTCTCAAGAATTAAAGGCATCTCTGGTTCAACATTTAAATGAGGAGACTGGAAATCATTACCATATGTAGAAAATTGAGGGTTTAAAGACTTTGTGTCAACAAAATTTGTCATGTTGTCTTGTGTGTATGTGACCGCACCAGGATTTGATTGCAATGTTTGGGTTAGACCAAAGGATTCTTGAATAGAAACAGCCTCTGAGTTGGACACAGGTTCTAACTGACAACTAATTGAGGAATTATCAGATACAGGGCTTGGAAAGGTCAAACACAGCCCATTACTAGCTGTCTGTTCATGGGGTACAACATTGAGTGATTTGTGTGGCTTTTGGGCTTGATTTGACAACTTAACGCCCTGGTTATCAGTATTAGCCACACTTGTATCACTCTCTGCCCCATCATCCACACCATCAAGTTGGGAAATATGCCTCAAAGATGGTGACGTAGGTGTCTGAGAGGCATCCCTTTGAGCCTTACAAGTAACCACAGTGCGAGTAAAGTTGAAGTAGTTCTCCATGTCCTCATCAGAAGAACTACTACCCCAGTCTTCTCTACAAGTATCAACAGTACAAGACAATCTCTGTGTAGACAATTTAGTCTTCTCTTCACTTGGCGCCCAGAAGCCCTCCTGGTTGTCTTCACCTTCAACTACAATTTGTGCACTGCAGTTCATAGCTACGCCTTCATTAAGCACTGTTTCTTCAATTTCAAGCTCGTTTCTCAGCTCAGGTGCTACAGTCAGGTCTGCCTCTAAATGGAAGGATGAGTATGGGAAATTTCTCTCACTGTCTAGATGATTACCTTTTTGTGTACCCAAAGAGTCTTCTAATGGCAAGGAACCATTTTCTGCTGGATGCTCCTGTGGTGATGCTATAAAATTGTGTGGAAGTTCTACAGAGTCCACCTGATTAAAATCAAAAGCCCGTGGTCTTGTGGAGAAATGGCTTGGAGATGTAAGGGATCGGTTGGCGCAAGTGGTGCTGCCAATGCCAACTTGCCTTGTGGACTGTGAAAATAGTCCTGAGGTAGAATGGGGCGACAATAATCCAGAAACCCGGACTGAGGAAGCACTTCGACCAACAGGACGAGCTGAGGAAGAGGTCAGCAGGTTTTCAGTAGCACCAAGGGGGAAAACTGGAGAGGTAGGCTGGGAGGTTTTAGGGTGGTGGGAACCACCTGGTCTAGATGCAATTGGGCCTGCATGGGATCCAAGAGTAGGGGAGGTCATGTGACTGCGGGTATTGCTATTCTGGGTGTGTGGGCTATGCCGTCGCGGCCTTCGAGTGTCATCCAAGTCACTGATAGTAAGAATGTGATGAGGTTTGGACGGGGCAGCTCCTGATTTTTTTTTAAAAAGAAGGAAAAAGAAGTAAATCTACTATCAAAATACTTTATTGGAATAAAAGTACTTAAAATTATTTTGATTACCTGGAGAAGGCAGTGGTCTGGATAGTCCTCCAGCAGGTCTTCTGTTCTGGGGATATGAAGAGATTTTTGGGCGGGCACCAAGGTCTGGTTTGGCAAAGACCGATACCGAGGTGGAATTTGTTTCACTGGAAGGATTTGTTGAAGACAAATCCACTTCAAGGGCTTCAGATCCTAACAGAAACATATATTGGAATTTCAATATTCAAAAGTGCACAAAGCAAGACTTTGCAGGAAGCAACATTATGCATTAATCACCTGACTGCGGGCATGGACTGTGGGCAATTGTGCAATTTTCTCCCTGATTGGGTGACTCTTCCACTGGTTTTTCCTGAACAGGCGGCCGGACCTCGGTGACACGAAATGTGTATTTGCAGCGGCGAAGGGGGTTTACAGTACTCCAATATAAGCGAGAGCATCTTAAAAGTAGAAGAAACAAAATCTTGTTTACATGCAAGCAAGAGGAAATTTCAAGTTATGTCATTATGTCAGTAGGAAACTCCTGAAGAAATCAGTAGCTACTTACTCATAACCCACAGGGAAAAGTTTTCCATGACAGGCTGATAATTCACTCAGCTTTCCGAGCTTTTCAACTAACAAAGAACCTAACAGTAGAAAAATGATGTTTAAAACATTGTACAAACCTTGTACAACAATGCATTATATTTACGCAAATTTCAAGGCCAAAAACACCAACCTATCATTAAGTTAATTGACTCCGGCTCCAACCCAGTCAAAAACTTTCTGCGAAGACTCATTCCTTCAAAATCCACATAAACTCGCCGAAGTACTTCGAACCCTTGACCAGTGATCATCTGGTAAAGTACAGAAGAAAAATGTATTTCTCTAAAACAAGCAGTGTAATGCAAACATAAGGCCTCTATTTGACTGAATTTTAAGCAACTACAGTGGTACCTCGAGATACGAAATTAATCCGTTCCGAGGCGGCCTTCGTATAATGAGTTTTTCATATCTTGGAACACATTTTACATGTAAAATGGCTAATCCGTTCCAAGCCCTCCAAAAACACCCCATTAAATTTCATAATAAAGCTAAATTGACCTATAAACAATGAAATAACGTAAAAAATGTCGAAGCTTACCTTTCGAGTGAGGCTATCTCCGAAAGTGGCGGCAGAGGAGGAGGACAAACGGCAGATAACGTACGTACACTTAACTTTACGAAAACACATAAAAAATTTAAAGTTTCAGGTGCGGAGTGGCTGAGCTAAAGCACGCCAGCACGTACGTATAGAAGATGCATGATGGGAGGGATGCTGTCCAATTAGAGAGAAGGATCTCATGGCTTGGCTAGCATCAGGAACCAATGGGAGAGCAGGAGGATGGTGGCGAGTCTACTATAACTAAGATGGCGGCGTGCGGCGCGAGTTTCAAAATTGTTATGGGGCGAATCTATGACTTTCAGAAACCTGTCGTATCTTGAAAACTTTTCGAATGTAGAGCAGTACAAATTTTCGTCTTTGCTTTCGTAACTTGGATTTTTTGTAAGTTGAGCCTTTCGTATCTTGAGGTACTACTGTACAACAAACCACAACTACACAAGTAACTAAGTAGCTAAATTAAATGCAAATAAACAAAGCTTACTTTTCCACTTATAAGGTCCCGGTGCTTGTAGCAGAACACTCTTTTATCATCCTGGAAGACACAGTTGCGAAAACGCGCACACATGAAGTGGTAGTTGCTCTGGCAGGAAGTAAGGCAGCAACCTACCGTTGCCCCAGTTCGGTTACACCGTTCGCAGCGCTGTGAAATGAAAGTTCGAACATTAGCAAAGCCAAACATAATGTTATGCCTAAAACAAGTAAACGGTTCATGTTTAAATGCTAACATGACATTTCGATTGCATTTACAGTAACAATCCATTAAGCATAACGTTTGCTAATTATTAATTCAAGGCAATGCAAAGTATCACCAACTGATCTGTTGAACCAGAATGAAATTAAATTAATAACATACCATTTGACGACCTCGTGCTACAGCACTGTGTACATGCAGAAGTGAGCCATTATCCTCCTCGAACACCTCTGCAGACCACATGGTACAGTTCACATGAGCCCATTCATTTTGCCCAAGATAGAGCAACCTCCCTGCATCCTGGGTAGAGAAATGTAAACATTTGTAATTTGGATTTTGCAGACACAAATAATGTTTTCCACAGATCAGAGTAAGACTTGTATGCTATAATTTTATAAGATGGCATCTGAAAATTACCACTTTGAAGGCACCAGTATAAGAAGTACTGTGAAAGTATGTAATGCTACAGCGATATTATCAGATTGCAATGCCATGATACTTACATTTATGCCATTTGCATATAAAGTGGAGTTCACTTATGTCGACTTACGGTTAACACGCCAATCCTATTATGTTGACGCTTTTGAAGTGGAACCGCCAAACTCCCTATTTGTGTTAGCATTTTCTTTTCGGTAATGTCGATTCTTTAATGGCCGTATCGTGGCTGAAGATAGTACTGAGTTCACTGCGTATGCGCGGAGTTTGCGTTGCACGTGGATCGCGGTTCATATGTTCAGTCTGTCAGTGACGCTTTACTCACAGTGTAGGACTCTCTGAAGCGAAAGTTCATCAAATAAATTCGCCATATTGGCTATTGGTTATCGGTTATCTCGATGCTTTTTTGCAACCCCCGAGGCGTCGAGATAACCGTATTCCACTGTACCATGTTGAGCAATCATATGGTAAATCAAAAGAAAACAGGTAATAGTCCCATGGTGTGTGTCTTAAATAAAATATGGTCCTACCATGGAGCCATCCCAAAAATCCATATTAGGACCTTGTAGTAACGAGCCATTAGGATGTAGAATATTGTGGTGAGTTTACTGTGAGGTACTGTTTTTAAAACACTTACACTGGCCTTTGCATCACCATATTTTTGGCACAGAGCACACTGTCTCTCGTCGTCTTTTGACCAGCCAGTGTCCAGCTCGTTTCTAGCTGCTCTACCCTTTTTCCCTGGGAGAAAGTAACAAAATCTCAAGTTAGAATGATTTTAGCATAGCTTTCAGAAACCATTTTATACTTGTGTGTTTATTTACCTTTCATATTCATCCGAAATGCCCTTATATCCATAAAGTAACTTTTGGGGTTATGAGGCAAAGGTGTGGAAAGATCTTCCTCTTCTCCCATTTTAACATCCACTTGTCTTCCAGTTATCTTTGGGGTGCCGTCCAAAGCCTTGCTACAGCCATCTCTTTCACGCCATTGAGCATAAACATGTTCATAATTTGGTGGCATCACGGCATGTGAGAGCATCCCACTGCAGCAAAGGTCAGGAGTGCAGGAATGGAATGGAAAGGAAAGCATGTGTAAGTACCCAAAAATACAATTAAGTTCCTGGAAAGAAAGAGACCGTAAAGAATTTGATGACACTTACGCTGGCAGATGTTTAGAGGACGGATCCCATACTTTAGGGTCTTGACTGTTGAACCAACCATAAACTTCCTCTAAGAGCTGAAAAGGATTGAAATTATATAAAATATAATTATTTTGCATACAAACATAAAGCCAAATGGAAGAATCACAAAAAATAAGCCTCTTATGACTATTTCTAAGCTGATATTTAAAATAACATGCTAACACACTATTTTTCTTGATAGACTGCCAAAAAAAAAAGATAGAAAGAGACAGTTTTGCTTTCAAGAACAGTCACATCCTGTCTGATCCTTGCAGTAATGTCTTGAACATAAATAAACGTGTATATTTATATGTGCAGTGCATCATTTATCCCTTTTTTCCCACCAAATGATCTAAGCTACTTTGATTATTTTGATTATTTGAATAGCTTCTATGTAAAGCACTTTGAATCACTAGTCTGTATGAAATTTGCTATATAAAAAAAAACTTGCCTTGCCTAAGCTACTCTGACTGTTTGGGTGAAAATAACTTTGGCATCACATTAAAAATAAAAAGGCAGAAGAAACTGACCGTGAGATAGTACGAGCGGGCGATGGCAGTGGGTCTTTGGTCCTCTGGTAAAATTTCCTCTTCCTCCAAGTAACTGTGAATTACCTTCACCACATCCTCATGGAAGGATTTCTGATTAACACCACAAATAACATTTATTTTTTTATTTTCGATACACAGTTCATTCTGAATCCAAAAGGATCCAGGTATTTTGAAGATTCGGTTTGAGGTCGACTAGCTAAAGTATGTTAACAGACACACTAGTGAGCAAGAGAATATGTATTTATTTGATTTTGAAATGCTGACGTCTCAAAATCACATAATTTCTCAACAGTAGTTGATCATAGTTACTCATCCATATAAATATGTGAAGCCACACACTCAGGGTGAATCTGCACGGCCAAACTGAACCAAAGAATGTGGAGCAATTATTTGTCCAAGCCATTTACGATAGTACATTTCCACCCAACAATCTGGGAAGAATTCTTTAAAGTTTTTTGGGGTCTTAAAAGGCAGACAGAGATTTCCCTTTGTTGATCTTAGACCTAGTGAGTTGAAAAGCAGAAAAACTGACCAAGGATGTGTATAGCCCTTCATCAAACTTCTTTCCAATGGCCTGGAGGTCGCAAACAGGCAAATCTTCAGTGCTTGGTGAACCCAATGCCGCACACTACAATAAAGAAAACAATGATGAACGTTCATTTTTATATGTATCCTGTTGATTTCTTGTAAATCTTCCCACTTTGAGTAAACCGTTTAAACATAATTTTCAAATATTTTGAACAAAATGCAACAATATACTGACTATTTCTCTTAAGTGGGCTTCATAAGACACAGCTGGAAAGTTCAAGGCATTAAATATCGTCACTCATATTTTGATATGTGGGAGAGCAAGACCCTTCATTTTGCTATTAGACAAGAACTTGTACTTGCTGAAAACGTTTAAGTTATTAGGCAATCCATATTATATACATATAATAATAACATTTTATAAATGTATATTATTGTTGTAATATAGCTGCACTGTAAAATAATTAGTACACTTTAATCACTGTGAAAATAGGCTCGTCTCAAAACAATTCCAATGAGTCGCTGGAATTGATCCATAAAAATGTTGAAATGTGTAAATGATCTCAACTGGCTCCCTGTTGCTTTCCCAAATGCACGTTTAAAATGGAAATCTCTGAACTCATTGTGAACCGAATCACTGAAAACAAAATTTTATCAAATCCTACCATAAGCTATTTATTAAGGTCATTAAGCCATTTCCTGCTTTTGATTCACAGATGCTTTGGTAAAATCATTTACTGTATATTATAATGAAAAGCGGTTTTTTTTCGGTTCATTATTTCGTCTGAATAATGACAATATTGCCTTTTAATTAGAGGGGCTTAACAGCAGAATTGATTTCTCTTTGAATACAGTTTACCACTGTCAGGTAGAAAACATGTCAGGACAAATCAGACCGTGACGTGCTTCCAGAGTCTATGTAATTTAAAGGAAATGCTGGGAATTATTACTATTCTTTGACTTTTAAGACTTTATTAATTCCATTGACTATCAGGACCTTTGGAAACCTAAGCCTGGGAAGAAACACGCTTTTCACAATAAATATTTTGGAAATGTATATGTGATCCTATCTGCTTTGGGAATAATCAACAGAATCCAGTTGCTGCAGCTTTAAAAGTACAGCATATTCGATTGAGGAGAGATCGGACGCTCACCTTCTTGCAGGTGACCAGGTGTTTAGTGAGTGTGGAGCTCAGCAGGCAAGCCAGTAACTTCTCTAATCCGGTCCTCAGCTCCTGGTCGAGCAGCTCCCTCCACCCCGCTCCATTAACGTCCTCTCCATTGGGCTGCTCTCGTAAGCACGGCTGACAGGAATACACCACGCTCTCAGGTAGACTTGACAAGATTTCATACAAATCATCTATGAGACAACAAATATTTGAGGAGTCAGTCACAGATGCAATGGTGGATTTCCCAATTACTGAGTCAGCTTGAAACATTTTTACAGAGAAACCCCCCCCTCCTCACAACAAAAATATACAGCAGAAACCCCACAGGGAGAATTGTTAGTTCCATAAAAACAAATGGCAAGAGGATGGTTGCTAAACATTTGGATGGGGAGTCTTATAAATCAAAAATGCAAAAGTGTGTGTGTGGGGGGGGGGGAGAATGCTTTCATAATCCAGCCACAAACATAATTTAATCATTTAATTAAATGAAGTAGTAAACATTCTTTTATTTGCAAACCGATGGTATCTGGAGTTTCCGCTTTGTGAATTTGAAGAAAAGTGTCATTGAAAAAAAGAAAAAAAAATCATGATAAATTTAGTTAAAATGTATTAATAAATTTGATGGACAAAAAGTCAGATCAAATAAGATTACAGTAATACTTCGAGATACAAGCGTCTCTTCATACAAGTATTCCAAGATACGAGCAAGCCTTCAGGCAGTTTTTTGCTTCTAGATATGAGTAAATAGGTAAATATTCGAGATAGCAGCACGTGCCGATGACTTCTGTGCGCATCGTCCGCGAGTAGGTGATTTTCTCTTTTTTGTGCATTATTCTTCATAATAGCAATGAGTTCTAAGAAAGTGAGTGGTAAGGATGGTAATGAGAAGAAGAAACGCATGATGACCATGGAAATGAAGCATGTAAATGTGGATAAATATGAGCGCTGTGCCCACGTGAGTGAACTAGCAGCAGGAGCAGTAGGAGGAACTGTCGACTGAGGAGGTGATGAACATACGCAGGTGTTGCAAGAACTCAGCAGTGGCGAGGAGGAGGGTGAACCAGAGGAAAACATTTCTACAAGTGATATTAAGGAATTGATGGCTATGTGGCAGAAGGTTTCTGATTTCATTGAAAAGAAACACCCTGATAAATCGTCTACTGGTAATGCTTCAGTGCTTTTTGATGACACGTGCCTTACTTATTTTTAAAGGGAGACAGAAACAAATCTCCCTCGATAGGTATTCCATTAAAAAGTCTGCATCAAGTGAAGTGAGGGCAGTCAGGTAAAAAAAAGGGAAGAAAACAAATCGAAAAAAGCAAAAAAATAATAAAGTTACAATTCGAGTTACGAGCTCCGCCCTGGAACGAATTATGCTCGTATCTCGAGGTATTACTGTACATGAAATAATATGAATAAATAACTCTTTATTTTATTATTAATAAAATACATAAATAATAAACATAAAATGATATCCATCTGACCGTTCTACTCTGCCCGGCCTTTAGCAAAAGGTAGGATGTGAAGAGGTCACTCACCTGTCAGACCTTCACATTTAGCATGGACCCAGTGGTTACACGTGGAGCACTGCATCATCTGGCTATCATAGTCATTATCTTCATAACACTTGAAGCACATGGTGCAGTAGTTTCCTACACACACAGAAAAATTTACTTTGTGCGGATGTGTTCGTCACATGTGGTGTTTTTCCACAGACAGGGAGGCTATTAAAAGGTCAGTGTGACAGATTGCTAATGTTTTTTTTTTAATCCATTTATAAATACATGTTCTGAGAACATCAACGTGATCAACGCTCGGGATAGTTGACGGGCCAGTGCTGCATCATCACGAAAGTTGAATCCTTGCTCATTTAAATATTCAAGCGCAAGATGACGTGAAATGGAATTCGATACTTTCGTGGCATGTTTTCTGTTCGCAAATACCCCCAAAAACTGAAATCCTCTCAAACTTCTTTCATGTCTATATATATAAAAATGTATAATACTTCCTATATAAAAGACCCTACAAGTCTCACCTTGATCAAACAGCCTAATGCAGTCAGGACACAGACCCTTGTCATGATTCCACTCTGTGTCCCAGCTCTTTCCTGGAGTCACACCACAACTCTTGCACCGGATGCAAGTCATACACACCTAAAAAAAAACGTCACACAATCAACATTATCTGCATAAACTCAAACATCATCCTGAAACTGCACTGGGACCGTTTGACCAAAAATGTGTCAAATGTCATTATGAATGTTTTATTATATAAATACACACAAAATAAAAGTCAGTTTTATTGTGGTTTTTGTCCTTTGTGAAGTTCTGGCCACTGTGAATGTGTATTACTCAATATTTCTCAGAAAAAGAATGGGTTTGGAACGGCGTGAGGAACAAAGTGAAATGAATTATACAATTTCAACATGAATTTACACTTCAATGTCTTCTATTTGTTATTTCACCTGAGACTAACTGAATAACTGTTATGCTGGACATTTCTTTAGGGGATTTTGTTGCTTGCATTTACACATCACAAAGAAAAAGTAATGGAAGCAGAGACTGCAAAGTTTATTGGAACTTCTTTATGGGTCTTGCATGTGGAGGAAAGTCCCTCTGTGGAGAACTTACCCACGGTTTCTTACGTTTGCTGGGTTTGGGGTAGTTGGGACCCAGACAGGCAGGATGATAACAATTCTGACACCTTTCACACTCCAGCAGAGGCTGCAAAAATATTGACAAGTGACAAAGCAATTACAGACCATAGAAAAACACTAAAGTTTCTCTCTTGAGAGAGCAAGACAGAAATGTGAAGACTACTGTTGAAAAGTTTGAACTAAAAATTATTTTTCCCAGAAAGAAATTATTACTTCTATTGTGGGACGATGCATTAATTGACCAAAAGTAATAATAAAGACATCTATAAGGTTATTATTATTTTTTAAATATATATAAAAAAATAATAATAATGTATATATAGTTAACGGTTTACAGCGTTGGTAACAATAATGTTTATGGAGCAGCAAACCATCATAATGGAATACGCAACAGTTAATTTAAATTGTATTAATATGTCATACTATGAATGAAAAATGTATTTTTGATCAATGAATGCAGCCTTGGTGAGACAAGAACAAGAAACAAGAACACAAAAAATTACAAATAAACTTTTAAACGGTAGTGTGCGTCAAAAAACATCTGCATTCCCAATTAACGCAATTTCAGCTTCTTATTGAGTTATTACCATTAAATTAGGATTAAGGTCCGTTCACATCAAAGGCGATATGTCCATTAACATCAACTATAACGACAAATATACAGTTCTAGAAATTGTTCTTAACATATAAAAATTAGATTTATATATTTCACACGACAACAATAATGGGACAGAAAAAAATATATCACTGGAATCACTTTCAAAACGATTTTTTTCCAGCTGATGAACGATAAAAACATTGACAGGCGATCAGAATCCATCCTGCTTTAAAGAGTTTAAGCATTTAAAGCTATAGAAGGCAAAACTACACAACTTTATCGCCATCTGGTGTCAAGATCATGTTTTGGAGCGTCACAAACTACCTTGGATTCTTTATTCTTGCAGCCACAAACGCGGCAGAACTTGCAGCGACGACAGCACCAGTTCTCCTTGTTCTCCTCCAGTGGACGCTCTGAAGGGTCCAAGCAGAAGCGATGGAAAGGCTCACAGCAGACTTGACAGTACAGCATCTGCACAAGGTCGTCATGACAAAAACTCATAAGAAACTATTTCCCGATTGTCACAATACCAGTCTGTCCAAGTAAACATCTTGTATCATCATCACGTATTCAAACATTTAGCAATGTGGGAAGACACATTTGATTTAAAATAAAGCATTCTTAAGGTTTTGCTGAAATGAACGTACCTCGTGTTGACCTTTACTGGCGCACAGCAGGCAGACGTACTGGGGCACGAGAGGCACAGAAGTGAGGATGCTCAGACCTCCGGTCGCCCACACGCTCTGTACGCTACAGTCCTCCTGTGAAGAGAAACAGAGAGGAGTAAGGAACATTTTAACACCACATAGTTCTGCTGCAGGACAGTATCCAGTGCTGCCATCATGTGGCAAACCATCTGAACATCTGTGAGCAGCTTACAAACAAAACAGAGCTTGATTTTTATACTCATGCACATCTACCTTAAAATCAACACGGATCTTATGCGTGGGTTCTGCCGGTTCCTGCTCTCTCTCTGCAAAACCATTGGCGAGGGCTGCGAGGACGCTGGGTGGCGTCTGTTCCAAAGGGTTCTGCAAACAATAGAAAATAAAATCTAGAACATTTCAGCCAGGACTCTTCGAGAGAGTACAGCGATATTAACAATAAATACCTTCTCAACTTTCCGTTTGATGGGTGGAACCTTGTGGAAACCAGGTCGGCGATGACGCACTCCTTCGTCAAAAGCGTCGCCAATGAAGTCGTCAAATGACACAAAATCTGTGGTGCATTTAACGCAAATAGAACTGTGACTTTGAGAGCAAGTTAAAATAATTATATAACATATAAATTCCTGATCACTGATGATCTAACCAGAGTTGCGAAGACCAGGAGTTCTCCTGCGGGCAGGGGAGGTGGAATTTGAAGCTCCTATCCAATCGAAGTCGGAGTCATAATCCAACAGGTCGCAGTAGGAACGTGGTTTTACGTGTCGCCGCGGCTGTTTCCGTACAGATGGACTGTTGCTTAGAGAGCCTGGAAACACCCGTCCGATTCCATCGCCGGCCTCGCCTTCCTCGTTACTTGAGTAACCCGCACTAATCAAGGAGCGCCGCTTCTTCCCATGCCCTGAAAATGATGACATTTATACCAGGCATACAGAAAATAAACACTTCATTTTTATGCCGGCTTTCACTCTAAAACATGTTCTTACCTTTTTGAAGCTTGCCACTTAATCTCAACGCCTTCCTTTCTTCAACCTGATCACATCTCTTGTATCTTAATAATAATAATAAGAAGAAGAAGAAAGAGTGATTTAATTTGGACAGGAATACGTTGATTCTAAGTTTAAAAAAAATTAGGACCTTTAATTTAAAATTTTGCGCAGAAAAAAAATAATTAAAAAAATAAACGTCACAATGCCATTTTTAGATTGTTTCCTGTACATTAAGTAAAGAAAATGTACACTAATTATACATTTACGCATTTGGCAGACGCTTTTATCCAAAGCGACTTACATTGCATTCAAGAAACACATTGACATTCTAATGAGTTCCTGCCTTCCCTGGGAAGCGGGCTATATCACAATTTTTTTACACGTAATAATATTTCTATATATTTGTTACGTCCATAAGGAAAAGGAAAACTAAAACTACTACAAAGAGTGTGTGTTAATTGAAATTATAATGAGTTAAAATAAAATAGAAATATTAGATGAAAAACTAAACAAAACTGATAAATGCTGGCTTGGCAATTAATTGAAACAAAAAACATTTATGTACTAAAATAACAAATGAAAATGGGTTAGCGCTAAACAGGGTTAAAAATTAAGTAAAAACAAAAGGCACATAACCAAATGGCTAACAATTAAACTAAACAGAAAATATATTTTAAAAAGACAATTCAAAACATTAATATTATATAACACTAACATAAAACTGGTTGTTGTGAAAAGTAGCTATTTTTCATTTTAGAGATTTAAAAATTAAAATATTTAGAGTTCCACTTTAAAGGTGCAGTATGTTATATCGACAGCTAGTGTTTGAAATGGGTATTGCAGTCCAAATCCACAATACTAAAGAGTTATTTCACCTCCAGGTTGCCAGATTGAGGACACACACAGAAACAGGCATAGCTGACAATGCAAAGTGTACACTCAAAGATGATTAGCTAACGTATCTGTGTTTTAATATGCCTCTGGTCGTACAGATTTTTAGGTGGATGCCGAGGCTCTGACCCAGTTCGTTCGCTGACTTCCATGGGTACAATATTCTGTGTTTCCAGTTATAAAAATACTATTGGGTAAATTGGCAGCGGGCGCAATCACACAGACCAAAACAAAACCACATTCTGACACAAGACACTCATTTCAAAATAGAATAACAAGCTATCGGAATTGTTTTTCAGGAAAACAAGTATGTGAACTTACGTTTCCTAAATATCTGCAAGCATATTATAGTAGTTTCATGCTTTAGTAAAGTGAAAACAATTGCATACAGCACCTTGGGAAAAAGTGTGGGAAAAACTCTGGCATCTTCCAAAAACTACAGCGCCTGAAAAGCCTAAACTATGTCAAGCAGTCTGGGTAATATAACACAAACTAGCATACTTACACACAGCACTGCCGTTTTGTGTTGGGGCCTCCGAACTTGGGTTTGTCCAAGCAGTTGATGCACCGGCCACAGTCCTCCTCATGCAGGCAACCTTTACACTCCCCACAGCGTCGAGACCGATTCCCAAAAAAATGACCTCTACCGCGACGAAACTTTGGTGTCCTGTGTTCTTGTAATACAGGGCTTTCAGGGTCAGAGTGAGACTCGACTCCTGCAATCGTGACAGAAACTGTCAAAAAGGCCTTGATACATAATTTAAAAAAGGTATCAGATAACTATCAACAAACTAGCACTAGGTTAGTGAGCTACCATGCGGTCTAACTTCTTCAGGCAAATACAGTGTGGTCTAGAAGCTCACAAGGCTTAGGAACAGACAAGAAATGTATCATTCACATGGTTTTTCAGCATAGAGGATAACAAAGTAACCGCCTCAGTCAAGTTTCATGCCGTCTCCAGCTGTCGACAAAACTCAGCAACTCAGACAGGCAGTTTTATTCTCAGATACACGGTTCTGTTTCGTGTTCCTGGCCTGTATCCATTCTACTGAAATATTACCTGTGAAATATTGCTTTTTTCCAACAATGACGCAATACAACAGTGACAATTTAAGTTGAAACGGAGTAAAGCCTGTGTTTAGACCATTAACCCATTTTGTAATTGTAATTTTGAACTCTCAAAGTGCACCGAATGAATACATTTATCTTTAAAATTCTTCTGGGGGGGGGGGGGGGGGGGGGGGGGCAAGTCTTTAGAGTGGCTGAGATCCACTCTCCACAAAATCTTATGGTAAATAAATCACAAAATATGCTCTAAATATATAAATGGCAGATTGACAAGAAATCATACTAAACTAGCAATATTTGTATATTTAAAAAAAATAAGTTACACTTTCTGAGGTCTATTATGAGATCATCTCTTGGGTTTATTGGTAATCTCAGTTTGCAGAGTAAGCGATGATACCTTTTTCTGCAGGTGAAGGGGATATGTCGGATCTCTCGTGCAGGGGTAGCGCACTAAGGCGGGGGATGTCGTCGGGGATCATTGCACGAGGCTGACCCAAAACCACAGCTGCGGCTCTGCATACGTGTTTAATGCGAGGCCCCCCTCTGGCAGGCTCCTAATGGTGAGATTTGTAAAGTATAAAAAAAAAGCACTGAACATATTCTGTACTGTTACCGCACTCATATTTGTCAAATTGATGATGTCAATAACAATTAGTGTGCACATATTTACGAGATGTTAACCTATCAACTTACTGACCCAGTCAAATCTTAAAAAGACACGAAAATTCTATGACATTTTTAGTGTCAATACCAAAGTATAATGAGATAAAATAGGAATCAAATAGGATTCCAGTGCACTTATATATATATACACACACCTTGAGATACAAGTGTACCGACATACGAGTATTCCGAGATATGAGCAAGACTTAGAGCAATTTTTTGCTTTGAAATACGAGTAAAGATTTGAGACACGAGCAGATTACAGATGCCGACGCTAGGTGTTCGAGCACTCGGCGCAGCAGTCTTCCTGTGGTGTATGTTATATACATTTATTGGGTGATGTGAGCAGAGTTATGCATGTTCAGTAATAATAAATACGAGGTTCTGAGGCATACATTATTGTGTGTGTTGTCTATCAAATACAATACATGGGAAGAAACACTACACTTCCGTATTGTGTTTGTGTTATCTACGTAATATACGTAATCCCTCCCTCCTCCTCCGCACAAGCCGCTATTTTATAGTCGTCTCGAAGGTAAGAACTCATAATTAAAACCACAATTTATTTTATATCACAGGAATCCTTATATACTATTTTTGTGTGTGTATGTCTCTATAGCAATTAAAAACATGTTTTTCCATTGTTATTTGCACTAATAAGAGTTTTCTTTTTAGAGGGCCGGAATGGATACATCTTTTATTTACATTGATATTTCTGGATTGGATTATGCTCGCATCTCAAGGCATTTTTTATATTTTTATATATATATATATATATATGCACACACACACACATACATACATACATGCATACATACAGGTGAAATCTAATACCTGCTCTGGAGAAGCATCAGTCTTGTTGGGACAGGCATTTTCAAGCCGTTCTTTCGGTTTTTTTCGTCTCTGTCTGTTTGTTGCAGTAATTCTACCCTCTGGTAATAGCTACCACAAAAAAGGTGTGGAAACAGTTAAAACAACATTAACAGCACTTCAATTATACATCTATCCAAAAAGCATCTACTAAGAAAGAATCTCTTAAAGCATGCAAAGTTTGAGAACAGTATTTTTTATATTCTTTATAGTTTTTTGCTCACCAAAGATGTATTTATTTGATCAAAAACACATCAGAAACTTTAATGTTGTGAAATTTTATTGCAATTTAAAATGACTGTTTTCCACTTAAATATGCTGTCATTTATTCCTGTGACGGTAAAGCTGCATTTACGTCATAAATACCGTCATTACATTCCTCCACTCTTCACTGTCAAATGATCCTTTAGAAATCCTTCTAATATGATGATTTTATGGTCAAGTAAAATAGCTTTTTATTATCAATGTTAAAAACAGTTGTCCAGCTTAATGTTTTTGTGGAAACTGTCACTTTTGATCAATTTAATGCATCCTTGCTGAATAAAAATAAAAAAATCTTTCAAAAAATAGAAAGGCACAGATTCAGATAAATTAGCTTACCCCAGATGACTTTAGCTGTTTCTGCTGATCTATTTTGATGAGCTGAACTTTGGCTTTCTTGAGGAGGTTGAACATCCGCTTATTGGCTCCTGTAAGGCGAGGGCGCTGGCTGGCAGTTTTCTCCTCAATGTCAACAGCATGATTCTGGGTGTCCTCAGAAACCAGTCCTTCTGATTCTGTGAGATGCATCTTATCGAAATCTGAGACAGAAAAAATGTGGCTGGACACGTTAAACCCAAAACACGGTATTCTGTAAAAAGTAGTACTTTTAACAAACATAGTTAACATGAAATTATATTATTTGTCATTAAAAAAAAATACATGAACTGCATTAAAATAACTTAACTAATATGAACATTTTAATAAGACAATTTAGAAGAAAATCGTTAGAATAATGTGAACTGATGAATCTTTTATAACGAAGCCAGAAACTTGTATTACAAAAGTCCATTCTGATTTCAAGTGTGCTTTTTGACAGCATTTACTAATAAAACTAATCTTTGCCTACCTTTGCATTTATTGGGAAGAGAGATGTCTGTATGAATGGAAAACTCATCTGGCAGCTCATCCTCTTGGATGTCCTTTGCCTGGTGTTGCGCCAGCAACTTGGCACTCAGAGCTCGTACACAGATGGAGACTTTGCGAACAACCCCAGGAGTGTTGAGATCTTCAATCTTGAGTTTTGCTTTTTCCTTCTTCATGTCTCTGAGAGATTTTATTAGACTGGCCCCTTCTTCCAACTCCTTCTTCTGCGTTATGGCAGGGGATGGTACAACTTTGTCAATTATTTCCTCTGAGGTCTTTTTATGCCTTGAGAGACTCTGTTTGAGTTTAAGCTTTTTGTATAACCTAAATTTTGATGTTTGCGTTTTGAATTTTCTCTTCTTTTGGACGGGATCGAGCAACGAGCCTACTGTAAAATCTTTGGCAGATAGCAAGGTCTCCAACTCCTTGTCAAGATCTTCATTAAAGGTATACACGTCGTCATTAGCAGGCTCCAGCACTCCCCATTTGAAACCCGGATCTCTAAGTAGCGATCGCCTTTTCCCAGGCTGTTTCTCCTCGCTGAAGATCTCACTGTCATCAGGTGATTTAGGTTTGGATTCACAAGTGGAAAACAAATCCAGTTCAGTTTCACTCACTTCATCTTCATCCTGAGACTGAAGGGATCCAGGTTCACCGCTTTCATTGGGATCAGGTTTCTTTGATTTTGGCTGTAGACCAAGCTTCTTTTGGGAGTTCTTGCGAGGAAGATCTGACATACCAAGATCATCCATGAACCTCTTTGGCGTTTTGATAACCCGAGAGGATCGGGCACTAACAACTGGCATTATGAAATGTCTGATGGTTTTCACAAACTTTGTTTTGCTGCGTTGGATGTCTTGATCTTGGTCTGTTTTCACATTATCAGAATCCTTTTCTGTCTGATCGGAAAGTTGATCTCCACCGGTGTTATCAACCTGCTTGGATAAAAGCTTGGCTATTTTCCGTCTACCCTCTAATGACTGAAGACTTGAAATTGGTTTCCTTTTGTACTTTGTTGAGAATATACCAACTAGTTTAGGCTCTCCTACTTCAGACCCCGTCATCGGTGTGCTATCGTCACTAACCTCAACCAACTTCTTCTTTTGCAATTTTGGATTTCTTATTCGCCGTCCAATCAAAGACTTTCTTCTACGTTTGACCCGTTTTATTTGCCTGTGTGAGGGACGAGGTACCTGTGGGTGATCTCTAATGGAAGGCTCTAAAACTAGAACCTCTTCAGTTTCAATTGATGCCGTCTCAAGTTTTATCTCTGGCTGGGGTTCTGTCCCGAGATGAGGACTGGATGGAGGTGATTCAACAGTTTGTTCAATGACCTGAGATTCGGTTGCTTCAGGTTGTGGTTCTGTAGCTGGTGGAAGGGACCTTTTACCTTTTTTCTGCGTAGTTTCACGCAAATGCCTTTTTGGTTTGGATTCTACAGGTGCAGGCACTGCTTTTGGCAATACTGGCGATTCCTCCACTTGAGATTCGGTTTCAGTTGCAATTTCCGAAGCAGGGTTTTCTTCAGATGCATTCAATTTGCACTTTCGCCTGCACTTTCGTCTATAAATTGTCCAGTGATTGCGCTTTGTACGTTTCTTCCGAGCAGTGTTTTGACATAGCTTGTTCCTTACTTTGGGGACAGGAGTGGTAGCAGTAATTTCCAACACATTCTCACTCTTTTCTGAAAGCTGATGGTCTTTGACTTTTGGAGGTTCTTTTATTTCAGGTGAAGTAGCAACTTGATGAATTAAAAAGGATTGCTTTAGACTGTTGTTTTTACCTGGTGAGGAGACAACTTTGATTTGAAGTGGTGGAACGGTATCGTTCAGATCATCAGGGTTCGTCTGAGTGGCCTCATCTGGATGTGCTTCAGTTGCGATTTCTGAACTATTAAAAACCTCCTTGTTTCCATTTTCTAAAGCCTCCTCAACCTTCTCAATGGCCACTAGCTTCGCTGGGCTTTCAGGAAGTACATCACCGGCAATTTTCTCTATGTTTTGCGACTCCTGCGAAGAGCTAGCTTCTAAGGCATTAGAAGGAGCAGATGTGGATTCGTCTTCAGCAGAAACACCTACTTCCTCATCAAATTTAGAAGCAAGTTCAGGCTCTGTGCTGGGGCTTGCGTCTGCTTTGCTTGCACTCTCTTGGACTTGAGAATCTTGGGGTTTGATTTCTTGCACTTTGTTGAGATCATCTTGAACTTGGGAATTTTTGCTTTTACTTTCTTGAGTTTTGCTTGGATTCTCTTGGATGTGGGAATCTTTGCTTTTGCTTTTCACCAGTGTAAGAGTCCACACAAACCTGCAGCGTTTCTTTCGAGACCGGGCTTTGGGATTTCGTATTCTGGTCAGTTTCAAACCTGGAATTCCGACAAAATCATTGTCAAAAGCGAGTTTTTGAGGATCATCAGCTGATGGTGAATGAGACTCCTGATTCCTTTCAGATTCTTTACGATTTTTCTTCTTCTTTTTCTTTTTCTTCTTCTTTGTAGGCGACTTGGATTCATCAATTGTTGAGACCTCCAACACGGACTCTGCTAAACTCTGGTTTCCAGATTGCTGTGGAACATTTGAAGACCTTCTGCGCTGTCTCCTAATCACAAGCTTATTTACCTCTGATGCCTCTTGTGCAGACTTATCATCAGGTTTTGGCTCTATACTTTCAGCGGAAGGTGGATTTTGAGACCTTCGAGTTGATTTCCTCAGCTTCAGTTTTTGGTCATTGGCCTCTTGTTTAGGATCTGTTTGAGGAATAGATTCTAATTTCTTGTCAGCAGATCTTCCTCGCCTTCTGGTACAAACCTCCTCCTTTGACTCACCAGCACTGCATTCACTGGCTGGAACGTTTGTCTTTAATTTCACATGCGCATTGGAGACTTGGGTACACTGACTCTCTGTAACTTCAGACTTGATTTCCTTTTGTTTTTTACCACGTTTCCGCTGGACTGTAACCACTGTCTTTTTAGCCACTAACTTGATTGTGATCTTTGGAGTTGATTGGGTCTTCTGTTTTGTTGACCCCCTTCTTCTCCTGGTGGGCTTTGCTGATCCTCCATCACCTCCACCGCCACAATCATCATCATCTACTGATGTGTCCTTTAAAGATGTTTGACTGTGTAGTTGCTGAACAGAACCCGAATCATTCTGAGTGTCTTGTGAACCTGTGTTTTCCTCTAAAGGAGAGGCTGGAAGAGCCAGCCTTTGACGTATCCTCCTTGACGACTTTGCTGAAGCACGACCACCTAAAACAGACCATCAGAGCACAAAATCGAATAAAGTTCAACTTCAATTTAATTATATTCATTCCACAGTAGTTAATTATAGTCAAGTGATTCAAACATGCAAGTCCCAAGCTACAGTGACTATCAAGTAGAGAGTAAAATAATAATATGTTTCTTTTAAATGAGCTTCTGAATTCCTTAAGTGATGCTCTGTTGTACAAGATGAAGAATTACAAAAGTGTTACTTTTTTATTTTAAAGTAAAGACAAGCTACATCACAGATACAGACTCACAGACTTTTGGAAAGTTTCTGAATTATTTGCATTTGAAGCCACACTTACGTTTACATGGATTTCGTCTAGCCCGAACCGGGGTGCTGACATTTTCATTTTGAACTTCAAATCCTTTGAATTCAGCTCCCTGCAAACAAAAGAATTAAGCTTTAACATATTTGAATTTAACATGAGTAACTTGTTTCCTGTATACATTTTACTTGTTTGTTGTCTTAGCAAACCTCTGCTAAGTAATATCACCATTTACAGTTCTATGTTTGGGGCCAGTAAGATGTCAGGGAATTTGTTTTTAAAGAAACTAACACTTTTATGCTTTTATTCAGCAAGGGTGCATTAAATTGATCAAAAGGGTAAAGACATGTATAAATACTGGTATTTTAACCTTTCTATAGTATTCATCAAAGAATCCTGAAAAAAATTATGCATCACTGTTTCCATAAAAATATTAAAATGCAAATAATCAGCTGTGATCAACATTGATAATATTAATAATAAATGTTTCAGCAAATCAGCATTTTAAAATGATTTCTGAAGGCAATGAGACTTAAGACAAGTAATGATGCTGAATATTCAGCTTTTCCGTCAGAAGAGGTACATTTTAAAATATGTTAAAATAGAAAACAGTTGTTTTAAATATTTAATCAAAACATTAACTAAAAGCAGCTTTGGTGAGTTTAAGAGACTTTGTCAAAAACACAACAAATCTTACAGACCCCATATTTTTCAGCTGAAACATACATGAAAATGTCAGTAAAAAACGAAACAGTCAAATGCATAAATCAGCATATATTTTGCTAAAGCTTTAAAACACAGTACATGTTTAAAAGACCACTGTGCATTTATAAAGGGGTAGTTATTCACAAAACTTTAGTGACACTTTTCTGCATAAATATGCATCATAGAACAGGTGAATATCTCGTTTAAGAGTCACCTTGTCAATAATCTACTGAATATAAACAGAGCCTTCAATAAAATGTCCTGTCTGAGTTTGACAGAGACTTAAGCCATTATTAGAATTAGGCCTTGCAAGTGTTAAATCAGTGAACTGTAGAAGACATAACTCTCGTTTCACTCTTCACAGAACACTGTTCATGCACAAAAACAAAGAGAGAACTGAACTGAAACAACTCCACTCCACTGTTGTGTGAAACAACACAACTAAAATAACTCTGTTGTCATCCACCCTAGAGAACTTGAAAATAAGATTCATTATTTAGTATTAATAAAAAGCCATCAGGTAAAGTACTGATAACTTAACCATATCCCTGTTATTTGAACATCGATTTGAAGGGTTTACATGCATGGTCAAATACTCTGCACTGACTAACACACAATATTACCAGACGTGTTGGCAGACAGTGACCGGCAAACGTGTGAAATCTGCACACACAAATTAAAGGTTTCTGAAGCTGTTAACCGAAAACCGAAACTGTAAACTGCACAGAAGCTAATACACAGGCAATGAACCTGTATCTATTTTTATATGAGGCAAGTGTAACAGCGTCTTCAAGCCTTCAAAGTCCACAAAACTTTGACCTTGATCATCTTTTTTTTTTCAGCTGCACGTTTCTGCTCCGAGAACAACACAAGTAACCATAGCACATTTCCATGCCAATAACGCACAGGTGAAACAAGTTGCATTCAGCGTTCCCACGCCTTTTGACCAATGAATTCATGCGACTTTTCTCATTGTTCAAGATTACAGGACAAGGACGTTTAAAGATAATTAATACAGTGCATTCACAAAGAGCTACAAGCACGACTATTAAAAAATACACACATTTACACGACTTTAACAGGCGTGCAAATCACAGTTATCATTCATATTATGTTCCATATTTCCATTATCAAGGAAACCATGTTAACAATAAAGAGTGACATCAATACACATCATATACATCAGTGGATGAACTGAACGTTTACTACGCAATCATAACAAACTTCCATCACTTTATTACATTTTATGCCTTTATGTTGATTTGAAATAGAAATCCCTTCAAAAAAAGTAACAGGTTTATCAACTTTATTTAGTAGCCTTGCACACAAAATCAAGAGGCACATGAGGAAATAATTGCGTTCTTTCTAAAGAAAGAAAAACCCTATATTGCTACAAATGCCCAGTTTTTTTTAATCGGTTGTTTACTGTATAAAAACCATAGTAACATGGATCATCATTTCAGATCGTCGCCTGACACGCCTAACTAAATATATGTGACTGATAAAGTTCACAGTTACAAGACCATTACGTCATTACAACAATTTATAGAATAATGAGGTAACAAGATAAACCAAAAAATACCTTAAAAACCATATGGTGGTCAAAGAGTGGACAACATACATTTTAACATCTTTTTAATAAGTTACAAGATTAAATTCATTTTAAATCGTCGAGGTTAGTTTACAGAAAATTAAGTTATAATATAATAAAACATGCCTGCAATTTTTGTTTTGCTTTCTAATAAAATGTTATACCTAAAGTCTACAAATAAAACTAAAATATACAGTTTTTTTTTTTTACAATCACAATATGCATAAACACTATTTGTTGCGGATGCACAGGGGAATTTGTACGGCACTGACAAGGAACAGACTAATATGCATCTTAACGGAAAAAGAAGAAATGTTGCTTAGGTAATTTCATGTCAGTCAAAAAAATAATTATTTATATATATATATATATAATTAGATAGATAACGACCTTCTAAGCATTAAACTAACATCACTGTTCTTCACTGCAGGTGATCCAGCACTAAATGCTCTTATCAGAGCAATTTGTCACAAGAATATGGCAAACCGGGTGTTGCAACTGGTGCATGCACAGAAAAAAAGACAACATGCACGTGCAAAGAGCACGTTAACGCGCACAGACGTGTTTACATGCAACGCCTTCAGCAGTGTGAAGTTAAATAAAGTCAAGATATCAAACTGCATGATCTCTGCTGTGAGCGACAATGCTACAGTAACTGCCCCCCTCCCCCTCCGCGTCTTAATGTAACGCTATACGGCAGTCACAGCGCTCGCGCTACGCGCTACTTGTATTCTTATCCCTCCTATGAAACGCAGCCACGCGAAACAAGCATAACTCGCGCTGCCGCTTCTGAAGGCGACAGTGAAACGCGTCGGTTTGCGCTATGCACTCGCCTCTTCGCTCCCGCTCGAGCTGTATCCAGCCTCCCCCAGACTCCTGTAGCTCGCCTCGAGCCCGAGAAGGCGCCAGTGCGCCTGGTCCTCGTTCAGCGCGAGCACCAGGCAGGTGGGCCTCGGGCCTCCGCTGGAGGAGAGCTCGTCCAGATCTGTGCCGGAGCGGCCGAGCTGCCATCGCCTCTCCGAACGCAAACGGCTCCGCGACGACCAAGGCCGACCGGGGAAGCGCCCCCGCGCCGCGCCCATTCCGCCCGCGCCCACAACGGCAGCCGCGGTTGCTGATCCGCATCCCGCTGCCGCCATCATCGCATCAACAACAACACCGATAGTCAGAAACCCAGGCTGCGAGAAGAGGGAGAGCTCTGACGGGAGGGGCTGCGCGCCCGGTGCATTGTGGGACGTGTAGGCTGGGAGTCGAGCTTCACAACATCTGGACAGATGAACAGAATAATTAACATGTCGTTGATTTATTAAAGTATATTTATTATTTATTATGTTTTATTATTATTATCATTATTTAAATTATTTATTTATCCATCCTTTATTTTACCAGGTATAATCCTTCCGAGATATAAATCTCTGGACAAAATGGCAACACAAGTTTCACATAAAACAAATGACAAACACATAAACCTAGATATATTAATAATAATAAAAAATTACATTAGTTTAATATTTTCTAAAACTACGTAATATATTTACAATTATTATTTCTTATTTAATAATACTTTAAATTAAATTAAACTTGCGGGAGAATAAATTATTTTAATATTTATGTTTCTGTTGGTCAATAGTAAGACCAAATGATAATGGGAAATAGTAAAAGGAAAACAACCATTACAGTTAATTCCCTTCATTTGTTATAACATTCATATTTATTTACGATTTATATTAATATGATATTTGTATGCTTTATATTAAGTAAACACGAAAAAGTCTGTTCTTAGTCAGTGCCGTACAAATTCCCCTGTGTATCCGCAAAAAAAGTGTTTATGCATGTTGTGATTGTAAAAAAAAGTGTATAATTTTTTTTTTTTTTTTTTACATCTAGTTAATTTGTCTGGATTCTCGATTATGTATTGGACGAGCACGATGGACACTTCATGTGCGTTTGCATTATCGTGATGAAACAATAATTGATGTACTATTTAAATATGAAATAATATTTAAATATAGTATTTTTATTATATAAAAGAATATAGAATATAATACGAGTATAGTGGGTTTTTTTTGTATTAGTGTTATTAATAAGTATTTATTTACATCATGGTGGTATTTGCTGATGATTGTACAGTATATGATTGGATTGTATAAGTCTCGTTTTTACTGTATGTAACTGTATAAAAAAGAGAATAAAGACAATTTAATAAATGAAGCATCTGGACACGTTACAGTACAGATCATGCTGTGGGTCATTTTAATGACAATAATACCACGAAACAAAACAAAAATGCCAATGCATGAATATGCGTCATTGCTATGAAGCAAAATGTTATTTGTTTTCGTTTTTATAATTATTTCTTTGAATATCCGATGAAATGCGACTTGCACCCGTTTGTATAGTATTGTTTTGTTTTTGTGACGTAACTCTATTGAATCAAAGGGTTAAACACTGTACAACCCGTGATTCGAACGGCAGTCACGCGCTTCACCCCTGTCCTCAAAAACTCCATTACCCATCATGCAACACCCCCGACTGACGTCACGCCGTAGTTTTCACCAGGAAGCGGAACCATAAAAGTTGTTTCCCCCTCGCCTTTGTTGTGTTAAATCCTCCGTTTTCTCATCTGAGCTCGACTGTTAAGGTATCAGCACAGCTTCATTCAAACAAACGAGCAGTTTAACGGTTCACAGGAGAGCGTCTCCGCACGCGATCGATTATTGTTCGTTCGCAGTCAAGAAATGCTGTTTGGGTTTGATGGGCTTCATCTCAGCGCTCTGATGCCTCTGACTCTTTTCCGATCAGTGTCTTAAATTGTGTTCCCCGATTTTAAGTGATTTGATTGCATGATAAAGTTGTGACAGGAGGCTTTAACGCGTGATGTTTCCCAGTAATCCCAGTTTCCCAGTGAATCACTGTGTTATGGCACTACTGTTTAGAGTAGGCAGATGGCAGCAGTGCTTCAGGATATTGATCATCTCACCTGGATATGTGTCTGGATTTATAAAATGAGCTCTTTTCTTCTCAGAAAACCACCACCACTGACCCCACTATGAATCTTGAGCGTATTCCCAATGAAGAGAAGCTCAGCCTCTGCAGAAGATACTACCTGGGTAAGATGTGCTGATGGGATGTCATGACACGCTTCAATCTGTGCAAGTGTTGCTGTTTTCAGTCTGTTCACTGTCTTTCCTCAGGTGGTTTTGCATTCCTTCCCTTTCTCTGGCTGGTTAATGTGATGTGGTTTTTCAAAGAGGCCTTTTTAAAACCCGCATACACAGAACAACCACAGATCAAATCCTGTGAGTATGTCACACGGTACATGTCACTTATTTTCACGAGACTTGAAATTCCTATGCGTTTGACAACACCTCCCACAATCTCAGATTTTACATTAGGAGGGAGTCTCATTGCTGTTTGATTTGGAAAAACCCATCAGAGGATAATCGCCTTGCAGAGACGAACTAGGGATTGCTGGGATTCTTGAGCCGAGTTTGTGTAAACTCCAGTGTGTTAATATGCAAGCCATGCGATACTTTTAAGGGCATGTTTTGAGTCCTTGTATTAATTGCAATGCTGTATTTAAGCAGTATGGTTTGAGAAATCAAGCTGGATTGTTCTGCATTACGAAGAGCATTGTTGCATTTCTAGAACTGCTACTAAATAGTTTACAAGTTTCTTTGGATAAAAGCATCTGCCAAATGCATAAATGTAAATAACGCTATATTAAGTCAGCTGAGTTTATGGGCAGTTTCTAGTGTATTACTCAAGTGAAAAGGTGAATTGCCTTATGGCCTTTTAAATGTATTTGTGCATATTTTTATGGAATGTTTTTTTTTTACCTTTAGACTGAATATTAAAAGAAAAAGGTTTGCATATGTATTTATCATATTTAACACGTCAGGACTTGAATGGCTCTTATAGTACAATATATAGGAGGGTGAAAAATAGCTGTTTTATGCAAAAATAAGCAATTTGGAACTTTTGTTGATATTTATATGGCCAAAAAGTAAGTTTATGAAGGCTTGTAATGTAAATCAATGAGATTTTTTTTATAACAGTATAGCAGACTACTTGCCCGAAATGCACATAAATATTGTTGTCACTCCATGTCTCCAAATAATATGCCTTAGTAAGGTGATAAATGCTTAGTTTTATTATCAAAGTTCTAGTTTTTATTGTGTGAAGCAAGACATGTGTTGTGATGCAATGATGATTGATAAATGTACAAAGAAATGTTGGAGTTTTGATGTTCTCATCTGAACATGTTGTATGGATATTCAAGTAAACTTAAGTTGCTTCAGTCCAGTGTTAATTTTGAATTATTTGAACCAATATACAAGTTTTTTTATTTTTTATTCTTGTTTCTTGTTAAAGATTTCACAGCAAAAAGACACGTGAAGCACGACCTAATGGTTTTTAGAATTAAGATGCTTTTTATTTGTCAACCAAAAAAAAAGAATCGGGGCCTGAAGGCGTGTAGAGGAGTGTGTACTTTTTTAGTTTTGATCATTCATTCATTCATGCATGCATTTATCAGACGCTTTTATACAAAGCGACTTACATTGTGTTCAAGAAACACATTGAGTCAATTCTTGCTTTCCCTGGGATCGAACCGATGACCTTGGCATTGTAAACACCAATGCTCTACTGACTGAGCTTTGATTATTTTCATAATTTCAAGGCATATCAGATGTGATATAGTATGGTTTTTATTAGGTTAAATAAAATTGTACATGACCAGAGTTCACTGTGGTGTGAGTGCTGTATATGTGTTTCGGTGTTTGACATCTAGGATGTGATGTGTAACACTTCTTCATCCGCCCTCAACAGATGTGAAGAAGTCAGCGGTGGGGCTTTTACTGTGGGTGGCCGTGCTGACGACGTGGATCACCATATTCCAGCATTTCAGAGCGCAGTGGGGGGAGGTGGGAGATTACCTCTCCTTCACCATTCCTCTCGGCACCGCCTGATCACATGCCGCTGCTTTACCATACCTTTATCATTATTCTCTCTGTTTTTCTTCTCCCATCGACATGATGATGATGCTCCTTGGCTAATCTGACCACTGTCGTCGCATAGAAGATAAACTGGATCTGTCTGGGAGTTGTGGTATTTTGTGAACTGATGAAATCTTTTGTTGATTGAGAGATTATACCGACACGGATGCGCCAGGTTAAAGCGCAAGAGTTCATTTCCAGCACTACTGCTAGTACTTATTACCTGTTCCTCCTTTTTAAGGTTTAGCTGAGATATTTGTTTTATTTGAGAACACATTCATGTTATCATCTCTGACCTCTGTCGATGCATTTAGAAGAATGTATGACAAAAATAATCTCCGGACCAGGCAGGTCTATCCAAAATATTGTTTTAGCATGTAAATTTTTTTTTGTTTTTGTTTTTTTTTCCTGTTATGTTATGTTAGTAATTTAGATGGACAGTTAAATCCACATATTTTGTCCGTAAAAATTGTTTTGCACCATTTCAAAATAAAATCCGAAAATGTCCTGTAGTGTCATTTTCTTTATCATGTGAAATACAGAAATATGATCATAAACCATTTAAATACAAATATGGTTACACTTGATTTTAAGGCAATGTAGTTGCATTGTACTTAAGTACAGAGCAATATTAATTATCATTAATTAATAGTTACTTACTCGTAATTGTGTATAACTTAATGGTTTTACTGTCTAATGTCACATTAGAATAAAGCGTTGGCATAAATGTTATAGATAATATAAAAATATAAGTTTGTCAAGCTTGCAAGAAGAGGAAGAGTTTTACTATTTTTTTCAAATTCATTTTTTAGTCCAACAGTGGGAGATTTTTTTGGCATCAAAAAGCAGAAAATAGAAAATCTACTTATTTGTGTGAATGCAAAGGATTCTCACTTATAGAAACAACAGATTAAAATAGCTTTTTACCTTGTTTTACCTTTGTTTGACTATCTTTGCAACTGTATTATGAACGTCTAAATATGTGGAACGACATGGAATATTTGTGTTTTAAAAATCTCTCATACGGTAAGAAGTCAGTGACAAACTTAAATGGAGCAAAAATGATCTTAATACACACGGATATATTTAAACCTTAAACAATGTTGAAATAATCTCCATTTATCAGCCACCTGTTTTCCATTTTTAGAGCTTGATTTTAGAGAAAATCCACATGATGAATGAATTCCCTTGTTCTTCTGCTTTACTGATCAACACAGCTTGCAATTATTTTAAACCCGCTGCATACCAGACTCTGTAATACGGATGCATGAAGCCTCTGTCTCATGTGTAACCCCTTACAGGCGCCTATTATGAAATTCGATCCAACTTTTGAGCGAACACTAAGCCCCTCGTGGATCTTCATGGGTGCTGTTTTTAGTCGCCTATAGCCAGTGACAGAAAGTTCTGCCACCAGCGGATGGCAACAGCAGAAGGACACGTTATCCTCAGCCCCAATGACTTGCACTCCTGCCAGTACACTGGTCATGTTTTAAACCCAAGGGCCAGAAAGTACCCGTCCTAAGCAACGTGTGGCCTTTAGACAGTTGATGAAGGTCCATGTGTAGGAGATGTCCTCAAAAAAGAGGTGTTAGAGGTCAGCAGTAGGAAAATATTTCTGGTGTGACATAATTTAACAAGAACACACTGGATAGGACACATTTCACAAACTTTTGAACAGAAATGGCGAAATGTGTAGATTCTGCTGCCTTCTTACTGAAAGACATCTCCTGTTATGTATCAGGAGGCATGCATCTATTTCACTAGCTCAGGAATATTTTAATAGCTGTGTTTATGTTTTGGGTTTTGTATTATGTAATGGCATTCGGCGTGTTACTTGATAAAACAGACTAATGGTGATATGGCATCATTCATTTCTTAGGAATTCCTGCCAACCACATTTCTCATTAACACTAAGATACAAAATGCCAGCGACTGGCATCGGGTATGTCTATTCAATATTGATAAGGACTATTTTATAACAAACTACAACCGTGCATACAGATACAGCAGGTGTGTGTGTGTGTGTGTGTGTGTAAATCACATTGAAAAGTAATGCATTACAGTATTGTGTTACTCCCCTAAAATGAAATAATTGTGTTAGTTACTTTTTATGTGCTACGTACTTTTGCATTACTTTTATCATCCGGGGTGGGTTTGCTTTGTTGATGTTTTTAAATCAAGAATTCTATTTTTTGGCCAATGTAAAGGCCCTTTCACACCAAAATTGAAATTCTAAGCCTCAGGCTGAAGGTACTGTAAACTGACACATGTACAGTAGAGGGTGCAGCTCAAACAAACCTTCTGTCACGGAATCGTACAATGGGAGGACTCAAGTGCAGGGATAGGTATTTATTTATAATGACAAAAGAACATAACAAGAACTGAAAACCCGAGGGGGGGGGGGGGGACATAACATGAACTACAACACTAGAAAATACTTAACAAACCAACTGGGAAGCAATGCATGGAAAAACAGGCTCTGAACACAGCATAGACACTCCAGGAACCACATGAAATGACAACGAGACCACAAAGGACAGCAAACACAAAGGGCTATATATAGGAACACATGAGGAAAGGTAACGAGCTGAGACAGCTGATAACACTCAAGGGAATTGAGGTAACAAGATGGGCGGGGTTTACAATCACAAGACATAAACACGGGAGGAAGAGCAGTGCCACGGTTCTGTGACTAGAAACGGAACCTGAGAGAACCGTGACACAACCCCCCCCTCTAAAGGGACGCCACCTGGCGTCCCTACATGAACACCAGACTAACAGTACCACAAGAAATGAAAGACAGGGGACCAAACAGACATGAAACCAGGGGAGGGAGGGAGAACAGGCAAACCAAATAGCAAAACCAACAAAAGTCCACAACATCATGAAAGAAAAAGAATAATTCAAAGGCAACCAAAATAGACAGTCCTCAGAATAAACATAATCAGAGCCCAGGGAGGGGGAACAGGAGGAATGAGCCAGAGTGGCTCCAGGGGATCAGAGGTCCCAGCAGGCCGCCAGGGTGGGACCGGCGGGTTGAGCCAGATGGGCTTCGGTAGGGCCGGTGGATCCGGCGGATCAGACGGGACCGGCAGGGCGAACAGCGTGGGTAGCACCAGCAGTTCAGGCCACAGGAGTTCAAGGTCCGGCCGCAAGAGTTCAAGGTCAGCCTGCGAGTCGGACAGCAAGGGTTCAGGGTCGCCCGGCCAGACGGGCAGGGCGAGCAGCCTCGGTGGCGCCGGCAGGGCAGGCAGACAGAGTTCTGGGTCGGCCGGCGGGTCGGGCAGCGAAGGCTCTTGGACGGCGGCCTCCTGCCCGGCAGCGGGCTCTGGGACGGCGGCCTCCTGCCCGGCAGCGGGCACCTCAGGGAGCAGGCCCATAGGTGGCGGGGAAAGTGCATCAACAAGTCCCCAAAAACTCAGGTGGTCCAGCCCCTCCATCCCCCACCAGCAAAGGGGCTCATCAAGGGCGCAGATCCACAGATCCTTGAGAGCCGCTTCATTTAACGTTAAACCCTCCGTGGCTCTGACAAAAGTTTGGGCAAACTGTCTTAGGTCTGCCCCTTGCTGGCGGAGGGATCTTAATGCAGAGTATCTTAGGCGGCGTTCAAGGAAAGGGCTGGACACCTGAGTTACTGGTGGTGGCAGTGGATCCTTCCCCCGCTGAGTCCTCATAGTGGTGGTCTCGTTCTGTCACGGAATCGTACAATGGGAGGACTCAAGTGCAGGGATAAGTATTTATTTATAATGACAAAAGAACATAACAAGAACTGAAAACCCACGAGGGGGGGAAACATAACATAACATGAACTACAACACTAGAAAATACTTAACATTAGTGATGGGTCATCTGAAGCGAGGCTCCGGAGCTTGTGTCGAGCAAAAAGGGGCGTTCCAAATGAAGCCCCGATTCGAGGCTTGTATCGTTTCCGTGAAAATCACGTGACGATGACAAACGAGGCCTCGGTTTCTGTTGATGACATCATTGCTTCATTCTGAGTGTCGCTTCCGCATAAAGGTGGTTCAAAACCTTGCGCCTCTTGTGCAGTGTTGCCAGATTGCGCGGGTTCCCGACCAATTGGGCTCCTTTTGGTCACGTCCGACCGGGGAAAATGCATTGGGCTGGTTGATAAAAATTTGGGCTGGTTTTTTATGCAACTGGCGGGTTTTTATTTTTTGACTAGAAATGTTATTTTATTATTTTTTACATTAAAACGAACGTTACAATAAAGTATAATATGTAATGTTGACATTTTAATTATGGTTCAGTTTAGCCAATAAGGTTCTTTCCTGTCCTATATATATATATATATATATATATATATATATATATATATATATATGTATAGCCTATATTAGTAGTAGTGTTATTATTATATATATAATATTGCTATTCTTCTTCTTCTTCTTCTTCTTCTTCTTATTATTATTATTATAACACTAGACTGTATTAGGGAAAGCTTAGAAAGTTGGTCTAGTGCAAACGTTCTTATGTTGTCCAGCATCATCGGTGCCCTGTGAAAGGGTGTTTGCTGTTCCACAATTCCAGTCCCATAAGCACTGCACTATTGTACTCCCAATCAGCACTGCAATATTTATAATAATATTGCAATATATATATATATATATATATATATATATATATATATAATATCCTTGTGCACTCACAATAATTTATTTACAATCATTTGGGGCATTCACTGTTATCACTAACCCAAAGAACTACTGAATAGTTGAACACAAAGTTGTGTGTTTGTGTGAGTTGTGTGTGCACAGGTTAATACAAGCAGAGTAAAATACTTTATTTAATACACAGGCAATAGAAAAGTGTGTGCCCACTCCATGACGATTTGTTTGCTCAGGATGAATAGATTTGTATGCGATTCATTGCTTTGCACAGCAGATGTCACTAGGGAGCACACTGTTTCATGAGGCTTCAGGTAAACGAACCTTTTGGTGAACCAATGGGCTGGAAAGCCTCAGTGGTTCAGGAAGCCTCATTTTCCCATCACTACTTAACATAAACCAACTGGGACGCAATGCATGGAAACACAGGCTCTGAACACAGCATAGACACTCCAGGAACCACATGAAATGACAACGAGACCACAAAGGACAGCAAACACAAAGGGCTATATATAGGAACACATGAGGAAAGGTAACGAGCTGAGACAGCTGATAACACTAAAGGGAATTGAGGTAACAAGATGGGCGGGGTTTACAATCACGAGACACAAACACGGGAAGAAGAGCAGTGCCACGGTTCTGTGACTAGAAACGGAACTGAACCTGAGAGAACCGTGACACCTTCAGCTGCTACTATTCTGAATCACAGGAGAATAGCACACAGAAGAAGAAAGTTCAACACTTTACTTCAGAAATAAAAAAATCTAAGGTCATTTCTGCTTATGGTTTAACAAAGGTCAAAGATCAGCAGCAAGTACAGTGGTCAATAAAGTGAGATTAAATGCATAAAAATACTTGTTTTATTTAACATATTTAAATGTTGGGAGTTTGTCTAGCATTATGATTTAGCCATTTCACTGATATTCTTCATTTTGAGAAATACTAAATATTATTTTTTGTGAAAGTGAGATTATATTTTCTAGATCTACTTCTGCATTCATGGCAAAAATTGTTGGCACCCCTGAAAGTATTGCTCACAGAAAAGTATTGCATTAACACGTTTTGCTATACACATATTTATTCCCTTTGGGTGTATTGGAACAAAACAAAATAAAAAGGAGGAGAAAAAGCAAATTTGACAATTTCACACAAAACTCCAAAAATGGGCTGGACAAAATTATTGGCATGATTATCTTGATATTTGGTTACACACCCTTAGGAAAAATTTACTGAAATCAATCACTTCCACTGACCATCAGTAAGCTTCTTGCTTCCTCTCACCTGGAATTTTGGACCACTCTTCCTTTACAAACTGCGGCAGGTCTTTCATATTGGAAGGGCGCCTTTTCCCAACAGTAATTTTAAGATCTCTCCATGGGTGTTCAGTGGGATTTAGATCTGGACTCATTGCTGGCCACTTCAGAACTCTCCAGTGCTTTGTTGCCATCCATTTCTGGGTGATTTTTGAGGTATGTTTAGGGTGATTGTCCTGCTAGAAGACCCATGATCTTGGAAGCAAACCCAGCTTTCTGACACTGGGTCCTAAATTGCGACTGAAAATCATTTGGTAATCTTCCGATTTCATGATGCCTTGCACACAGTCAAGAGACCCAATGCCAGAGGCCGCAAAAAACCAACAAAAAACAAAACATCTTTGAACCTCCACCATATTTGACTGTAGGTACTCTGTTCTTTTCTTCATAGGTCTCATTCCGTTTTTGATAAACAGTAGAATGAAGTGTAGGGGAATTTACAGTCAAGACCCGAGGAGCAGATATGTTGAATGAAGAGCAGGAGTCAGAAGTGCAGTCAATAGAAGAAATTTTAGTGAAGTTTAGTTTGCAGTTTCATCAGCAGAAGCTTCAGGTTTCACAAGGAGTTCGTAGGCCACCCCACATACAATAACAGTTACAGCAATTATACTCTAACAGAGGGTGCAAACTACGTCAATGATGACGTTTAAATTATTCTGATTGGCTAAGAAAGAAAGAAAGAAAGATAAACAAAACTAGTAATTTTCCACACAAGAGCAGACAGTCTGAAGCATATCTTCGTTGATCACATGGTTGATGGGTTTGTGACGTGGCTTGTCGAGAATCACCTCACCAATACAGACCATATTAACACACACACACGTACACAGCTTCTCCAAGGCTGAACTCGGCTCAGGCTCCAACTATAAACCAAAACATTCTGATAACTCGTTCTCCTTCTAAAATTGAAGGACCGTCACGTATTCCATGGGTCGTGATGACCTCTAAGACCCTAGCATAGGCAAATACAATACGGACATCAGAAGAATATTAGAGCAATTACACAATAATATGGTTGTTTATAAATGTAAATCATTTAGAATCATTTAATAATAAAAATAAGTATTCAAGATATTGATTTCAAGGTCTTGCCTTTTTATGTCTCTGTGTCAGCAGTGGGTCCTTCTGGGTCTCCTGCCAAAGCGTTTTATTTCATTCAAATGTCGATGGATAGTTCACGCTGACACTGATGCACCCTGAGCCTGCAGGACAGCTTGAATTTGCTTGGAACTTGTTTGGGGCTGCTTATCCACCATCCAGAATATCCTGCGTTGCAATCTTTCATCAATTTTTCTCTTTCGTTCACGTCCAGGGAGATTAGCTACAGTGCCATGGTTTGCAAACTTATTGATAATGCAAACTTATGTTGCACACTGTGGACAAAGGAACATCTAGATCTCTGATCTCTGGAGATGGACTTGTAAGCTTGAGATTGTTGATATTTTTCCACAATTTTGGTTCTCAAGTCCACAGACAGTTCTCTTCTCCTCTTTCTGTTGTCCTATGTGTGGCACACACAGACACACAATACAAAGACTAAGTCAACTTGTCTCCTTTTTATTTGCTTTCAAGTGCGATTTTTATATTGCCCACACCTGTTACTTGCCCCTGGTGAGTTTAAAGGAGCATCACATGCTTGAAACAATCTTATTTATGAACTTTACAACTTTGAAAAGGTGACAATAATTTTGTCCAGCCCATTTTTGGAGATTTGTGTGAAATTATGTGAAATTTGCTTTTATCCCTCCTTTTTTTGTTTTGTTCCAATACACACAAAGGGAATAAACGTGTATAGAAAAACGTGTATAGTGCAATACTTTTCTGTGAGCAATACTTGATTTTATGGAAACATTTCAGGGGTGCCAACAATTTTGGCCATGACTTTATATATTTGATGTTTTGATACTTGATGTTATATGACATTGATGTTGATGAACTTGATGTTGAGCAGGAAAGCAGGTTGTTGTTTATTTACTAGAAGTTCTGGCCAGCTGGTAACTTAAACATTTAGTAGCCAGTGAGTGAAAAAGTTAATTTCAAAACCTATATATATATATACTGTAAATACATATTCTTATATGGAAAAATAATCTACTTTTAAGCCTCTTTTCTACTGTTTAACCCTCATGTGCTGTGTCATGTGGATAAATATGACCATGACCAGTGCTGTTTGCACTCTTTCCTGCTTATTTATAGCCGGACACCTCGCCATTACACCGACCCTTTGACATTGAATAGTGAACGTCTCTCTTTGCTTAATATAAAGCAGTCAAGGTGATGATGAGGCTCATTTAAATGAAGACCACTGTGTCCCCCATCCAATCATTACATAACGAGGACATGAGTGTTTTATTCATCATGGGAATAAGAGGAGGGGTTAAATCCCACTCCAGTCATTGGCATCCCAAAACAAATGCAGCTTTAAAACCCACTTGGTTCTCCATGACTAAGTATCCCAGATCTCTGACAGCAGCACCATCAATCCAAGTATTTATGGAGTTTGTTTATAGGAAGAGGGCGGCGTTTAAGACTATATAAACCTGCTTCTAACTTGAAAAGCGACAGTTTTCCTGCTTTCTTCTCCCAGTCACACCTCAGGATAGACTTTTAGTCATACACATTGAATTTTCTGAAGCAGTATTAGTTTGTTGGTGATTATTTTTTCTCATTCATCCCCAAAAGAATGGACTTCGACTTGCCTCCTTCTCTCCCGGTGAGTGGCATCCCATGGGACAGGGTTCTCCCGCCGTTATTCCCCCGGGTGAACGGGACGATGGGACCATACTCAGGCACCCCGACTGAACTTTTAATCCCGGTTTCTGAACACACAGGAGCAGCACAGGTAGAGTAATAAATATGTTGTCTTTCTTCAAATATTTCTTATTAAATTCACCACAGCAACCATTTCCGCAATAATACTAGTTGAATCTGAGGTGATCTGTTATAAAAAACACGTAATAATGAATATTTAATCACATAAAATGAATATATTACTGTATTTTATGGTAATAGCTGTACATATATTCATAAATGTATTACAAACAACACTTGTTTGGAAAGTGACAAATATAGCCTATTTGTTGCTAAATTACTCATTTAATGTTATTATAATTTAATGGTTTTAATTATTAGGTTGATATAAGATCAATGATATAAAGAATTAGTAACAGAAGGTGTAATAATACATATGCATGTTGCAAAAAATTCCCAAAATTTGATGTTTTCTTCTTTTCTTTTTTCACTGCTGTGGAGTTAAAAATTTTCGGTCAATGAACTCAATTCCCTTTGTTTTCAGGTTACCTGTGATCAAAACGGATTTACTGTGCAGGTTGATGTGAAACACTTCTGTCCCGAGGAGCTGCTGGTTAAAGTGGTCGGAGATTATGTCGTGGTTGAGGGAAAACATGAACAAAAAAAGGTAAGATACTCAGCGGCTTCTTTGTAACGCTGACGTGTTAACGTGCATTAGGATTATCGGATGTTACTCCTGCAATAAAACACTTTGTACTGGACATTTGAGACATGACTTTTAAGAGCATGAAAGATGATATGTGTTCGTTCAATCCTAGGATGGTTCAGGACTGGTGACACGTCAGTTTAACCGGCGATACCGGATCCCAAATGGAGTGGACATCATGGCACTGGAATCGGCCATGTCACCAGAAGGAATGCTAGTCATCTCAGCACCTCTGACACGAGGAGACAGTTCCAGACTGCTAAATCACACCGGACCATGATGTGCACACACACACACACGTACCTTTGCTCTCTTAACATGTTAATGCAAGGCACTTAAAGTGCTCATCTTTTCGATCTCTCACATAATGCAATTGTAAAAAAGACCAAAACAGACTTGCTTCCTCTCACTACTACTAAAATCAACAGTTAATTCTAAACACACTTGATTCCAGGCCAACAAGACGACTGTCAGTTTAGGAGTCTGTCTATAAGAGTCCACACGTTAACCGGATCCCCCGATCCAAAGCACACACACAGTCAAAGCCATTATTGTTTCACATGACATCGCACTTGCACAGACTATTCAGTTAATCTTGATAGGCTATATGGGGATTGTACATATTTTTAAAATTGAAATGTGTTATTTTGTTCTTCTATTTGTGTGATGTACAGTTTGAATATAAATAAATATAATGTAACATACTTGCTTACTTGCAAAGGTTTTTATTTAGAAATACATTCATACATGTTTCAATCCACAACATAAAACAGCATAAATAAATAGTATCAAAAATAAACATGATAATATGTTTGACCCATAATGCATCTTTCTGCCTCAGACCTGCTGGATCATCAGGTCAACCTCGCTGGAAAATAAAACAAAAACGGATCAAGTCACTAAAATCACAGTAACTCACTAATGCAGATTTGTGAAATATACTCTAAAAAGGTAATGCATTACAATATTGCGTTATTCCCTAAAAGGTAACTAATTCTATCACTAAGTTACTTGTTATGGAAAGTAATGCATTACATTACTTTTCCTAAGCTGGGATGGGCTTGCTTGCTTTTAAAAAAAAGTGAAATGAATAATCCTCAGGCTAAAGGAAATGTAAAATCGCACCTGTACAGTAGAGGTTGCAGCTCAAACTTTTCAGCTGTTATTCTGAATCACAGATTATACAAAATATAAACACAGATAAAGCGTAGATATTCTTACCAAAGTTTTTCTTTCACCCATTTCCTTTGCTGTCTGAGGACTTGCAACAAAGGATCGTCTTCAAAGTCCTTCTCATCGGAGTCTGTTATGTAAGATACGTTATATCAGGATAAGGGAAGAATGAAAATCCGCAAAAATGGTTTTCAAAAGTGATAATAATAAAGATAATAGTAAGAAATGCTTCTTGAGCATCAAATCAACAACTGGAGTAATGGCTGCTAAAAAATTATATATATATAAAACATTTTTATATTTCAATTTTTCTAGTATAATATTTTACAATACTACTGTTTTATTGTATGTTTGAATAAATGCAAGACTTAGGGTATATAAAAATTGGTTGTTTTATGGTAGAATAAAGGGGTGGGGAGGGATAAATAATATTAACATATTTAAAATAAAACAAGAAACCTTTGAACTGTACAATATTTTGTAATTTTCTGACATTTATACACTGTATTGCCATTCATATAAGTTCAACCTACAGTACATTTTGTTTTTCTTCACATACTGAAGGGTCGAATGTGCTATTTATAACAGGTTCAGTCTAAAAACACTCGACCCATACGTGACCCGTTAAATACATGTCAGGTCATCTTACCTTCTGCATCCCGCATGAGTTGATCTATGACCTCTAAGGGTTGCTGCGCACCGGGACAAGAGGCATCAGGGGACTGTGGGGGTGGGGTATATGTTGGGGAATCTGAAGAACTCGGAGTTTTGCACTGGGTTGGGGAATCAGTCTCGGCAAAAAGCACCTCAGACACAACCTGTCAATGTCAAGGACAAGGTTTCAATATTTGCTAGCCTGTTTCACAAGAAAATAAGAGATCATGTGCAGTTACTACTGTTAACCATATAATAAACAGGATGACACACAGCTAGTTAAATAAATGTCATAGGATGGGTTAAAAATTTAATTTTGATGAACTGATATTATTAAATCCAGTGAATCAACTGTTTAGTCTTCTACTGTTTTCAGCTGATGCGTGATCAAAACTTCAATAAACATTATTTGTACTGTGCGTCCCATCCAGTAGATGCAATAAACTTACTTTTGAGAAGAAACAAAGACTTTCAAATTCACATTTAAACAAAATTCAAACATTTTGTAATGTGGCGTGACTGATCACTATAGCGTCTCGGGTGAACGGATCGTCTCTTCTAATTTACTTCTAGTTCCCGCACAAAATAAGCATGAATGAACATCAGAAGATATGTTGATAATTTACTGAAGTGCATCATGCCTCATGTAATCTCTCAATCAACCGCAGAAAGACGAAAATTAAACCGCTCGTAAACAACATTTAGCTCAGGAAAGCCATTCAATGTCCATAAACTTGTTAGTCAGCCAGAACAGAACTCTAAAGGAGCATTTTGCTAAATATAAAAACACTTTATTACATGCATCATATTTTTACTTAATCTATTCTTTAATATTTAATGCTTGTTTGAATGAATCTGTCAAAAACAAGTTAAGTTGCCTGTGTATTTTTAACTAGAGTAGAAACAATGATATAATTAAAAAGTTATTGTATAATATTATTATCATTATAAAAACGGCATTTAACCCTTTTGCATTTATTTACTAACTTGCAAACTAAAACTTTATGTGTCAAAATCTTCAAAAACTTGTAATGCGTCATAAACAAGCACACAAACCTGTCCCAGAGCATTGTGTATCGGTGAGGGTGGTGGTGCTTGATTTCCAGACCGTCTTACTCGTGTTGACCTGTGACCCTCTTCCTCCCACTTGCTTTTTACACTCAGCTCCTCCAGTTTGACCCCTTGACCCCTAGAATTTCTAATCCTCATTGGAATGCTGTCTCGCGCGCCACCATGTCTAAAAATGCAAGAAAATTTGAAAGAAACATTACAATTTCATATTATGTTTGCTTTGGTCACAGTTTGTTTAGGACAATTACGTAAAACATCCAAAGTACCGTTCAAATGTTTTTTTCCGGCTTGAAGGTGCAATTTTCTTCTCATGTCTCTTGCTTTCAGTTTGTCTTTTGACTGCTGTGACTTCCTTCTCCTGAAGGGGCGACCACCGTTCCTCTGTGTTTTCAGAAGTCTGTGAAGATGGAGAAGAGGACCTCTGCGTTCTGCCGTACTCTTCTGTGGTTTCTGGGATGCGGACTTGCGCTCTGATTTGCTTGTGACGCTGCGGTTGGGCAGAAGAGGTTTCAAGAGTCTTTTTGATAGTCTTCCTGGAGCGCTGGGGAAGGGGTTTGGGTTGGATATCAGGGTCTGGTTGCTCCGGGGTCACAGCAGGCTGGCGTCTGGAGATGCTGGGGCTTGAAACGGGGAGAGCAGACTCAGGGACTGGAGGTTCGAGGCTAGCAGAGGTGACTGGAGTGAATGAGAGATGTGCTCTCTGATGAGGCGAGCTGTTTAAAGGGCTATGTTGTACCTTCTGAAAGCAAATATAGAAGAAAAAAGGGTTTCAGATATGCATAAAATGTGAAAATGTAAAACTTGTGGGTTAACAAGTTCTATGTGGGTCACATTTAGGAGGAAAAACAATGTTAAATGCAATTTATACAATGCAACTAACCATATATAATCCTAAATTACACGAGTAAATAAAAAAAAAAACCTAAAACAATTCCCATGTTTTATTGTTCATGTCATATATATAAAGTTATTAATAATACAAATCAATTTATTTATTTTCATTATTTATTAATGAATCATATTATTTAAAATGCCAAATATTATATTATACTATATCACAATATTATACTGTTCAATTTTTGTTGTTGAAAGTTAATACTTTTAATCAGATGCATTAAATTGATCAAAAGTGACAAAATATATTGTTGCAAAAGATTTTATTTCAAATAACTGTTTGTGTCTTTTGATCTATTAATCAAAGACTCCTTAAATTTGATTTGTTTCCACAAAAATAAGCAGCATGACTGATTTTAATCTTGATACGATTATGAATTGTTTCTTGATTATTAAATCACCACATCAGAAGGATCATGCGACACTGAAGACTAATGATGCCGAAAATTCTACTTTCCCAAAGGAATAAATAACATTTTAAAATATAATTAAATGGAAAACATTTAATAATTGTAATACTATTTCACAACATCAATGTTTTTATTGTCATTTCGATAATAATCTAAGCCTTTGTTAACATAAGCTAACTTTTGAATGGTATAATATAACACATAATAATATAATAAATTAAAAAACTATTTTTTTTTCGAAACATTTGACTTTTGGTGCAAAAAGAAGAAAATTGATCAAAAACAAGTAACTCTGATTGATTCACCTGGTTTGTTACTACAGTGTGTGACAGAGGTATATGGAGAACAGAATTGTGGGAAGGGGCCTCCTGACTCCATCGTCTGGCCTGTTCCATCTTCCTCCTCAGACGCCACTGAAACAGGATGTCATCTTCACGACGGACACCTGACCCCTCAAAACCAACTGCTGGTGGAAAAGACACCGATCCTTCACACAAGCTGGGCTCTGAAACCACTTTAAGAGACAGAAACAAACAAACTAAAATATCTAATTCACTTTTAGCACACTAATATAAACCCCTAGCAGGCCAAAATGGCAATTATCCAATTTTCTATTTGTTTTTGGCTAACTGAGCAGTTGTGGTAAGAGATATCAGTGCATTTTAAACTGATAAAAGATAAATAGCGTATGGTATGTTACAGATGTTCTTTTGTGTGTTACACCCGTTACTTACTGTTGGTTGAGCCCATTACGGTGGACACAACTGGTCTTCGGACCGGCTCATCTGTGCTTACGGGGGAAGAGAAATCCGTGCAGCCCAGACCCTCAGAGCTGATAGGCACAGAGCCACTGCTGAGAGAACGCTCGCTGAAAACACACAGATTAAATTCATCTAAACAAATCAAAGCTAACAAAGTGAAATCCCAGGGTGGAATATGCAGTCATAATGCAACAACCAATTTACTTCATAGCGGTGAAGTTCAAGAAATGTCATCAACCAATCAGAATCAGGAATTGCAGTGATTGAAATACCTTGTAGCAATACATTTTGAGCTAAGACTTAAGAATTATAGCTTTCTAATAAAGCAAGAGTACAGTCTTTTTCTCCATGCGATGGTGCGCTTGATGAATTCATTACACAAAAGTTATTAAATGTCTTTTAGTTATTAAATGAGAAACACACAGACTCAAAATACATTACCAACCAAACAAAAATATTCTTTCCATGAGTGACGTCACGTGTCGCTTTCTCAAAAATATGAATTTGATATGAAATATGAACAAAACCCAATTCAAGATCCACCAATCAGGCAAGTTCCTGAGTCTCAATTGATTTTTTGACTGGATAACTTTCAACAAATCTTTACTCAGTTACTGAACAACCAAATCAACACTAAACTGACTTCAGCTGAACAAGACACCATTATCTTTTTATAGCTGCTTTACAGCAGAATTGATTTATTATTTTCCTGTTTGCCGCTGGCTTTGAAACAATCTCTATTGTATAAAGTGCTATATAAATAAAGGTGACTTGACTTTGGGGCTCAATTGATTGTGAAACTCCTGCATAGACGTTCACACTTGAACATTCAGTCCTGACTCTGAGGCAGGAAGCTGAACATGGTGGTTATTTATCGCTTGTGAAATGACATTTCCCCCCTTGAGTGAGTGTGTGTTTACTGCGAGTGTGTGTGGTCAGGGTCTCACCTTCTCTGCAGTAAACGGCTGGCTCGCTCCTGCAGCTGCAGTACCTCTGGCTCTTCTTGGTCACAGTGCGATGACTCAGATAATGACTGTTAGAAATTGTGGTGGAGATAAAATAGAACATTTAATACCATGAAACATTATTACAACTTTAAATAACCAAGTCGATGGGCGCATTTATATGATCCAAAATACAGTATAATTATAACTTTCTATTTTAAAATGTAAATTGGACGATTATAATAAGGTCTGGGCAGAAATGTGTGAAATTATAAACAACTCTAATACTGTCACCAGTAAAAGCAGTCATTATGACCAGGTACTGACATTTAATGACAGCCTGGGATAGTTTCCATCAGGCATGTTAAATCAAGCTGAGGTTCACGAGTGACGGCCTGAAACTCAAAACTGGGGATCTGTGCCAAGGGTTTCATAACAACTCTCTGTTGTGGGGAATTTATAAATACATAACATTTGATGCTCAGCAGACACCACTTTATATCAGGTCATTTGATTATGTCCACGCGAGTTCTTCTTCCTTTAATGCTGAGGCATTCTAGAGCTGTTTCCATGAATGTAACAAGGAAGTTAAACAATTTATATTCATATATATAATACACAAATGCATGCAGTACTGTCAAAAGTTTGGAAACAATAAATTTCACACCAAGGCTGCATTTCTTTAAAAACACAGAAATATTGTGCAATATCATTACAATAATATATTAATAATATATATACACACACACACATACACATAAACAACAGAACAACATTTATTTTATAACATTATAAAAAAATGTCTTTGATCAAGTTAAGGCATCCTTGCTGAATAAAAGTATTGAATTCTTTAAAAAGAAAATAATAATCTAGTATAATAATAATAATAAAAAAGACCCTGAGATGTACCCTTTACACACACACACACACACACACACACACACACACACACACACACCTGCCTTAAATAAAGAACACTTTTGCAGGGAGATTTTTCAGCTACCACCACTAGATGGCAACAATCATCCACGACACTCAGTGTTGCCAGATGGCTCCTTTTGGTCACGTCCGACCAGAAAAAAATGCATTGGGCTGGTCGATAAAAATTGGGCTTGTTTTTGATGACAAACCCGCCCAAATTTCATATATTAATGCATATAAATTCCATTAAAACAAGACTTCAAATGCATATAAATTCAACTAAAACACCCCCCCATCCCCATCGTCAGTCCAATCTGGCAACACTGACGACACTGCACAACATCTGAACACATGAGAAAATATGTCTAGAGATCTCATTTATTTCATAAATATATTTCAACAGCAACATATATAAGATCTCAATCAATATGACAAGCTTTAAATTGTTTGGAATTCTCTTTAACATACAGTAAAAAAGACTTTTAGACTCTTTTAGGTGCATCAGTCGATCAAATGTACCGGTATGTAAAACTTACCAGCATACTGAGGTCAAGCATGTGTCTAGCTGGAGACAGTGTGGTTTCATCATGCAGCGGCTTTGAGATTGGGCTCTGACCGCTGGGACTGCCACTGTTCATGAGGTCAAGTGGATCTAAACAGGATATACACACACGAGAAAGACTAAGTACAAAGCAAAAGTGATAAAACTAAAAATGTATTATTTAAAATACAGTGGAATATGGTTATGTCGACAGCCTCGGGGGTTGCAAAAAAGCGTCGAGATAACTGTTGATCGAGATAACCAACAGCCAATATGGAGATTTATTTGATGAAGCGATCGGCATGCTATAAAAATGTATATACACTGTATATGTTTGCTAACAACAAAAGGCATATGTGCACCAACTAACAGCAGAGATTTACCAGTATACAATAAAAAACACCTTTGGTTCTCCATACAAACCTTTAATTATATTCTCCAATATTGCAAACACAATGATCGCTCACAGCGTAAACAGTCAGAACACACATAAACACATTCGCTCACAACATATTCGTGAGGTCATCACGCTGTACTAGATTTGCTGATACGCTGTTCTTGCGTTCTGCCTGTCTAAAGTGCTTTCTCAACAAATTCGGCTTCGTCCCGTCTTTTAATAACCGTGTTCTTCAATCCGCAGCGGCGCTGAGCAGAGCTCACAACAGAACAGAAGCAGATGTGTGTTTATCTAAGCCTCATACTCATTGGTCGGTAACCGCTCGTCAATGTCAAAATATTTGAGAAAACCAATCAAATCAGAGAAGGCGGGCTTTATGTGCACACAGAAGTGGATGAGGCTTTGGGATGGGGGTGGACCCACGGCAGCACTTGCTGCTCGTTGAGAAGAGTAAGAACGAGATGTGCTTTCACTTCAGAGAGTCTCTAAAAGTCTCCAATAACTCCAGATAAAGACGTTAGATTTGTCGCTAGTCGCTGAATACTCGCTAAATATAGCGACAAAGGCGCTAAGTGGGCAACACTGTCCGCGAGCTCTTCTGCGGCACCACTGGAAATGCAAGTGCAATCCACGTGGAACACAAACTCAGCGCATGCACAGTGAAGTAGGTACGGTCTTAGTCACGAGTTAACCATGTGAAGTGGCGAATATGTCCCTAATTTGTGCTCGAGATACTAGGATTCGGCGACATTAAAGAATCGACATAACCGATGAGAAAATGCTTAGACAAATAGGGAGTTTGGCGGTTCCACTTCAAAACGTCGACATAATAGGATTGGCGAGTTAACGTGAGTCGAGATAAGTGAACTCCACTGTAGCACAGGTCTGTATTGATTAACTGGATCCGCACACCTCTGATATGTCTCTCTGATGTTTGTGTTGGTGTTGAAGTGGATGGAGGGGATGTGGACATCCACCAAAATGGCAGATCATCTTTTCCCTCAGCTGCATGAAGCTGTCTGTCCTCTCGACTCTGCGGCTTTCCAAAACGGAAGCGTTCAATGTACCTTGAAGAATTTAATTGGAAGAAGGATGTCACAAAACGAACCAGCAACAATATATTATTTGAATATAAAATATGAATGTCTTTAATGTCACTTTCAAGTGTAATGTATCCTTGCTTCATAAAAATAATCTTATTGACCGGTTGTGTATATTTGAAAATTTGGCAATAAATATATATTTTGTTCCTAATTGTACGGTATTGTTGAGTGGTATGGGATGAGTAGTTCAGTTCAGCCTCATTAAAGAATACACAGTTTTGCTTTCAAGTATTATTGTGCTTCAACCCAAAGGTTTACTTATAATCAGACGTAATATAGCTAACAGAGATTTATCTTACTTTGCAAGAACTGAGGGTTCATTTGCCCCCAAAGTCACTGGTGAAACCATGTTTCTCATGGCTTGCATCTGAGCTTCAGAGCGAGGAGAGGCGTTAGTGTTGTCTGCGCAGCAACTCGAGTCAGTTGAAGGCCAAGACTCTGAGAAGCTCAGCTGGCGTTCAGTAGACGAAGGAGGGCAGAGAAGCACACCATGTGATCTTTCATGGAAAACCTTGTCTTTCGTCCTCAAAGGTGACGTCCGAGCAGGAGGATCTGGAAGACTGGGAGGCTCAGCAAACCGGACAGGACTCAACGCCTGCAATGTGCAATGAAAAAAAGAGACAACATTACTATACGCATGAATCGCACGAATTACGCACAGATTTTCGTTTCTGTGCGGAGCGTACGTCGTATGCGTAATTCGTCGGTGGAAAGAACGTGGACCGTCAGTGATTGTAAGTGGATGTGCGTCGAAGGCGGTTTGTGCGTGATTTTGAGTTTTGAACGGTTCAAAATTTTTCCGATGCAAAGTTGCATTATACATGAGTCGGCGTGCGTAGTTTATGCGTCGAGTATGCGTGACTATGCGCGGGACACGCGTCGGCCGTCAGTGCTTATGCGTCGGAACTGGCTCGAAACAGAGCACGTCCACGTCCGTCCACTGACGCCCCACCTTCATATCACGCATGAACCGCGCACGTATCACGTTCATTCCACTGACAATGTGGATTCTGAAAGTGCTTGTACGTGGAACATTCGTGAAGCGTGCGTGTTTGGACGCGCTCCGTCAGAGATTCATGCGTCGGGCGTGCGTCGAATATGTTTGTGGAATACTTTGGTCAATTTCTCGACGCACAAGCACGCACAAACCCAATCTGTGCGTGATTTGTGAGTGATTCGTGCGTGATCGGCTGTGTGACTGGCCCTTTAGCCAAACACTTGTTAATGTCACCGTGAAATCAAAATGGACACTTGTAATATTTGGAGTACATTTAAATACATAATATTTAATTAAAACAACTTCCCCTCCTTCTTGCAGCGATATCTTTTCTCTGATAATGCGTTTACTGACAGACAATCTGTCACTCACATGAGATCCACGAACAGCAAACTACAAACCTCCAACTATCTAACCCATTCCCACTGGACAAAATCAAAGTTCTGGCCTATGTTTTTTTTCTTGTTTGATAAGCCACTGCACTCAGATACACGTCACAATACGGAAGGACAGGCTGTGGCCAGACTGGTTGCCCACTGAAGTAAAGCTAAGCTGGTCAGTTCCTGGATGGGAGACCTCTTGGGGAAAAACCAGCTTGCTGTTGGAAGAAGTGTTAGTGAGGCATTAAAGGTCATTAAAAATCCCAGGATGTCCTTCGTAAAGACTAGGGGTTTAACCCCGGCATCCTGGCCAAATTTGCTTATTGGCCACGGTCCATCATAGGCCCTTAATCATCCCCATATCATGCTGGGGTGACTGGGGTTTCCTCGCCACCAATAAGCTGGTGTGTGGTGAATGTTCAGGTGGATGCTGCACATTGATGATGGTTGAGGAGATTCCCTCCCTTAAAAATGTTAAGTGATTTGAGAGCCAAGAAAAGCAAAATATAAATGTAACCATCATCATCTCCAACTTCCATTTCATGTTGAATTAATCCTAGATGAGGACTATTTTGAATAGAAATCTAGAATAATAAACACTGAATAATTTACAAAATTACTGAATAGCACAACTGCCTATTATTAAAAAGAAACAGTACGTGAACCACAATTCATTATGCAATTTTGGACTTTTAAAGCAATAACAGACTTTATTAGACTTCAGTAGACAAACCATGTTGTAATTTCTGTAATCTTTTAAATGAACTGTATACTAAAATTCAAAATGCATGTGCTGTGCACATTAGATAGAAGATCGATAGACATATAGAAGTATGTATCAGCCAATTTTAATCTACAACCACTGAAACGGTTGCAACGCCAAGGTCATGGGTTTGATTCCCAGGGAAAGCAAGAACTGATTGGAATGTCAATGTGTTTCTTGAATGCAATGTAAGTCGCTTTAGATAAAAGCGTATGTCAAATTAGTGAATGTAAAGCGAAACAAAATGCATAAAGAAACAAAATATAATGCAAAATCTCTTCTCTCACCAGCCTCCTCTGTTTCTTTGGGATTTCTCTGGATCTAGATGGGCTGTAGTGGCTCCTGGACAAAGGAGGGTCTGGAGGAAATGGATTCTGTCTCGTGAAAACAGCTCCACCGCTGAGAACAGAGTGACAAAGTGTTTTAATGATGCAGTCCAGTTTAATCTGATTCTCTGACAGCATTTGATCTCCAACCCACCTTGATCTCATAGTTTTCACGCAAACCTGTCCTGCTCAATACAAACAAAACACGCAAGTGGGGTTTCATCATACTGTAGGATCCATGAACATCTAAATAAAGACAATTCAGTGAAACTACATTACGAGCTGATCGATATGTTGTGCGAGGGTCTGTGAGGCTGTCGCGTGAGTACGTTACTATGGGATTAAACGGTCAGCATTAATTCAGATATATCCGAGAATTAAAACCTTAAAATCAATACATATCCGAATATAAACATAATCTTATTGCAAATTAGTTGTATAGTTTGATACTTCTCAGGAAATTATCTACACTTACTTTTCGAATTGTGTGACCGTGTTGAATTCTGGGATATGAAGTCCAAAAACTGCTGTTTTCGAAGACAGTTGACCAACCAACCAAGATTAGTATTTTGTGATCGACAGCAATTTTAACCAATCAAAGCGTTGCGCTCTCATCCACTGCAGCCAATGAACATCCGGGAATCTCGTTGCGCGCGGAAGAGGAAAGTCGGACTGTGACTGAAGCGGTTGGTCGTCAGTCTCTCAGCTAAGCCTTGAAAGGTGAATAACGTGTTGTTTCGTATTTATAAAGTATTCATACTTTCCCAAGTTGTGTTATATACAGCATTATGATTTTTGTTAAGGCATTTGTGAAGTCGGTGATGAGTTTAAATGCCGTTAATCAGGGATTTAAGCGATTTTACTCTAGCTAGCTAACAACAGCTGTTTATATCATTGTAGCTGATTAGCAAAATAATACAAATTGTTCTTACTTGTTTTTCACGATCCCTGTGATCACCCTTTTTTGAAAACATGTTTTATATGTATATGTTTTCAAAAAATATAAAGATAAGTGAACTCCACTGTATGTATATTAGTGATAGTGTTTAAAATAACTGTAATAGTTGTAGATGGAAAAAGAAGGGCCAGAAATTAACTAGAACAAAATCCCACCAAAAGTGCCCCAAATTTCCTAAACATTAAAAATATTCCAGTGCTTTATATATTTATATATAATATGCCCCAAGATATCATATGAAATTGCAGCACATTCAATTTTATGTTAATTTCATTATAATGTAACTTAACCCATTTCATTTATGTTAGTCATCAATAAATACCAAATGAGTAAATCCTCATCTGAATGCTGTTACAGGTGAAGAAACCCTGCTGTGTGAGGATCAGTCTGTCTTGAGGCACGATGCTTCACTGTAAAATCAAGACTGAAAAATCAGGTGATGTTGCAAACAAGCACTTTTTGTTACATGTCTGTTATGGTATATGGTGTGTCCCTGAAAAATAGTGATTTTATTTGATCTGATTCCTTTGCAGATGCTGGTGCTCGAAACCGCCTTGATACAGTTTTGCAAGGCTTGGTTGAAAGGAGTGACAGTGAGAGGTTAGTGCATCAATCTGAAAGCTTTAGACTGTAAAAAGGAAGCTGCAAATGGATCTCGGGAAATTAAAGCTAATTAGCGATGAGTCCACTTTTGAAGATCCGGAATGACTAATGACATACACTTAATAACATAATCACACAATGTACTCCCACAGAAATCAGTTGTGTCCTGTTGAAGTTATTTCATATTAGTGATTGCATTGTTTTTGAGCAATTGTTCTGGCAAAAAATGAGACGAGCCTTATTGTTCTTTTTGCTAATATTTCGTCTTTGAACTCTGCCATGCAGGCCGTTTTTACCCAGTGTCTTTCTTATGGTGGAATCATGAACCTTGACCTTAACTGAGGCAAGTGAGGCCTGCAGTTCTTTGAATGTTCTTTTGGGGTATTTTGTGACCTCTTGGATGAGTCGTCACTCTACTCTTGGGGTAATTGTGGTCGGACGGACACTCCTGGGAAGGTTCACCATTGTTCCATGTTTTCACCATTTCTGGATAATGGCTCTCACTGTGGTTCGCCAGAGTCACAAAGCTTTAGAAATGGCTTTAGAACCTTTTTAACACTGATAGATCCCAATGACACAGTGACCTGGTTTCTCATTTGTTCCTGATTTTTTTGGGATCTCGGCATTATTATACCTACATTTGTAGCCTTTGAAGATCTTTTGGTCTACTTCGCTTTGTCAGGCAGGTCATATTTAAATGATTTCTTCATTGAGAACAGGTGTGGCTGGAAAATTTTTCTTAGATGTGATAAACCACAGTTAAGGGGGGAGGGGTTATCTTTGACAAATATTTATGTTTGTTTAATGATGTGAAACATTTAAATGTGACAAACAGTCAAACAAACAAAAAGAATCAGGAGGGGGCAAACACTTTTTCACACCATTGCCGGTGGTGCCACCATTGCCACACTTTTTCACCATTTTTCAATGTCAATGTCACCCTCTAGCCTACGACTGGTTGCTCACAAAAGCTAAGCGGGGATGTGTGTGGTCGTTTCCTGGATGGGAGACTGATTGGCTAGGTTGCTGCTGGAAGTGGTGTTAGGAGGCCAGCAGGGGGTGCTCACCCTCTGGTCTATGTGAGTCCTAACGCCCCAGTATAGTGACGGGGACACTGTACTGAAATGAGCACCGTCATTCGGATGAGACGATAAACCGAGGTCCTGACTCTCTGTGTTCATTAAAAATCCCAGGATGTCTTTCGCAAGAGTAGGGGTTTAACCCCGGCATCCTGGCCAAATTTGTCCATCATGGCTTCCTAACCATCCCCTTTCTCTGATTGGCTGCATCATCACTCTGTCTCCTCTCCACCAATAAAGCTAGTTTGTGGTGAGCGTTCTGGCGCAATATGGCTGACGTCGCATCATCCAGGTGGATGCTGCACTCTAGTGGCGGTTGAGGAGATTCCCCCTTCCATGTAAAGCGACTTTGAGAGACTTTGATAAAGCGCTATATAAATGTAATGAATTATTATTATTATTTACCACTGTATACCATTCTGGCACCAAGACGTCAGCAGCAGATCCTTCAAGCCTTTAGGTTGTGAGATGGAGGTGCTGTGGATCGAACACTGAGGTGGAGGTGCTGTGGATCGAACACATTCCACAGACGCTCAATTGTATTGAGATGATTTGAGGAATTTGGAGACCAGGGCAACACCTTGAACTATTCATCATGTTCCTTAAAGCATTCCCGAACATTGTGTGCAGTGTGACGGTGCATTATCCAGATGAAAGAGTCCACCTCCACCAGGTGTCCATTGTCATGAAGAGATGTACCTGGTCTTCAATGTTTAGGTATAGGACATAGGTCTAATTTACGTCCTGGTGAATGGGCAGACCCAGGGTTTCCCTGCAGAACATTGACCATCAAACTCTCTCCTCTGGCTTGTCATCCCACAGTGCATCACTTCCCCATTTAAATGGCACACACATACACGTCCATCCACATGATGTAAAAAAAACAAAAACGGGTCTCATTGGATCAGGAGACTTTCTTCAACTGTCATTGTAGGTCCTTTTGACTGTAGATAGGGGTCATCATAGGCACTCTGATTGCAACTTCAGCTAAGCAGCAGTTGTGACCTTGCCATAACAATTTTAGGGCTTTCCTGTAGCTCAACCAGAGCGTGGTGCTTGCAATGCAATGGCCACGGGTTTGATTAAGAAGTAAGAACTGATTAAAATTTGCAATGTAAGTTGCTCTGGATAAAAGCGTCTGCCTAGTCCGTAAATGTAAATTCTGTTCTTGTCAAAGTTGATCAGAGCTTTGTTGTTGCCCATTTCTCCTGCATCCAACACGTTGATTACAAGAACCGATTGGTTGCGTACCATCTAATGAACCTAGACCTTAATATGTGGGTTTTTTGGGAGATGATTAATTATTTTTGCTTCACCTGTGGCTGTTCATAATGTTTTAGCTCAAGTAAATCAGTGCAAAATGTAAACGCCCAGCTCTAATCTGCTAAATGCGACTGGAAGTGATTAGATTCTTTGACCGTAACAACCATTTATGGCAGGGGTGTCAAACTCATTTTGGTCGGGTGGCCGCATACTGCTTAATCTGATGTCAAGGGGGCCAGACCAGTGAACTCATAGCAAAATTACATAAAACTAACAATAAGTCCGCTTTTTTTTATTAGTGCATATATTATAAATTATATTAAATTATAAAAATCTTTAAATTAAATGAATGATTAATGAATGATGATTGTCCTTTTACAAAATATATTATAAACAACCTACGTATTGAGTGCAATTTCAAAAACATCATTACTCAGTTTAACATTTATTTAAGTGCATTATGCATAAAACAATTGTGAGTTATTTTACAATGATGATGTTTCGCTCTTTAATATTTCAGCAACTGAAATCTTGTCTTTGTACTGCCTCACGTCAGGATGAACGCTTGCTGCACGTAACTGGCTTTCACTGCAGCCTCACTGAACTCTCAGCTTCTGGTGAAAACAGATCGCTTTTTCCTCAGACCTACCAACATTTACCTTCTGTATTCTCAGTTTCCCAATCATCTCCGTGGATAGGAAGAAGTCAATTTTTCTTAAACAATCCGACACTTTGTGTCCACTTTTCTCTTTTTTGACAAAGATATTTCGACGATGAGGTTGCCAGGGCCAACAGGACAGCGCGTAAACTGACGGAACTAAACGCCACTCAGAGCCTGAAACTCAGTGCTGCCATCTGCTGTTAGTTCCGCCGAAAATTTAAATATTTTTTTTCATATTGCAGATTTATCTCCCGGGCCGGACTGAACCCCCTGGCGGGCCGGATCCGGCCCGCGGGCCGTACGTTTGACACCCCTGATTTATGGTGTTTCAAAGGTTTTGATTCCACTGAACTCAGAAAAATATTTAGTATGTTGTTTCACTATCTTTGTTACATGAATATGAATATTTCAGCTGTGTGAAGAAGCACCAGCCTCATGTCTGAGATCATTTACTGCTATAATTATATTTCCGGGAATAATCTCTTTGAATATTTTCCCTTTTTAAGGAAAGTCACATTAGTGACCACAAGCAGTAATGTGTTTTCCCTGAGTGCCTTGCAAAGTGTTCAAATAAATAATTGTCTGAGTAAATATTGGCAATTAATAGTTTTCAGAAATAATACTCTGTGCTTTTTCTTCCTTTTCCTGCAAAGAGACCAGAATGAAGATGATTCTGGGAAAATGGTGGCAGACTCTTTGAGCAAGTATGTACTTACAGGAGTTTTATGTTACTGCTATGATGTGTAAATGCTTAAGATGAATGTATGCATTAGTAATGTATTTTCTTTTCTTTTTTCGCAGGGATTTATCACCTTCTTCTGCTGGGAAAAGGCAAGGGAAATCTTTTGACTATTATACAAAATGTTTCTCAAAATTTAAGAATTTGCTCTCAAAAGTTTTCTATCAGCTTTTTCTATCAGTTTTACAAACAGCCACAGAAGCCCCTTTAAGATCAAACTATTTCTTTCAGATATATATGTATTTTTTTATTTGCGTTCCACTATAACAGTGTATAGAAATAAAATACAGACCATATAAAAATGAATGGCAAATACAAAGCGTGTTAAATCATTATCATTCTAAAGACCTTTTGTTCATTTTGAAACACAAATGAAGATATATTTTAATGAAATCTGAGCAATTCCTGTCCCTTCATTGATAGCTATCCACTTTGACACTTTTAAAAGTTCATCATTGTTTACAATCCATGTGAATTGTTTGTTCCAAAATATCTGAAGAAATACAATTGTTTGTATGATGAATAGATTTAATTTAGATTTCATTTACCGGTACGTATAAGCATTGATCAGTGGACACATCAGTTATGATAAGTGGAAGTGCAAGAACCAATGAGGTTCATTCTTGTTATGCAGCACGTCTGAGCGTTGTGTTGAACGGTGCTTTTTTTTCAGGTTCTGCAAAAACTACTGTTCATGTTAATTAGTTTTACGGTCGCTTCATGAACTCTTTGAAGCATGTTGCGTGAACTGTCAATGGAGTGAAATAAATCTCTCTTTTATTAAAATATCTTCATTTGTGTTTCAAATATGAAATCTTACAAATTTACGCATGACTGTGAGAGTAATTGATGCCAATTTTTTTCATTTCTGGGTGAATTAATCCTTCAATTCCTGTAGCTCAAACAGTAAACTGTGGCATTTGCAACGACAAGGTCATGGGTTTGATTCTCAGGGAAAGCAAGAGCTGATTTGAATATCAATGTGTTTCTTGAATGTAATGTAAGTCACTTTGGATTAAAACATCTGCCAAATACATAAATGTAATATTATATTGCAAGATCATTGCAAATAAACAAATATACGTGACAGTTGCTTGCAAAATGAGTCGGAACAGGTTCATCACAATCTACAGGCACAACAAGTGAAAACTTTGGTTGAATTTGAGATTTTCACAAACATTTGTTCACCTAAAGCCTTCGTCTAGTGATCCCAATGCTCCAAATAGCAATTAAACTAATAAAAGTGTATTTGCTCATTTTCTGAGAGGAGCACCTTTCTTTTCTTTTTCTCTTAGCACAAGTTTGGCAATGTTGTTAAAGCGAAGCATTCCAAATTACTATTATAGTGAATTCTCGATGGCATGAGTCTAAACCAATGTAATGTGATTTTCATACTCATGCTGATGTAGTCATAACGATTTTACTCGCGCTGACTGACTGATCCGAAGCATGCGCAAAAAGACGACTCAGCCAGTACATGATCTCTCTATCTTTGGCGAGAGTTCACTTAAACATTATCTGTCATGTCTTGAGTGAATGTTTGGTTAACTGTTGAGGAAGAAGCATCTGATGTGCGACATCATTTTAGATCTGTGATACAGTTGGTCTTGATAGATAAGCTGTCTGTTTCATTAATATAAATAATTGATTTTGATCAATTATTCATCAATTGATCAATTGAGTTTCCTGTAATAGCCTCTTTTTCCTTTTACAGACCATCATCACGGTTTCCACAACACCGAAGGAAGAAGCGTAAAGAGATGGATGATGGTCTGGCAGAAACCAACCAGCACAAACAAAGTAATTGCTCTCAGTTTAGGAAATTAAGGGAAGGGAGTGAGGTAAGAAAGGGAAAGAGCGAATTCTGATTTGAAGAATGAATTCAGGTAAATTTGAAATTAATGACTTTCATGTAAATTGGTAATTACAGATAAATAACATTTTATAATTTCCGAGAAGCGCTGTAGGGTTTTCTTATCAGTGAACATTTTGTGGTGCTCGAGGGACTTTTTAAATTTATTTTTATCTCAAGTCAACTTGTAGAGAATTAACTGGAATTAAGAATAGTTATTATCGTCACCTCTTAAGACCTATTTCCTGTTTTCTTAAATGCTCCATCAGATGCCTATATCATCAAGTTATTTGACCGCAGTGTGGACTTGGCTCAGTTCAGCACCACCACACCGTTGTATCCCATTTGTCGGGCGTGGATGAGAAACAACCCCTCTATGCGAGAGCGAACTGCACCCAGCCCCCCTCACAGCTCCGGGGAGGACGAGGTCACTCCCAGCATTCACTTCACAATCGTTTTAAATACACATCCTGTTCAGATCATTGAACTCCTCAAAAGAACAGCATTGTTAATCAGTCAATAACTACATGTGGAAATCTAGTGCTGATTTTTGAAGATGGACATATTCCAAGTTAAATACAGGCTGAACTCTCTTTCCCACATTGCTGTTTTCCACTGAAAATGACAAACATCCTACTTACAGTAATGTGATAAAGTGAAGTGAAGAGCACTTACATAATGTTTAGGTTTAAAATGTTTGTGTAAATTATCTTTTTGAAGTGCGAGTATTTGTATTTTTGGATGAACATGTTTATATAATTCTGGCAGTAACATTATTTGTAACACCGTTCCCAGCTGGAATTTCCATAAATGTATTTTTCAGACCTAAAATGGTACTTCATATTTCTCTAGTCAAGATACTTTTTTTATTATTTAAATAGTTTTACTTTGAGTAGAAATTACTTTGAGAAAATGTTTTTTTCTCAGAGAGAAAAAGTCAAGTAGAAGACCTCTGATGTAAAGTTATCAAGCACCCTTACAAATGGTTATTTTAATCCTTATTGCACCATAGACCGCCTTTGCAAGGGCTTTTCTGCAAAAGCATTTATAATTGTTAGATGTTATAGTTATATTTGACACTCATTGGTTCACCTCGTTCTTCACTAATTGAAATTTGTCCTTGGAGCAAAAGAAGAATTAAAAGTGCACATCTTGGTCTAATTGTGACTGCATAGCATCTTAAATAACTGAAAAGTTACCTTTTTAGTTGTAATGTTCAAAGTATGTTGTTATTAACAAAAGCTGCAACAACATCTGAATTCAATTTCCCACTGGAGTTTTTCCTTTGAATTTCCCTGGCTTGCTTTCACCACTAAAGATTGTGCTTGGCTTCACTTCTTTGAAAAATGTAGTAATTTATGCCAAAACAAGCGTCACAATTGAAGGAAACTGCTCTATGATTCTGACTCTTTCAGATGACTGACATGCTGAATGGCAAAGGACAGAACGTGTACAGGCTTCCTCTGCCCGTTTCCTGTCCAGTAGGTTCAGCTGGTGAACCTGTTAATCTCAGGATTCCACCTGTAGAGAAACCTGCCGAGAGCCAGGTGTGTTATGGACTCAACTGTTAAGCAGTAAACCGTGTACAGGAAATGCTTATCTCTCTTTGAAGATCTGCATTGAAGCAATCCTTTTGACAGGAACTGCTAAATGACAGAAGATAAAGTTTCCTTCAAACACTTCTGCTTAACCCTGAACTGATCTTTGTTTGATTAGTGAATTGATCGGTGTTATCGTTTAAAGAGGACCTATTATGCTTTTTTACATTACCAGCTTTCATGAGTGTGTGTCTGTTAAAAAGATCTCCAAAGTTATGAAGCTCAAGTTCACTCCAAAGGTAGTTGTAGTCTTGATTTATTTTGGGAACTTTCACGTCAAACTATTGTATTTAAATAAACAATGTATATTTAATGTCCAAGGCATTTGCAAAATAAAGGGTTGAGGCCTGATTGAGTTGAATTATTAGTGAGTTGCAACTCTCGGTTATGATTAGGGGCGTGACATTTTCAAAACCTGCTTGACCAATCAAAACACGCTGGTCCAACCGAACAAGAGCACACTGTGTGTTATCGGAAAGAGAGGCTTCATAGATACAGACACGAAACAGTGCATTACTTACAGACTGAGAAGAGAGGTGCTGCAACAATGTGAAATATGCATGATAAAGTATTCTTATAGAATAAGACAAAACAAAATCAAGACTTTGTAACAGCCCATAACAGGTCCTCTTTATAGTTTGCCGTAATACTGCTCAATTGTGTTCATGTGACCGTATCCATATGTGATTTTGGTATTTGAAGGTCTTTTTCTTTTTCAGTCTGTAGACACTGCAGTTGCCACTTCACCTCTTATCTTCAGTCACATCAAACGCTGGAAGAAAATTAGACAGAAGTATATCTTCTCATTCATTTATTTCCACTTCTTTTATGGGCGATGGGAGGATATTACATATACAAATTAATTTATTCATCATTTTTCACGTGTGTTTTAGGTGGAAGGAGGCCTCCAGCAAGAACCAGCTGAGATACAGCGAAAGTATAAAAATTCTTAAGGAAATGTATGAACGTTAGTTCACGCATCGCTATTGCGTCTGGAGAGAATTTGTCAAAAGAATGAAACAAAAAAACAATGGCCAGGCTTGAAACCTTTAAGGAGAGTAAAAATGTTGAATTGAGAGCTGAACATATGTTCTTGTGAATGATTTTGTAGTCTTTTTTTTTTTTTGTACAAAAAAAGTCAGATTTCAAATAAATCTACAATATTGAAAGAGAATTTGATGTTTATTGAATAAATTAACTGAATTCATTATGACAGTTGATGACCCATTTATCATGCGTCAAATCAAGTCTGAGGACTCGTTTGTCACAGTCAAACAAGCTTGTTTCTATATTTATGTCCTTCCACAACACAGGATGTTCCTGATGTTACATGTGTATATATATATATTGTTTATATATCTTCTGTTCACATTTTCCCGTCTTGACCGGCCACATAAAGTTCTTGGGGTTGAGACTCAACTCCAACAAGAGTATGCTTTCTCAAGTTCAGAGAACTTCTTTTCTCTGAGACGTTTGGGATTTGGTCACGATGCAGACATGATTGTCTCCTGCCTGTTAGGGCTTATGGAAGCTTTCTCCAATGTAATACCTTTTGGTCTGCTCTACATAAGATTCTTGCAGCGGTGGTTCAAGATCAGGGTGTTTCCTTGATGGCTAGCCTTCTTTGCACAAAGTTATGTGGAAGAATCCTTGGTTCCTGTACCAGGGCCCACTGTTGGGAGCATCCTGTCATCGCAAGATTGTATTAAGAGACACCCCTCATGGTTTGGGGAGCGGTAATGGACAGTTGATCAGCACAGGGTCTGTGGAAGGAGTGTCATATTTCCAGGCATATAAATTGCCTACAGATGTTGCCATTATTTCTAGCCCAGACCTTGGATGAAGAGCTAATCTAAATTAAATATTTAGAAATTTTAAAAAAATCCAAAAGGTAATTAAACTTACAACATAAAACACCTCCAAATAGACGACACTGAACTGAAAACCGAATATACATACAAGTGATATTGAAGATAATGACTGAAGAGCTGAACATAATTAGTGTCAGTAACAACAATTGAGTGGGAAAGGCAGACAATGAAAAAACAAATAGTACGAACAAAAGTCATTGTGACAGAAGATCTAGGGTGGCCACCACAGAACCGCAGCAACAACCTCCTAAGATGGAGATGGGGATCCAGAGGTCTGAGGGCGAGTTGGAGAAGGTGCCTGAGGTAGGGGAGAGCATGTCTCAGTTCAAAGGATGGAGGACCAGAGAGCAGCAGAAGATTTGCAAGTCCACAGTGGAGATGAAGCAATGTCTGATGCAAGTGGAGTCGACATGCTGAGGAAGTCCAGGGAGGCCAAATGGTGAATGGTCTACCCTGAGGTTGAGGGTGGAAGGAGGGCAGACACAAGAGCCGGGGCAATGGGTCGAGGTGGATCATAGCACACCGAGGCTGGGCAGAGCGTCAGGCTCCTCATGTAGAAGAGGAAATGGCTCTTGCCAGGTCCGAGGTGGTTCCACTCTACTGAGATGAGGCAAAGCTGGTACTGAGAGACTGATGGGAGATGATGACTGGATGGTACTGGTACTGATGGCTAAGGAAGTGACTGAAGTCCATCACAGAAACTAACCCCCCATAAAATAAAATAAAAAATTGAGCATGTGCCAGTGAGACAGGCAGAAGACAGTTGTTGCAACATCAAGTTTTTCTAAGCTATCTGGGGAGCTGAGGAGTCAAATTATCAGAGATAAGGAGATATATCAGGAATATTAATTATAAAGCAATCTTTAGTGATAGAAGTGTTAGTTTTACTATATTTGTAACAAGGAGTTGGTTTTACACATTTGGCTTAAGGGAGTCTACACAAGACTACATAATGATCTGAGATGTCATCACTCTGCTGTAGAATTTCTACAGCATTAACATTTATTCAATGTAACAATATTAGATTGTAAGTCTGTTTATGATAATGAGTGTGTGCTAGAGACAAAGTCACAGTGTGTCTTTTTTATTATCTACATGAATAATAAAATCATCAACAATTATGACTTTATCTGCAGTCATTACTAATTCTGATTAGAAAATTTAATTATTCAAATTCAAATTATTTGATAAAGTCTTTATGGTGCCCTTGTGGCCTGTATACAGTAGGCAGCACAAATGTCAAGCAGGACCTATTACTTACACTCGATGGTGAGCTGAAGTCAGTTCAGTGTTGATGCGGTTCTGTTCAATAACTGTATACATTTCATCAGTTCATTTCAACTATAAAGCAGCTCTGGAGAAAACGTCTCGGGTTACATATGTAACCCTGGTTCCCTGAGGGGAACGAGAAGTTGCGTCGAAGCGCTTGGGGAAATACCCTGACGTCAGTCACGTGAAGATCTGTGCAACCAATGAGAGACAAATGTGTGTGAATGCGCTTGGGGAACGCTATACCAATGTCACCTCAGCGACGCCGGCATACGGGTGTGTCCCAGCTCACTGAGAGAGCACCCTGGTTCATAGGGCGGAATCGAGGTCCAGTTGGTAAAACCTCGTGAATGTGTGCGGCAAGGACCAGCCAGCCAGCACAGGCATCAGACAAGGAAACTCCAGAGAGGAGAGCCTTGGATGCCGCCATGCTCCGAGTGGAGTGGGCCCGGACCCTCAAAGGAGAAGCATGTCCGGCCGACTCATAAGCTAGACAGATAGCCTTGACTATCCATCTGCTTAGGATTTGCTTGGAAGCTGGAGTCCCCTTAGGGGCCCCAAAGCAAACGAACAGTTGGTCCGACTTACGCCAGGTGGCCGTCCTGAAGACGTAAGCGCCCAGTGCTCGCACTGGACAGACCTTGTTCTTGTGCTCCTGCTCATGATCGTCAAATGGGGGAGGGCAGAAGGCCTGCAGCATGATAAATCGAGCCACATTAGTGGGAACCTTGGGGACATAGCCTGGCCTTGGGTGGAGAAAGGCTTTCGCCATTCCGGGCGTGAACTTGAGGCATGAGGGAGCCACCGAGAGGGCCTGAAGATCCCCGAACCTCTTAAGCGAGGTGATAGGCAGCAAAAGAAGGGTCTTAAGAGAGAGGAGCTTGATAGGGAGCTCCTCTAATGGTTCAACTCCAGCACTTTGCCAACCTGAAAGGTAACTGGGTTCACCTGCCTCTCGCGACACCAAGACGCGAAGAGTTTTCACTTCAAGGTGTAAATTTTCCTCGTGGAGGGAGCTCTGGACTGAAGAATGGTCTCTACAACCTCGGCTGAGAGACCGGATTCTATGAGCTGGACCCCCTCAGGGGCCAGACCCACAGCTTCATTAGCTCTGGGTGGGGGTAAAGAATGCAACCCTCCGCCTGAGACAGGAGGTCCCTCCTGATCGGAATCTCCCAGGGGACTCCGTCGAGGAGGGACACGAGGTCCGAGAACCATATTCTGGTAGACCAGTGGGGGCCACTAGGAGATGGACCTTGTCCCGACGAACTTTGGCCAGAACTCCCGGGAGCAGAGCGATCGTGGGAAAGGAGTACAGGCATAGCCTCGGCCACGTATGTACCATGGCATCCCGCTCCGCTGGATGTGTTAGCGAGAACCACAGAGGGTAGTGAGAGTTCTCTATGGAGGCAAACAGGTCCACCTGTGCCTTGCCATATCTCACCCTCGGGGTGGAGCTGCCATTCCCCTGGCCTCGGCCCCTGTCGCGACAGGGCGTCTGCTCCAACATTCTGGACTCCCGGGATGTAGGCTGCCCTGAGAGAGAGCAGCCTCCCCTGGGCCCAGAGGAGGATCTGTCGCGCCATCTTGTACAATGGCCACGAGCGCAGACCCCCTTGATGGTTGATGTACGCACAAAGTGCTCTGTGGACCGCCAGTAACTCCAGCATGTTTATGTGCCAGGTCTGGTGCCGACTGCTCCACAGACCCTGTGAGGAGCGATCTCTCAGGACCGCTCCCCAGCCTGTGAGGGAGGCATCTGTCGAGAGCGTCATGCGTCGACCAAGAGCTCCCAGCACAGGGCCTTGAGAAAGGAACCAAGAGTTCTTCCACATACTAAGGTGCGTAGGCATCGCCCGTGACCTTGATCGTGCGAAGCGAGTTTCCCCTCCGGGAGAACCCCTTGGTTTTTAGCCACCACTGCAGGGGTCTCATATACAGCAGGCCCAGTGGGATAATGCTGGATGCCGCTGCCATGAGCCCTAACACCCTCTGGAAGTGTTTCACCGTGAGTGGCTGGCCCAGCTTGATGCTCTTGACGGCTGAACGAATGGCCTGGATGCGCTCGGGCGACAGCCGAGCAGACATGGCCACTGAGTCCCATATGACCCCCAAGACAGTGGTTCTCTGCGCGGGAGAAAGTACACTCTTCTTGGTGTTCAGCCTTAACCCCAGCTCCTTCATGTGTGCGAGCACAGCATCTCGATGTTGTGCTGCTAACTGCGGCGACTGGGCCAGAATAAGCCAGTCGTCGATATAGTTTAGGACACGAATGCCCTGTGAACACAGCGGAGCTAGAGCAGCGTCCACTACCTTTGTGAACGTGCGGGGCGAGAGCGCCAGGCCGAAAGGAAGCGCCAGGCCGAAAGGAAGCACCCGATACTGGTACGCCTTCCCCCCAAAAGGCGAAGCTCAGGAACTTCCTGTGCTGCAGAAGGATGGAGACGTGGAAATATACGTCTTTGAGGTCGATTGTGGCAAACCAGTCCTCGGACCTGACCTGCCCTATGATTTGCTTGAGTGTCAGCATTTTGAACTTTAGACGCATAACAGTGCGATTTTAGAGACGCAAATCCAGAATGGGCCGCAACCCTCCATCCTTTTTTGGAACTTTGTAGTACCGGCTGTAGAACCCGGACTTGCTGTCTGTGAGGGGTACATACTCGATAGCCCCTTTTGCCAGCAGAGTGTCTACTTCTTGCTCCATGACCAAAGTGTAGGGGAATTTACAGTTAAGACCCGAGGACCAGATATGTTGAATGAAGACCAGGAGTCAGAAGTGCAGTCAATAGAAGAAATTTTAGTGATAAAAAACGTGAGTGGCTTTTCATTTTTAGTTTCATCAGCAGAAGCCAGGTTCAGGTCTCACAAGTGGTTCGTAGGCCACCCCAAATACAATAATATTGTTACAGCAATTAAACTCTAACAGAGGGTGCTAGCAACGTCAATGATGATGGTTAAATGATTCTGATTGGCTAAGAAAGAAAGAAAGAAAAACAAAACTAGTAATTTTCCACACAAGAGCAGACAGTCTGAAGCATATCTCCGTTGATCACATGGAGAGTGACATTTGTGACGTGGCTTGTCGAGAACAACAAGTCATTCCGTCTCCTGATGGTGCCAGTTAATCACCTTACCAATACAGACCATATTAACGCACACACACATACGCAGCTTCTCCAAGGCTGAAGTCGGCTCAGGCTCCAACAATCAACAGAAACTTCCCAAAACATTCTGATAACATGCTCTATCTGTTGAGAGGTGCAGACAATATTCATCCTTACTCTATGGAAAACTACAGAAAAGTAAAGAAAGGATTTAACTAATAGAAATCCCTAATCCCTAATCACTCTTTACAACTCATTCAAATAAGAAAAAGGAAAAGAACATATGAAAAATAAGACAAAGAAGCATATGAAAAATAAGAAAAGGAAATAATATGGGTGCAAAAAAAATTACATAACAATAATATATATATAAGCGGCAATGGATTTCCAAATCGTATCTTTCAAGAGCCTGCTGGGGGCCTACCAGAGACTGTAGGACCCCCGAAAACTGGGGTGGAGAAACCCCGAACTGGATGGCATATCCGCAGGTTACCGTGCGCAGGACCCACTGAGAGATGCCCGGCAGACGCGACCACACGGCCTGGGACTCTACTAAGGGAACCAGCCTCTCGAGGCTGGTCTCTGGTATTGTGAGCTTTTTCACCACTGGGCCGGAAAACTTGGGTGGAATGCTCTAGGACCCTCCTTGGAGGGGGTATTTCTCCCATGGCGAGAGGGTAGTTCTCCCTCGGGAGCCGCACATGGGAGACGCCACCACACAAAGTTTCCCTAACTTTGTAAACTAGCAGGAGAAACTAAAGCACTCTCAAACATACAGCACGCTGAAGACACTCAGAGCTGTCACTTCCGGGTTTCGGCGTGCCTTTATGCTCTCTCATGACGTCACCGGCACTTCGCCGGCGGTGACGCATTCACACGCGTTCGTCTCTCATTGGTTGCACAGATCTTCACGTGACTGACGTCAGGGTATTTCCCCAAGCGCTTCGACACAGCTTGAGTTCCCTGAAAGGGAACAGTGATGTCTATATAATTCAGATAATTTCATTCTGCATGTCTAACGGAAGGTACTCACAGGCAGAAATCCAAATGCTTTATTAAGAATGGTCCTACAGGCAGATGGTCAGGACAGGCAGAGAGTATACACAAACGTTAATTCAGGTGGAGAAGTCAAGATAGGCAGATAGCATTCACGAGCGTAATACTAAGCAGAGATCAGGACAGGCAGACATAATCAAACGCGGGAAAACAACAGGGTCGGCAACGGGAGATCAATCAAACAAGGTTATAAACGCTCAGAAAGGATAACAGTATTAAATCAAGACTGCGTGATGTGTGTGCATGCATGTGAGTCTTTTATAGTTCATATAATGGTGTCCAGCTGGTGCAGAAATCAGTCCAATGAACTGCATCATGGGAAATGTAGTGTATATAGTATATATCAGTATATATGTGAGCGCTCCCTCCAATGGCCAGAGCGGGGAAGCACGGAGCTCGTAAATATTAATAACATGAAGATTTGGATAGATCATGCTGGTATTTGGTGGAAAGGGAGTTGAAGCTGGCCATTGGATCTGTCCAAAGGACCTATCTGGTTCTCGGGGTCTTTGCTTTTTCTTTGGTTTTTCTTGCTCTTTGCTTTACTGTTGTGTCGACAAGGTCTTCAAAGGCTGGCTGTTTTTAGGGCTTATCAAGTTGTCATGGTCTCCGATGGTAACCTTGGGATAAGTAACCTTAGATAAGAATGAGACAAACATACTAATATTACCTTAGATGTCATTCCTCCTATGAATTGTAACAAGTATATTGGGTATTATAGGAAGTGTTTCCGGTTCAAGATGACCTAATTTATACAGCCTAACAATTATAGGAATTATTTAAATTATAGAAATTTGATAGTATGTTATGTATATATCAGGTTAAAGAGATGGATCATAAATATGCTAATAATAATAATAATAATAAAATAAAGAAAAAAAATCAAATCTAAATTATCTGTCAATGGGGTGAAAACATCTAAAATCAAGACAAAAACACTTCTTAGCTAGTACATTGAGATATATGATGTTACAAAGTACCATAATAATTTGTTTTTAAAAAAAAATCGCTTATGCTCACTAAGGCTGCATTTATTTAATACAGTAATAAATAAATGTTTTTATTTATTTTTATTTAATTTAAGTTTTGTCAACTCTGGACGAAAAACAATACGTTAGTTACGGTATGATGAAGCCACATAATTTAAATGTATTTTACAGAATCAAACAATGTGAACCTCTCTACTACTGAGAATGACTGAGAGATGACACCTCAATATTTAAAAGCCCTGCCACAGGACAAAACAGTGCCATGAAATGAACCTGTGGTCAAACATATATTGCATCCGCAGTGTTAAGCACTACCATTGAGAATGAATAAGAAAAGTTAAGGGAAGTTAATCTCAACTGTTTTCTGTCCAGTAGTTTCAGCTGAAGAACCTGCAGAGTGCCAGGTGTGCTGTGGCAACTGTTGTGCTGTACATTGTGTACCAGCTTTACAGTGGTCACAGGAAAACAATAAAAACAAAGTTTGTTTTGGCTGAACAGCAGCTCTTAAAGAGCAGGCGAATCTGACCATGGTAACCTCGGAATAAACAGAGACTAATATCAGCATAGATGCCATTCTTCTTATGATGTAACGAGTACACCAGATATTATGGGAATGTACCCGGTTCATTGTCGTTAATTTTTGTCCAACTTTAGTTTTAAATATGGAGGAAATCCTTACACCAGAACTATTGTCTTCTTGTTACTGAAAAGGGCCTAATATGTGCTACAGCTATCCAGCAGTGGGTATTTTCAATGTCTTTCAGACACAATCTTTTATGTATCATGACGCATAATAAATTAAGAGACCAGTCACTCTCAGTTAAAACAGGTGCAAATGCGGTCACAAAGGCAGTACCCTTTAAAAATATGTACAATTTAGATTTTATATGTACACCGTAAGTATTAATATGTCCCTTTAAGTTACCCCATGACAAATCAATTCATTAAGCTTTAAGTAAGCCTCAATTCATTAAACATTATTTTAAAAGAAACCATGTATGAAACCAAAATTATACTATAAAAAGATTAATATTATGCAAACTATAATTTTTGTATTATATATCATATTTAACATATGAAATGTTTATATTATATTTATTTTGAGTTTTATATATAATTTATCTATATAAATTATTTGAGCTATATATATAATTTATCTTGTTATTCAATTCTTTTAGGTACACAAATTCCTTCAGTGAGGATTTATATTTGCTAGCATTTTATCAGATTCTTAAGGAAATCACAATATTATTTTATTCAGAATATAGTTCAAACATAAATCAACATAACAAAATGAGCAATTGCACATTTTTATTTATAAAATATTTCACAAACAAATATAACGTTTCTTTAAACATTAATAAAAAACCTCCCATTTGTCATACCACAGACATGAATTTTGAAATTTTTAAAATTATTAAAAAGAAAATGGTTGTTGTAATGATGAGAATACTATAGTTATGATCTAGGTCACAATCATCATCTAACAGGTCAAAGGTTTTTATCTCATTCTGCTCATCCTTTTATATCTGCCTTTCTCTTGATTCCAGATGATCTTCAGTGAATGCCGTCTCCAGCACCAGCAGTAGAGACTGTTTAAGCTTCTTCTTATATTCATCACACATGAACACATAGATAATGGGGTTCAGACAGCCGTTTAGAAAAAGAAGATACACACTGAATATCACTACTGTCACATTATCTACACTCCAATTATTTTCTGCAGTCATTGCACAAAATTCAAAAAAATAGTATGGAAAGTAACAAATGAAAAAGGTCAGGATGACAGAAATAATGCCCCAGTGTGACCTGAGGCGTTTGATTCGTAATCCAATAGTAATGTGTGATAATGCAACGATCAGGAAGGGGATGAGAAAGCCCACCAAAAATATAAAAGTGAACAGAAACATAACAGTAAACTCATTCATAATACAGAAAGTAATGCAGCAGCAGATGGATACAACCCACACGATCAGGCTGATGATCCTGGCTCTTAGTACAGTTCGGTTATTTTGAGCCCAATCAGCCATCCATGTGCACAGGCATCGGTCCAGACTGATAACTGCAAGGAAAACACCCCTAGCCAACAGATTGAGTGCTATCGCCATAGATAAAATGTATATCAAGACACTGTACAAAGACAAGTAGATAATACAAGGTAGTATGATTAAGGATAACATGAAGATGAAGTTTGCAATAGCCAAGTTGAGAAACAAAACAGAGCTTACTGTTGTCTTCAGTCTGCAACCAGTCAGAAATATGACAAGACTGTTTTCAATGAAACCTACTATAAAGGTGACAGTGAGTATGCATATTACAAAGATCCCAAAGACGAAGCTCATAGATGACATAGTGGTATTGTTTGTTGTGCCTCCAGTCAGGTTTTCAGATCCAAAACTTGTGGCTTCTACACAACAAAGAGAGAAAGCGAAAAACATATGTTAGGGTTGTTTTTGTGTCCGTTTCGTATAGATCATCTTAAAAATGTTGTGGTCCCCTTCAGTAAGTCACATTCAATGTTATGTCGCACTATTGCTATGGGGTCTTGCCTGGGAGCCCAATCACCTCCAAATGGTAATTAAACTCGCCAATGAACACTGACTGGTGAGACTTACAGTCCCACCTACCTGGACATATGGGCATAAATAGGACCTGTATTACTCACCTCATTAATACTTTGTTTCAGAGCCGAGGGTTGCAGAGAGCAATAGCTCATTCCATATCACTTTCTAAGAGCACTTTTATGCTCTTTAGGTCTGCATGTTTTTCAAGATATTTTGGAAGATAGGTTTTTTTCAAGACATTGTGGAAAGCACTATTTACTGCCTATTTTGCCTACGATTTTGCCTACAAAGTGCTGCCACCTGGCGGAATTGTCTGCACCTCCAGTCCAAGGCAAGTAAGATGACAGCAGCCCTGGCTGCCAAGGCTTACAGCGCTGCTGGACAGGCCACCGCCACCCTGGATGCAATGGCTATCCTGCAGGACCATCAGGCAAAAGCTCTCAAAGAGTTGCTCGTCATCAAGGGCATCCTCCTTGGGCTGCAAAGGCTCCAGGCCGATCGGAATCTTCCCGTCCACCCTGAGCTTCCCACAGGAAGGCAATACATCCAATAAGCCCTCAAAAACGAATGTCAAAGTGGCCCGGATGCTCTGAACTTGGTCAAAAATCTTGTGTTTTGTTTTATTCTGCTCCATGAACAGTGGTACCCACGCTTTCAATAAAAGAGCCGTTTCCTCTACCTCTGGGTCATATTGGGTCCGAGCTGACAGCAAAAGGCACTCTGCTTCCTTTCTCTTAGCTGTCTCCTCATGCACTTCCCAGAACTTCATGGTGCCTCATTCGGACAGTCAGACTCGGATATGAGATTCAATTCGCCAGATATCCCCCACAGGTTTAGAGGCATCCTGTCTACCTCAGTGGCAGGCAAAGACAACCCAACCCTGCGAGTGGAGATTGCAGTCCTTCAAGCAAGATGTCCCTCTGCCCGAGTCAAGCAAATCACCCATTTGGTTTGTGTCTGTCTCCCCGTATCTTTACCAAAGTCATGGAGACCACCGTTATCCCTCTCAGGCAGGTAAGGCATACACATCTTGAACTATCTTAATGACTGTCCTAATTTTGCTCAGTCTTGGGGTTATTTGTGCAAGCACTTGGTGCTTGATGCTCAGACACCTCAACCATTTGGGGCTTTTGGTCAACTAGGAAAAGTGCAGCTCTCCATCATGTAGAGCATCTTCTTGGTCTGGATTTGGACTTGGTCACTATGACAGCACATCTCAACAACAAGGGCATACAGTCCACTCAGAGTGTCGCTACCTCCTGGGCATTGGCAGACATCTGCAGAGCTGTGGGCTGCGTGACACCTAACACATTCACACGATTTTTCAATCTCTGAGTGGAATGCGATTTCTTCCTGTATATTAGGAACAAACAGGTAATGTATGGAAAGAAAGGCTGGGAGTCTCGCTTGCAACGCCACATATCATCTAACAGGTGATACCAGCTGATACGACGTCTGACAGAACGCCTCCATTCCCTCCATTCCCTCCTTAAGAGAACGGGGGTAATATCAGTGACCTAGACATTTCATTTGCAACACAATTTTTTCGTTCAGTTTCACACATCAAAATTCCCTTTGTTGAGATTTTGGAGAAAAACATAAATAAAACTGTCTATTGAAAATTGTGAAACAATTCAGTCAAAAATTAAAATGCTGTGATTCCAGTAATCATAAGTCAAACTTAGAAGAGATTCTTTGGACAAATGCCACTGGCACTGGGACCAAAACATTTATTTAATAACTTCCCAATATGTACATTTTGTGTTAACTAAAGAATATTTTTTTCATATTGTTATAAGATATTATTTTAATTATATGACATGATACATTATATTATTGATGATCTGATTGGTTTTATCAGGCACTGTGTCTGCGGGTATTGATTGTATCTTAAACAGTTTTGCATATACTGTGTTCTGAGACGTGTTTAAAAAATATGAATAATACACATTAATTTCTTACCCGCTTTTGAACTGTTAATCCTCTGGGACAAGCCGAATCTTGATCTTGGTATATCTTTAGTTTTGCTGACAGATTGTTGGTTCTATATCTGGCATCAAACCCTGGTAGTACAACTCTACAGACTGATGTTCTGTTACTGATAATGGCCATCAGCAGGCTTGATGAAATGACTAAAGACTATTGGGAAGTGGATATGTATAGTAGAGTCTTTCCTGCCACAGAATGTTTCTGTAGCTCAAACAAAGAGCATGATGCTAAGATGCAATTAAAATCCACAAACTGATAAAATATACATAAGTTTTTTAAAAAATAACAAAGCCAATTTAAAATGAATCATACAATTATGTTTCAGTCATTAATATGAAAGTCACAAAAATAATGTGTTTGGTCTGAAGTACAAAGGAAACATAACAGTTCTTACACAATTTCTGAAATTATGGCTCCATTTCTTAAAACTCTACACACAAAGCCACAAAACACAAAAACAACATGCATAATGTCACACACTGATAAATGTGACTCTTGCAAAATCAAACACTTAACTCAAAAGTATTTTAACTTTATTAACTATTTAAAAGTTGTTGTTGCATAATAACTCTAAACACAAACCATGAAATGATTTGTACATTTAAAACATGTAAAACAATTATATAATGTAAAACAATTATATTAAAACTAATGTGTGTTGGGGATTGTACCCCTGAATGGAGTACATATGTTTACCAAGGAAGCCTGAAAATCTTTGCTCCATAAAGCAAACAATTTGGCACTGTTGTCAGAAATGTCCCCATCCATCCATGAGAATATTCTCGGATTGAACAGTAATGGTTCTATTGAAGGTTTTTGAAAACCTAATTTCTGTTATATAGTTCCGTTCCATACCTGTCAGATCAGACTGCTGATCATTTGTAGTAAGAGACACTTTATGTAAATTAGGGCTTCAAATTTTTGCTCTCCAGATGGAGTGGACATAGACATACAGTACAAGGTATAGGAGCTCAAATGATGATTTCGGAGCAAAAGCAAATGTATACTGGATAGAAAAAGGTAGAAAACAATTGATCAATGGGATTCACTAGATTACAACCAGATCTTGAATCTACTCCAATCTCTGAAGTAGAAGTTATTTACTTTGTAGATGGTTCAAGTCATAAAGATAATTTTGGAATTTCAGTGATAAGAAAAGAAATGGAAACAAAAACTTACAGGAAAGAGAAAGAGAGAGATGTGGAACAGAAAACAAGATGAAAGGGTGCAAGATCCTGAATGCACAGAGAAGCAAGGAGCTAAGCAAAGCAAGAAAATCAACAAAGGAAGACATATGTGTCCAAAAATGTGTCTGAGGATGATCATCACATGCTTACTGCATCTGACAAAACAAGCTCTTTTTCCGATTCCATCCCGTGTCTCTCATATACGTACTGCTCTCTCCCGCTCTCTCTCATAATCACAGCATAAATTGGATTTATTGTCTTTTGTTACTTTTCTTATTCAGTAACTGGAAGTTACTGTTTTGTTTTGTTTGGTTTGTTTGTTCACGTTTTGTTTATTTAGTTAGAATAGTGAGAGAAGCAGATGCCTGGACGACTCACCTGTTCTTTTATCGAGAGCCAGGTAATATCTGCTTGTGAGAACAGGTGTAGACAGGGGTTCTTTAGCTTTTTTAGGGTTCTTTGTTTTTCCTTAGCTGCGCTACCATTTTACTGTTGTTTCTTTCTTTTGTTTATTGAATGACATTTTTTTGTTAACATTTTTTGACATGTTTTGTAATGTTTATTTTACTTGTGAGTAAATGTAGGTGCATGGGCGTCTCAACCTAATATCAAGTGTCTGGGGATTATTCATGTGTTCGGTCCATTCCCATTATTGGTTTTAGTTAAAAATAACGAGCTATCATTTGGAGCAGCTGATGGAGGAGGCCATCTTCCTTGTGGCCCGGAGAGAGAGAGCCCGCACCCTCATTGAGGTCACTGAGCAATTCCACTTGGCAGGCCTGCAGAGCTGCAAGGTGTAAGCCTGCCACTGTCAGGCTGTAGCGGAATATGCTCTGCCCAACCGAGTAAAGGTGACCTGCATGGCTTGGTGGGCAGCGTCAGGGCTTTGATGGACTTGCACAGGCAGGTAACATTCATCTAAGTTGTCTTACTTAGGATTAACGTGTCTCATCTCGGTGGCCATATTTTTTATGTTTAGCCACGAGACAGCGTGAGCCACAACCTCGACAAGCTCCTCACAAGCTGAGGAGGAAGGTGGCAAATCTTTCTCTCCAACCTCAACGCCAACACGTCCAACTCCTCGAATATGGTTAGTTGCAGCACCAGTGCCTCTGCCTTGAGAGAAGTAACATCTCTAAAACATGCTTACAGATCTGCCAGGTAAGGGCTGAGATAGGTCAGATCCTGGCTCTAACCCCGCTGCCAGATGCATTTGTTCCATGTGAACAACAGGACATAGATCACTGCTGAGCCTCGGCAACAGCTGGAACTGAGCCCTGAGGAATGCGAGCCTGGGCGGCATTAAGAGAAAACCGCCAGGTGGGAGCGGAGCGAGGTGGAACCCTGCCGGAAATGTAGCGAGGGCAGAGGAAGTACAAAATATTAAACTTGCTGGTTTGCCTTTAGAATATCATACAAAAGGTGTGGAAGTCCCATTTATTTTTAAACTAGCTAGAGAAAGATATACTTATTTAGATTTTATATGTACACTTTAGGTACTAATATGTATCTCTTAAGATACTAGTATGCTTCGCCCCATGACAGCTTTTTTACTTTCTTTTCTGAGAGTAGTAGTGGTATAAAATCCCAATCTAAACTAAAAACAAATATCATTATATCATATTTGGGCAGGATCACCATAGTTATAAGGAATGTATTTCAATGATGATCATAGTCAAAGCATTGTTGGTCTTGTGCCTTGTCTCTATCATATCAAATAAATATTCCACTTCAGACCCTGAAGCACAATTTGGAAAGTGCTGGAAACTGGGTGGCGCATTAGAGATCCCCACTAGTATCATACAGAACTGATATAGCTGTGTACCAGTGAAGAAAGCTGGTTCCCTTTCAGGGAACTCGAGCTGCGTCAAAGCGCTAGGGGAAAAAGCCTTGCTTCAGTCACGTGAAGATCTGTGCAACCAATGAGAGACGAACGCGTGTGAATACGTCACTGCCGGTGACCACCGCCCTCCTCGCCGGCGTTTGAGGAGTTAGTTGAGGTTGTGGCGCGAGCGGTCTCTCGTCTGGAGATTTTTTTTCCCGGCAGAGACCAGGAGCGCTCGTCCTAGAAAAATTATTTTAGACGAGCGTTACCTGCCTGCTCGTGTCACTCTATGTCTACGTCACTCAATCTATGCCCTTTCTACCCGATTTACATGCTGAGGTATCTAGATCTTGGAGAAAGCCAGCCTCCGAAAAGGTTCATACACAAAACAGTGCGATGTATACCAATCTTGTAGGGGCTCAAGGTCATTGTTATGGGGGGATGCAGAAAGTGGACGAGGCTCTTGCGAGTTACCTCGTGCCCCAGTCTGCGTCCTCCATTAAAACTCCGGCGCTCCCCTCCAAGCCGATGCGCGTCACGTCGTCTTTGGTGGGGAAAGCATACTCAGCTTCTAGTCAGGCCGCAGCGTGCCTACACACCACGACACTGCTGCAGGCTTATCAGGCTGAGTTGCTAGGGGACCTCAACAAGGGCGGCGGTATCGGTCCGGAGGCAGTGGCAGAGCTGCGCCGGACCATAAATTTGTCTCTTCGGGCCACTAGGGAGACGGCCTACTGTGTCGGTCGTTCCATGGCAGCTCTGGTGGCCACGGAGAGACACTTGTGGCTTAATTTGTCAGCTATGAAGGATAGGGACAAATTTGTTTTACTGGACGCTCCTCTGTCCCCTTCGGGCTTGTTCGGTGATGCCGTAAAAAGCGTCGTCGACAAGTTCCAGGAGGCTGCACGACAGCAGGCGGCGTTCAGTAAAGTTCTTCCCCGCCGCCCTCCACGTGAGACCGCCAGTCAAGCGCGGTCTCAGAGCTCCTCACACAGGGCCGCTCAGAAACAAAGTGTCGCTACCCGCCTTCCTCCGGTAGACCCCGGAAGTTTGGGCCGACAAGTTCAAGTCCATGCCGCTGGTAGAAGGGGTGATTTGAGGGTTGTCTTGAATGCCAAGAAGGCCAAGACTAAGCGACCCTGACACCAAGCCGCAAAAAGGTGGTGTCTCCCAGGAGCAGCTCCAGAGTCAGCCCGCCATGGGAAAACCACCCCCTCTAAGGAGGGTCCTAGAGCAATCCACCCGGGTTTCCGGAATAAGCCCTGGCTCAGTGGTGGATATGTTCACAGTACCAGAGACCAGCCCCGGGAGGCTGGTTCCCTTAGTAGAATTCACGGGCTGTGTGGTCACGACTACCCGGTATCTCTCAGTGGGTCGTGCGCATGGTAACCTCCGGCTACACCATCCAGTTCGGGGTTTCACCACCCCGGTTCTTGGGGGTCCTACAGTTAGTGGTAGGCCCCCAGCAGGCTCTGGTCATGGAACAAGAAATAGTCACTTTGCTGGCGAAAGGGGCCATCGAGTATGACCCCTCGCGGAAAGCAAGTCCGGGTTCTACAGCCGGTACTTCATAGTTCCAAAGAAGGATGGAGGGTTGCGGCCCATTCTGGATTTGCGTCTCTTGAATCGCGCGGTCAGACGTCTAAAATTCAAAATCTTGACGCTCAAGCAGATCGTAGTGCAGGTCAGATCCGAGAATTGGTTTGACACAGTCGACCTCAAGGACGCATATTTCCACGTCTCCAGCCTTCCGCAACACAGGAAGTTCCTGAGGTTCGCTTTTTGGGGAAAGGCGTACCAGTATCGGGTGCTTCCTTTCGGCCTGGCGCTCTCGCCCCGCACGTTCACCTAGGTAGTGGGCGCTGCTCTAAGCTCCGCTGCACTTGCAAGGAACTATCGTGTCCTAAACTATGTCGATGACTATGGCTTATCCTGGCCAAGTCGCCGCAGTTAGCAGCACAGCTTCGAGATACTGTGCCCGCACATGAAGGAGCTGGGGTTAAGGCTGAACACCAAGAAGAGTGTACTTTCTCCCATGCAGAGAACCAATTTCTTGGGAGTCATTTGGGACTCAGTGGCCATGTCTGCTCGGCTCTTCCCCGAGCGCATCCAGGCTGGTCGTTTAGCCGTTAAGAGCATCAAGCTGGGCCAGCCACTCTTGGTGGCTAAAAACCAGGGTAACCCACTTCGCAATCAAGGTCACGGGGCGATGCCCACGCACCCTGAGCATGTGGAAGAACTCTTGGTTCTTGTCTCACGACGCTTAGGGCTGAACACCAAGAAGAGTGTACTTTCTCCCACTCAGAGAACCACTTTCTTGGGAGTCATTTGGGACTCAGTTTGCTTGGCTCTTCCCTGAGCGCATCCAGGCCGTTCGCTTAGCCATTAAGCGACGAGTGACATCCTTAGGGCTGAACACCAAGAAGAGTGTACTTTCTCCCACGCAGAGAACCACTTTCTTGGGAGTCACTTGGGACTCAGTGGCCATGTCTGCTCGGCTCTTCCCCGGGCGCATTCAGGCCTTTCGTTCAGCCATCAAGAGTATCAAGGGGCAGCCACTCACGGTGAAACACTTTAGAGGGTGTTAGGGCTCATGCACTGGCATTCAGCGTTATTCCACTGGGCCGGCTGTGCGAGACCCCTGCAGTGGTGGCTGAAAACCAGGGGTTCTCCCCGAGGGCTAGAACTCTAGGTCACCTTCTTATCTGGAGCAGATTTGAGTCAGATATGGCAGGGCACAGGTTACCTGTTTGCCAATGTAAGAGTATTTTCTGCCCTCTCTGGCTTTCGTTTAAACATCTAGCGCCTCTGGGGCGGGATGCCATGGTACAGGCGTGACCGAGGCTACGTACGCCGTTTTCCCTGATCACTCTGCTCCCGGGAGTTCTGGCCCAGGCGGAGGGTTGCTGACCCCCGCCCAGAGCTAATGTAGCTGTGGTCTGGCCCCTTAGGGGGTCCAGCTCATAGAATCCGGTCTCTCAGCCGAGGTTGTGGAGACCATCCTTCAGTCCAGAGCTCCCTCCACGAGGAAACTCTAAGCCTTGAAGTGGAAACTCTTCACTCCTGGTGTAGTGAAAGGCAGGTGAACCCAGTAACCTGTTAAGTCGGCAAAGTGCTGGAGTTCCTGCAAGAAAGATTTGCGGCAGGGTTGTCCCCCTCCATCTTGAAGGTTTATGTGGCTGCCATAGCGGCTTGCCATGTACCTCTGGGTGGGGTATCCTTGGGCAGGGACCCCCTAGTCACTCGTTTCCTCCGTGGCACACTAAGACTGAGACCTGCGGCACAGACCAGGGTGCCTGCCTGGGACTTGTCTGTGGTACTCCTAGGCCTGTCCCAGGCACCCTTTGAACCTTTAGAGGAGATCCCTATCAAGCTCCTCTCTCTTTAGACCCTTCTTTTGCTGGCTATTGCCTCGCTTAAGAGGGTCGGGGATCTTCAGACCCTCTGGGTGGCTCCCTCATGCCTCGAGTTCGGCCCGGGATGGAAAAACCTTTCTCCGCCAGGCTATGTCCCCAAGGTTCCCACTAATGTGGCTTGGTCTATCACGCTGCAGGCCTTCTGCCCTCCCCCATTTGATGATCATGAGCAGGAGCACAAGAACAAGGTCTGTCCAGTGCTAGCACTGGACGCTTATGTTTCCAAGACTGCCACTTGGCGTAAGTCGGACCAACTGTTTGTTTGCTTTGGGGCTCCTGAGGGGGCTCCAGCTTCCAAGCAAACCCTAAGCAGGTGGATAGTCGAGGCTATCTGTCTAGCCTACGAGTCGGCCGGACATGCTTCTCCTTTGAGGGTCCGGGCCCACTCCACTCGGAGCATGGCGGCATCCAAGGCTCTCCTCTCCGGAGTTTCCTTGTCTGATGTTTGTGCTGCGGCTGGCTGGTCTTTTATGAGGTTTTACCAATTGGACCTCGATGCCGCCCCAGGAACCAGGGTGCTCTCTCAGTGAGTTGGGACACACCCGGATGCCGGCGTCGCTGCCGGCGATTGACGGTGACGTCATGAGGAAGAGCATAAAGCCCGAAACCCGGAAGCGCCAGCAAAGAATGTCTGAAGCGGGCACGGAGGCGCAAGGAGCTGAGGCAAAGACGCAGCGTCTCGTTCCCCTCAGGGAACCAGGGTTACATTCGTAACCCGGGACATTTTTCGTTGTCATGTGTATTGATTAGTAGCCAGTAACCAGCAGTTAAATCAATTTTGCTAAACACTCTGCCCCCAGAAAGTCTATCAAGGGTATCATCCATCCAAGGAAGAGGGTGTGAATCTTCGATCATCATGTCATTGAGCCGTCTGTAATCTTTATAGAACTTATGTGTACCATCTTTTTCAGAACCAGCCCAATTCTATCTGACTACAAACTGTGAGAATGCTCAATGATTTTTTGGTCTAAAAGCTTCAACTCAGCCTGAGTAGCTGGTGACATTCTATAAGGGTGCCGTTTTACTGGAGTACTATCACCAGAGTTTTTTACCACCACTTGAGTGGTGCCTGGTCAGCATGTAAGTATGTATCCTCCTGGTACACATCATGCTCTGGATGGAAGGTTTCTGTACAAGTAGTCACAGCTAAGAATAATGCATACTTGTCATATGTATTGCCAGTGACAGTGGAAAGCAGACCTAATGAACATTAAGCCTCAATAGAGATTGTTTGTTGGTTGGGTTAAGATCTCCAACAATGCCCCTCCCCTTTTTGAGCTGATGTTAGTGTTTGAGCTCACCTAAAGTCATAACTAGATGAGGCTGAGGTTCCAGTGCATCTATATATGTGTCAGTGAAAGTTTTTGCTACACCATTATCTTTGACAGAAATGGGGACTGCCATCTCTGACCTGAGTGACTGTAACGGCAGAACTTTTTACTGGGATCAGTGACTGGTGCAGTGAAAGATGAATTTCTGTGTTATACAGTTGTGAATATGTAGTGTTCACACTGTGATGTTGTAATCTACAGTTCTGCAGGTCTGATGTTGGAAGTGTGTGGAAGGCATCACCTTGTCCTGAAGACCGGAAATCTGCTATGAGTGCTGTTTCATGCATTTATCAGTTTGTTGCAGGTGAGACTGACAGAAGGCATGAGGATCGGTTCGAAGTTCTACAATGGCTGATGCCAGTTGAGTGATGTGAGATGAGTTCACTTTGATTATTTAAGTCTTTTAGGTTAATGACACCCTTACATCAGGATTTGTATGCTCTCACAGCATTTCATTCAAATTTTACAGAAATTACAATCAAATGCATATATTTTTGATGCACTGTTTATTTTATTAAGAATAAAGTTCAAGTGAATGAGCATAACAAAATGAGCTGTTGCATATTTTGATTTATTTTTTGAAAGCATTGCTAAATAAGCACCACAATTGTTATTGTAATGGTGATGATCATATGCTTATGATATTACAATCATTTAGAGATGTTTTCTACTACTTCTTCAAAGGTGTTTGTTTCATTCTGCTCGTCCTTGTGTGTCTGCCTTCCTCTAGAGTCAAGAAGATCTTCTGCAAACGCTGTCTCCAGCACCAGCAGTAGAGACTGTTTAAGCTTCTTCTTATATTCATCACACATGAACACATAGAGAACAGGGTTCAGACAGCTGTTTAGAAATAGCAGATAAGAACTGAATATCACTGCTATCACATTATTCACACTCCAATTATTTTCTGCAGTTATTACAAAAAAACTGCAGACATAGTATGGAAAGCAACATATGAAAAAAGTCAGGATGACAGAAATAATGATCCGGTATGACCTGAGCCGCTTCCCCATTTTGAGGCGTTTGATTCGTACTCCAATAGCAATGTGTGAAGATGCAATGATCAGGAAGGGGATGACAAACCCCACTAGAAATAAATATGTGACCTGAAACGTACCAGGAAACACAATGAAGAAAGGGATGCAGCAGCAGATGGATAAAACCCACACAATCAGACTGATGATCCTGGCTCTAAGTACAGTTCGGTTATTTTGAGCCCAAACAGCAATAAATGTGCACAGGCATCGGTCCAGACTGATAACTACGAGGAAAAAAACACTAGCCAACAGATTGAGTGCCATCGCTATATGTAAAATGTATATCAAGACACTGTACAAAGAAAAGTAGATAGTAAAAGGTAATATGATTAAGGATAATATGAAGGCGAAGTCCGCAATTGCCAAGTTGAGAAACCAAACAGAGTTGACTGTTGTCTTCATTCTGCAACCAGTCAGAAATATGACAAGCCCATTTCCAATGAAACCCACTATAAAAGTGACAATGAGAAGGCATAACATAAAGATCCCAAAGCCGAAGAGCATAGATGACATTGTGGTATTGTTTGTTGTGCCTCCGGTAAAGGTTTCAGGTCCAAAACCTATAGCTTCTACGAAACAGAGACAGAGAGAAAACACACATGAGAGCTGTTTTGGTGTGTTTCATGCGCAAATTCATTTCCCCATGCTGTTTCACACATCAAAATATCAAAAGGATATTTAATAAACTACATTGTTTCCGCTGTTCAATTTAATCTCTTTTTTTGTTTTTGTTTTGTCTTGACATGAAGAGTCTGTAAATACTATAAACGTTTTACCATTGTCCTCCCCCAAAATTTGAAAGCCAAATACAATACAATGCTAAAAATGCATTTTTAAGTTGATATTTTGAAGACATTCATTGGTAAAAATGCCACTGACTGGGCATTTGGGAAAATGGGATAAAATAAAATATTTTTAGGTCTTCCTGTTCTGTAATCCAACTGTTGTGCTCATTATTTATTCATTGGTTGATCAATTGTCCAGTTTTATGCATTTGAAGAATATTATGTTTGTAAAATGAAAAACAAAAATGTAACAGAATATTATATTTGTATATATTCAACAATGCTTTAATATTAATTATTCCAATAATAATCCAATTAATTATTAAAATATGAGGCAAATGTATTCATGGGATATGTTTTTATACAAAAGTAAAAAATAGTTTTTCAAAAACATGAATATATTATATTAATTATATGACCTGATTGGTTTTATTAGGCACTGTATCTGTTTTTATTGGTTGTATCTTGAACAGTTTTGCAATTACTGTATTCTGAGAATAATACACAGATTCAGTTCTTACCCGCTTTTGAGCTGTTAATGCACTGAGAGAAGACGAGTCTTGATCTTGGTGTGTCTTAGTATTGCTAGCAGATTGTTGGTTTTGTACCAGGCATCAAACCTGGGTAGTTCAACTCTACAGACTGATATGCTGTTACTGATAGTAGCCATCAGCAGACTTGATGAAATGATTACAGCTGTATATGGCATCACAGTGGGAAGTGGACATGTATAGTAGAGCTTTTCCTGCCGCAGAATGTTCTTGTAGCTCAAACACAGACCATGGTGCTAAGATTCAATTAGAATCCAGCAACTATTACAAAATATATATACTGTAAGTTGTTTTGAATAAGAGTGCCAATGTGAAATCAATCATACAATTATGATTAATTGATGAAAGTGATTAATCTGAAAGTCACAAAAAGCGGATGTGTGGTGTGAAGTAAAAAGGAAACAATAATATATTTTTTAATTGGTTGCACAATTTCTGAAACAATGGCTTCATTTCTCGAAACTCCTCTGACAAAACCACAAAACACGCATACAACATGCGAAATGTAACACATCTCTTGCAAAAGCAAACACTGAAAATTGCGTTTTTGCACAGTAACTCTACATACAGACTATCAAATGATTTACCACATTATTGCTACATTTTATGGAAACCCATTTCCGCCACATAAGAAAAAAAATCACGCATAAAAACTTATTTTCTTATCGAAATTATGACTTAGTCGAAATTATGACTTACTAAATCGAAATTATGACTTACTTAAGTTGAAAGTTTTTCTTATGTGGCGGAAATTGGCTTCCATACCATTTAAATGTGTCTTGCTTATTCAATGTGTGCAGTCGTGTGCACAGGAGTTTGTCATAGCACTCAGCCGTGCACAAATACTGTTCATTGTATGTCTATTACAAATGCAGAGATGATGAATTTTACAGTTATTGAACTGGACTGAAATAACACTTAAGTGACTTAAGCTGTATAGTGACACTATCAGCTTGTTAGAGCTAGTTTACTCCACAATTTTTATTTGTTACAATTTTGAAGCTGCTTTGAAACAATCTGTATTGTTTAAAAGTGCTTTGGAAATAGAGGTGACTTGACTTGTTATATATTCAGTATATATTTAAAAAATAAAAATAAATTCAACGGTCAAAATCTACATAAACCTTCTAATTGATCAAATTAGACATATTTACATTAAAAACAGAAATGCAAGGAGGCTAATAGAAATAGTCTTTCTCAAAACAAAGTGTTTTAGCACAATCATTGGTGGAAATCGTCTCAGGTTACGTATGTAACCATAGTTCCCTGAGAGGGAACGAGACGCTGCTTCATAGCACTGTGGGAACGCCCCGCGTCATCAACTCTTGAAACACAATAGAAAACACCTGTGAGAGTGACGTGAAAGTCGTCATGAGCCAGGATAAAAGGCACGCCCAACCCGGAACCGGCAGCTTAAGCGGAGTCTGAAACAAGCCCGCATGCGTAGGCGCTAGGCTAATGACGCAGCGTCTCGTTCCCTCTCAGGGAACTATGGCTACATACGTAACCTGAGACATTCCCTTTCAAGGGAACTTCGAGCTGCGTCATAGCACTGTGGGAACGATATACCAACGCCACCGAGCGCCGAAGAATGCTGCCAAACGTGCTCCAGCGGAGATGTTCTGGCACCCTCGAGAAGACCAGCCCCTCAGGGTGAGATAGCCTCAGCTAACGCCTGCCTCATTGAGTGATCTGCATGGCCCACCGGGCCTCAACCCCAAGTAAGCCACAGCCAGTGCTCGCACCGGGCTGCAGACCTCCTGACCCATGACGAGAGGGGAAACCCCCGCAGTAAGAGGTCTAGCCCTCCTCCAGCCTCAGCCAGGGAGAGAAAAGACCCGCAGGGGACCCAGCGCGAAGACCGGCCTCACAACCTCAGTTGCGAGCCGAACCTCCGTTGCGGTAGCCACCCTCGGCCCAGCAAAGCGAGCCTGGGAAGTACAAGGGGAAAAACCCCCGTTTCACACGCACCCCCAGGACACCCGAGGTGGAGGCCCTCCGGGGAGGGACCACCGCACCTCAAGCGCGTCGCCAGCACCAGCCGTGGAGCAGCCACCAATCAAGTGTAGGCGCGGTGAAACCGAAATACTCAAGGGGACTTAAGCACTGCTGTGCTGCCCGGCCCAGATCTGTACATAGCGAGAGTCGAACCTGACTTGAGGCACTCTCGAAATAGTCTGGTTTGAGGCACTTGCCTAGGGGTCACTGTATCGCCAAGGAGGTCCATCACGCACCAGGCTACAACAACCGCAGGGGCTTAGGCCAAGCCATGGCTGGAGCTACTACCACGCACCAGGAAGTGGTTTCTAGAGAAAACAGGCCACAACCCAGTGACGCGTAGAACCTCCCTCAGAAGGTGGGTACGTCCAGCAACAGGGGAATATCGGTGCGCCCAGGGCCTCCCAGGCTAACCCCGACAACACCCTGGAGACGCCTAGGGGGATGGCCCCCCGAAGGGGATCCAGGCACCCTAGTGAACGTGTCACAACTTGCTGGCTGACAGGACCATGAGGAATATATTGGACATATCAGCAATAGGGGAACGTCTAAGTGCCCGGGACCCCCAGGGTTAACACTGACAACACCCTGGCGACGCCTAGGTGAATGGTCCCCCGAAGGGGATCCAAGCCATCCTAGAAACCGTCACAAATACTGCCTGCCACCAAGAAAGGTAACACAAAAATATGCCCTGGATACATATATATGCTTATCAGAGCCGCCCAGCGAGCCAGAGGGAATGAAGAGGAGCAAAAACAAACCACCAACCGCACGCATGCGCCGCATCAGAGTACTGATGAATATGGGTGGTGCTCGCACGTTCATCCCAAATACAGCCTCAAGAGAGGTTTGACATATATCAACACAGGGCTGAATGCTCTAGGAACCTCCTCGGAGGGGCGACCCCACAAGGCCGCCTGAAAAAACTGCGCAACCAACCCCGAAGCGCTGGTACGCTAAAACATATATATATATATGTAACTCTTTCCTCTTTTTTTTTATTTTTTTCTTTTTATTTTTTATTTTTTTTTCTCAAGTAAAGAGTCACGGCCTCTTGCTCAAGGCCTTTCCTCCCCTCCTTCTCGCTTGAAGGGTAGCTCTCAGGTCTTGCGTCCGCCTGTCCGCGCCCCCAGACTCATCCGGAGGCTGCCGAGTCGCTACACTACGCCTCTGCGCGTAGCGACAGGAAGAGGTACTGGGTCGCGGATGCTTATCATACAAGCGAGGCAGGAAAGACTGAAAAGCCTCCTTCTGTTTGGAGGCCACTTGAAATTTATCTACTATGGTCTCCACGGCGCCGCCGAAGAGACCGGAGGACACAAATGGAGCATCGAGCAGTACACTTTTCTCTCCGTCCTTCAGGGATGTGAGCCCCACCCAAAGGTGCCTTTCTATAGCCACCATGGAAGCCATAACGCTCCCAACTGCCCGCGCTGTCTCCTTGGAGACACGCAGGGCCAGGTCTGACACTCTACGAAGCTCAGCAATAGAGTCAGGGTTTGTTTCCAAATCACCCTGACCCAAGTCACTGAGAAGCTCCGCCTGATAAGCCTGTAGCAGCGAGGCGGTGTGAAGGCACCCCGCTGCCTGGCTTGCTGCCGAAAAACCCCGCCCTGCCAGAGAGGAAGATATCCTCAACTGCTTGGACGGGAGCGATGGGGTATTTATTGAAGATGAGGACGGCGCGAGATAACTGGCTAAGGCGTTCTCAACCTTGGGTAACCCCCCATACCCGGCAGCTGACGCCCCTTGAACTGTAGAGTACAACGCTGAACCCTTCGTGCTCACTCTGTGAGATGCAGGTCTCGACCATGACCTCGACACCTCAGTGTGAAGGTCAGGTATGAAGGGAAGATACTGGCGCCTCACAGCCGCCCTGGGCTACAGAAAACGCTCATCCAGCACTCTACGAGGGCGCTCAGTTTCGTGCTCAACCGGCCACGGAATGCCAAGCCTAGCTGAAGCACGAGACACTACTTCTCTTAAATCCTCGGCTGCAGGTGAACCAAGAGAACTGCTCGTTTCTACACTAACGACATCCAGCTCCTCAGAGCTAGACTGTCGCAGCAGATTGTCATCCTCCGAATCTCCCGACCCCGCCCTCGAGCGAGTTTCGGGAGACCGGAGAGCGGGAGAAGGACCCGGGCGAGGCGGCATGACGCTCACGTCAGGCTCCTCGCCCAGAGAAAGGTCCATCTGCGACCCCCATGACCGAGCCCGCCGAGCCGCCTCAGCGGCAGCGGGACCCGAGCCACGAGGGCCGCCAGCTCTCGCAGCCTCCTCAAAGACTGCGAGACGCGAGCGCAGAATGCGAGGCGGCAGCCGCTCGCACTCTGCGCAGGCAGCGTCCTCAAACGCTGCCCGCGCATGCTCTTCTCCCAAACAATGAACACATAAAGTGTGCGTGTCCCCGCCTGTGATAAACCGCGGACAGGGAAACACGCAGCGCTTAAATGTTTCAGACATTTCAGATCACGAACACACAGACAGTCTTCTCGTGCTTGTTGAAGACGACAAAGCTGCCGGTTCCGGGTTGGGCGTGCCTTTTATCCTGGCTCATGACGACTTTCACGTCAGTCTCACAGGTGTTTTCTATTGTGCTTCAAGAGTTGATGACGCGGGGCGTTCCCACAGTGCTATGACGCAGCTCGAAGTTCCCTTGAAAGGGAACTATGCATGGGTGTGGTATGGTATTTAAATACCAGTGATTCCCAAATGAAACACAAGAGCTGCCAATGAAGTGAAGATCCAGGTGATGTCATGAACCAGGAAATTATAAAAGCTTGCCAAATGTGACCAGCGACCACCAATGTATTGTCTGACTGGACAAGCACATGGTGACCCTCGAAGTCTGGGAGTAAGGACAGATATTATCTCCAGACAGTTGAGTGTGTAGCGTCTGGACGTTGGCTCAAAATGATTGATCAAAAACCAGCAATGTCTCAGCGATGCTGCTAAGTCTGAAACCAAGTAGGTCCATAGCCCTTGGACAATAAAACAAGGCCCTTCTCCTCCAGCCCTCCCCCACGCTATAAGGAGGAGGCCATAAGGCCCAAAAAGGCCATCTGGTGACTTTACACACAAACACACACACACGCACACACATATACCGTGAATAGGCAAAAATGTCCACATACTGATAACTCATCCTCAGCCGTCTCATACTTATGTACACTCACCTAAAGGATTATTAGCAACACCATACTAATACTGTGTTTGACCCCCTTTCGCTTTCAGAACTGCCTTAATTCTACGTGGCATTGATTCAACAAGGTGCTGAAAGCATTCTTTAGAAATGTTGGCCATATTGATAGGATAGCATCTTGCAGTAGTTGGAGATTTGTGTGATGCACATCCAGGGTACGAAGATCCCGTTCCAACACATCCCAAAGATGCACTATTGGGTTGAGATCTAGTGACTGTGGGGCCATTTTGGTACAGTAAAATCATTGTCATGTTCAAGAAACAAAACTGAAATGATTTTAGCTTGGTGACGGTGCATTATAATGTTGGAAGTAGCCATCAAAGGATGGGTTCATGGTGGTCATAAAGGGATGGACATGGTCAGAAACAATGCTCAAGTAGGCCGTGGCAGTTAAACGATGCCCAATTGGCACTGAGGGGTTGAAAGTGTGCCAAGGAAAAAAAAACCCACCATTGCACTACAACCACCAGCCTGCACAGTGGTAACGAGGCATGATGGATCCATGCTCTCATTCTGTTTATGCCAAATTCTGACTCTACCATCTGAATGTCTCAACAGAAATCGAGACTCATCAGACCAGGCAACATTTTTCCAGTCTTCAACTGTCCAATTTTGATGAATTTGTGCAAATTGTAGCCTCTTTTTCCTATTTGTAGTGGAGATGAGTGGTACCCGGTGGGATCTTCTGCTGTTGTAGCCCATCCGCCTCAAGGTTGTGCGTGTTGTGGCTTCATAAATGTTTTGCTGCATTGTAATGAGTATGTTGTAATGAGTGGTTATTTCAGTCAAAGTTGCTCTTCTATCAGCTTGAATCAGTCGGCCCATTCTCCTCTGACCTCTAGCATCAACAAGGCATTTTCGCACACAGGACTGCCGCATACTGGATGTTTTTCACTTTTCACTCCATTCTTTGTAAACCTTTTAAATGGTTGTGCGAGAAAATCCCAGTAACTGAGCAGATTGTGAAATTATCAGACCGGCCCGTCTGCCACCAACAACCATGCCACGCTCAAAATTGCTTAAATCACCTTTCTGTCCCATTTTGACATTCAGTTTAGAGTTCAGGAGATTGTCTTGACCAGGATCAACCCCTAAATGCATTGACACAACGGCTTCAATGACTGTGACAATGACTCTTGTGAGCATGTGTACAACAGTTGCTGGAAGCCAGTGATCATAGTTTATATAGTTAGAGATGGCTATTTTACAAAATATCACTTTTTATGGATTGTTTTTGGCATGATCCAATGCCATTTCAAAGTGCCAAGATATTATTTAATTAAACTATGATTGTGTTCGTCAAAACAAAGTAATTCATGCACAACTATAATGGTTTGAAGATTATTAAATGATCTGGTAATTTTCATTTTAGGGTTAATTATTCCTTCAATAACAAATGCATTTCAGCTATTCATACATTTCAGCCACAATAAATCAAAAATCTTCGTTGTTTTTGGAAAATCAGCTTCCGTCCAGTGTCAAAAAAAGAAAAAGAAACAATGACCAAAAAAAAAAAAACACTTTTAATATTTAACTATATAATTTTTTTACATTCAATTAAAATATTTTAAAATGTTTGTGCTTGGAGTCTTTAATACCTCATATCTAAAGGAAGGCTTTCAAGCCAAAATGTATTGGTATTACTTAGAAACTATTAAAGTTCCTTTTTAATTTTTTATAAACTCTGCTTCAACCCATCTTATAAACTAGCAAAGTTGTGCCAGTTCTATATTTACTAGGAATCTGTGTGTCATCGATGGTGGCTGCATACAAAGCACAGAACGTTAAAGATTATCAGAGCAAACAGTGCTTTTAACAGAGAGTAAACAGGCAACACAACCACATAAAACACATTGGAAAATAGTAACAGAACACAAAAAAATAACCAAGATAAATGTTTGCACATTTATACCACACAAGTCATACCACAAACATGAATTTTGAAATTGCTGTTTATTTAAAGGCATACATTGATGATAAGTTGATGCATATGGCCAAATGTGGTCGTTGTAATGGTGACAGTCATATAGTTATGGTGGTCACAATCATTTAGAGACTTTTCCACAATTCAGGAGTTTGACTTCGTTTTTACGCTAAAGTCCAGATAATCTTCAGTGAATGCTGACTCCAGCACCAGCAGTAGAGACTGTTTAATCTTCTTCTTATATTCATCACACATAAACACATAGAGAATGGGGTTCAGACAGCTGTTTAGATAAAGTAGATAAGTACTGAATTTTATTGCTGTCAGAAGTACTTTTTTGTCACTTAAGTTATTAACCTGTCCTGCACAAAAACTGCAAACAAAGTATGGAAAGCAACATATGAAGAAAGCCAGGATGACAGCAATAATGACACGGTACGATCTGAGCTGCTTCCTCATTTTGAGGCGTTTGATTCGTACTCCAATAGTAATGTGTGAAGATGCAATGATCAGGAAGGGGATGAGAAAGCCCACAAAAAAATCATATATGATAAGAAACAAAGCAGGTAACACATTTGCAATTAAGTAAGGGATGCAGCTGCAGATGGATAAAAACCACACGATCAGGCTGATGATCCTGGCTCTAAGTACAGTTCGGTTATTTTGAGCCCAAACAGCCATCCATGTGCACAGGCATCGGTCCAGACTGATAACTACGAGGAAAAAAGTGCTAGCAAACCGAATTACAAGTATTGCTATCATGAAAAAGTACCATAAGGATGTATGCAAAGACAAAGAATAATAGTCAATAATTTGTTTTATGAGAAAAGTTAAAATGAAGATGAAGTCGGAAATCGCCAAGTTGACAAACCAAATAGAATTGACTGTTGTCTTCATTCTGCATCCAGTCAGAAATATGACAAGTCCGTTTCCAGTGAAACCTACTATAAAGGCGACAGTAAAAATGCAAATCAAAAAAATTTGTACGCTTGAGTCCTTGGGCTGAATGGTGGTATGATTTGTTGCGCTTCTGGTCAAGTTTTCAGGTCCAAGACTTGTAGCTTCTGCATCATTAATATAGAGAGAAAACACATGTGAGGGATATTTTGGGTGCATCATCTTAACAATTACATCAGTTTCATATGCAACATAATCTTTCCATTTAGCTTCACACACCAAAATACAATTGTCAAATTTAAATTTTGAGGATAAAAATCTTTAAAATAAACTACAGTGATTCACATATGTTCTGCTATCTGATTTCATCTTTAAAGAAATATTTTATCTCCTCATGTATGAGGAGTATGTCCATGCCATTGAATAATGAAGTTTGGCATTGTCCTCATGCTTTAGTTTAAATGATCATTATGTTGCAATCGGTACCAGATATTGACCAGTGTTTGAATAAACTATTTCAGTTTCATTACTTAATTTTAGGGAGATTTGTGAAATATTACAAATTGGGAATAATGTAAATTGTGTCCACAAAACGAGTTTCTCTCAGAGTTTTGAAAAAAAAAAAAAAAAACGAAATGATTACAAATATTGAAAAATGTTCTTATTAGCATTGCTAAACTTTTCAATGTTTTTGCAGTGTAAAGGTGGTTAGATGACCACTTAAAATCCAGAAGCAAAGAAATTTAAGAAAGAAAACAAAATGCATTTCATTTTAACATTAAAATGCTGTCATTCAAGTAGTTATAGATTATATTTTGAAGACAGTGTTTGGACAAATGCTGCTGGCACAATAAAATAAATAAGTAAATCATTATTTAAGTTCCAAATCTGTTATCTAAGTTTTGTGTTTTTTGTTATTTATTTAATACTTATTTGTTTGTCCAGTTTTATTAATTTAGAATAATAATATGTCCCTGTTGTAAATGACAATTTTAAAAAATAAAAAAATTATATATATATATATATATTGAATATATATATTCAATAGCACTCACAAGATAACTTTTAAACTGTGAGGCAATGCATTTCTATTAAAACTAAAGAAAAGTTTTTATTATTAAATTAAGTGTTATTATATTAACTATATGAAATATACCTATTGATGATCTGTTTTAGCTAGCACTGTATCTGCATTTGTGAAATGTATCTTAAACAATTTTGCATTTACTGCAGTCTGAGACACGATTAAAAAACATGAATAATACACATTCAATTCTTACCCATTCTTAAGCTGTCAATGCGCTGGGACAAGCAGATTCTTGATCTTTAGTCTTGCTGATAGATTATTGGTTCTATAACTGACATCAAACCCTGGTAGTTCAACCCAACAGACTGATATGCTGTTACTGATAGTGGCCAAGACCTGATGAAATGATTAAAGCTATATATGGCATCACAGTGGGAAGTGGACATGTACAGTAGAGCCTTTCCTGCCGCAGAATGTTCTTGTAGCTCAAACACAGACCATGGTGATAGGATTCAACTAGAATTTACAAACTAATAAAAAAAATGTTTTATATAACATTCATAACTTGTTTTGAATAAAAGTGTCAATGTGAAATTAATCATACAATTATTTTTAAATGAATAATCTGAAAGTCACAAAAATAGTATATTTAGTCTGAAGTAAAAAGGAAACATTACAGTTTTTTCAAATTGCTTACACAATTTCTGAAACTATGGTTCCATTTCTTGAAACTCTACACACAAAACACGCAAACAACATCCAAAAATCTTTTGCAAATTCAAACACTTACTTAAAACTAGTTTAACTAAATTTTTTAACTTCAAATTCAAAAATGTTTTTTATCTTTGTATAGTAACTACACCCAAACCTCATAGTCATATACACATTAAACTACTACTCCCTTGCTTATTTTTTTCTTGATCAGTATGCAGTTGAGCTCACATGGGTTTGTCATAGCACTCACACGTACATGAATGCACCCTTGTGAAAAAAGTGTGCTTAATTGTATTGAAAGTGTACTTTTTATGTACTTCAAATCTTAAAAGTATACTTTAAAAAAAATAAACACACTTGCAGATAATATAATATAATCGAAAGTAAAGGCCATTTAACTGTGCCTAAAGAGACACACTTTAATGACAAAATGTATTAACGTACTTAAGTACACTTTTAAAAAATACACTTTATAATAATGTCTAATTAATTATTACTTAAACACATTTTAAATAATTGTGATTTTATCGTGTTGTTTTATAGTACACTTATTTTGATGTATTGACTTATATTAAAGCACATTTCAATTTTTTTATTTTAGTTTCAACTTAAGTGTATTTGTCAGAGTTTGAGTTTGTTTTCATTCAAGTTCTCCCACATGCTGCATTCAGTTCATCCTTGGCACCTGTGTCCTGTCATCAACCTTGTTAATTAGCTCATCAGTTCCCTTTGTTTGGTCATCTATTTCTATCCTGAGTTAATCTTAATCTTTATCTGTTTCTGTTTGTTTGTTTGTCTGTTTCTCTGTGGATAAGATGGAGATTGAAGTAGCAAATCTTCATCTCCAGCCTCGATGCTAACAACATCCATCAGAGCTGAATAACTGCAGCAACAGTGCTTTTCCCGGGGTGGAAGAAACCACAGGACATGCGTCCAGATCTCCCAGACTATTTAAAACTTTCTGGTTAAGCTTGCTTGAACCAACATCAAAGTTATCAATCCATACTACATTTACATTTATGCATTTATGCATTTGTCTCACAACCATTCAGAATATACACAGAACCTTTTAATTTGAAGGAGGCAATTTTGTGAAAAGTTTGCTTTACAGTTGCAAACTGAGTGTAAAGTAGATAATGTTTTTGCAGCATTTACAGGCTTGTTCTGAAGATTCAGAAAATGAGTGAATGGTTTCACTGAATCGGCCTCAAGTCCCGCTTTTAGTGTGTAAGCAGTTCTAAAAACTGTAATGTTTAGAAGCACATAATGACAAGTATGCATGTTAAATGTTTGTTGTGATATTTTATTGGCAGTAAATTGCCACATTTCAAAATGTGGTTGGTTGAAATTTGCAGATATTCTCAGAAGCCCAGTTCTGCAAAATCTGTGACAATGCCACTAATTCAGACAATTTGATCAGATTAGTATTAAACCATTATGAATTCAAGTGAAATTTTCTCATATGTGGAGATGAAGAGTGTAATAATAATCATCACGATGAAGACAGAGACCTTCTAGTCTGTTTCAAACTTGTTATCATTATACGTGGAAATTAAACCTTGCAAAAAAAAAAAAATATATATATATATATATATATAGTGCACATGCTTCAATGTGTTTTCAAGTTGGAACAGTTCTACTTTCAACCGAGGAAAAATGACTAGGCTAAAGTCATTTAACTTATTTTTTGTTGTTGTCTGGACAATCTTTAAAAGAGTGGTTTTGTACACACACACACACACACACACACACACACACACACACACACACACACACACACACACACACACACACACACACACACACACACACACACACACACACACACACACACACACACACACACACACACACACACACACACACACACACACACACACACACACACACACACACACACACACACACACACACACACACACACACACACACACACACACACACACACACACACACACACACACACACACACACACACACACACACACACACACACACACACACACACACACACACACACACACACACACACACACACACACACACACACACACACACACACACACACACACACACACACACACACACACACACACACACACACACACACACACACACACACACACACACACACACACACACACACACACACACACACACACACACACACACACACACACACACACACACACACACACACACACACACACACACACACACACACACACACACACACACACACACACACACACACACACACAAAAATGATAAATTGAATGTATTAAATCACAAAATATTTTTTACTGTGTAGTTTTCTTTGTGAATTAATGTTGCCTTTAATTGTTAATTTTAAAAAATAAAGTTTGTTGAAATGATTATTTCTAAATGGGATTTACTAAAAATATGTTGTAAAGCAAAGACAAACATGCCTCTATAACAGGTCTTGAGGTCTTGAGAAACCAATGAAAATTAGAAACAAATACCATCATGATGCAGCAAGAAAAGAAGAGCAGAGGATCTGAATTGCAGCTAATTTAGTTAATTTACAAAGACAAAACAAACAAAGGCAATCCACAAGGCATGAATCAAACTATGAACTTCAAACATAAGATCAAGCCATTGATCATAGTTTATAATGTTTTAAATATGGATATTTTACAAAACAACATCACTTTGCTTCAGAAAACATTTAGAAACCCACTGCAATTGTGCAGATGACTTTTATGGATGTAGGGGCTTTTTGGAGTTCAAAAACTTGGTTGAGCCAAAGCCATTTCTAAGCTGGAAAGACACAGGATATTAGATTAGATTAGATTAGATTAGATTCAACTTTATTGTCATTACACAAGTACAGGTACAAGGCAACGAAATGCAGTTTAGGACTAACCAGAAGTACAATAGCAGCAAGTACAGGAAATATATCATGGTTGCATAAGTGCAGGATATGGATATGTACAGAATATATATGGAGATGTTCATATATATATGACCAAAAATATAATATATATATATCTATATATAGGCAAACAAATTAAGGAGAAAGGAGATTAAACAATGAGTTTAATGGGAAAACTTGTTCAAAAGAAAATAGCAATTGAATGCAAAAAAAAAGAGAGATACATTTTCACATAGTCATACTACAAACATACATTTTGAAATTTCTTTTTATTTATAAGCATAAATTGTTGATGCGTTGATAGATATGGCCTATAGTGATCTATTTAATGGTGACATTCATGGAGTTATTCAGATACTGACAGGTCTTCTAGTATTCAAGAGTTTTCCACTACTTTCCAGATAATCTTCAGCGAATGCCGTCTCCAGCACCAGCAGTAGAGACTGTTTAAGTTTCTTCTTATATTCATCACACATGAACACATAGAGAATGGGGTTCAGACAGCTGTTTAGAAACAGCAGATACACACTGAATTTTGCTACTTTCTGAAGTACTTCTTTCACTTCACTCAAGCTATTAATACTTAGTGTACAAAAACTGCAAACAAAGTATGGAAGGCAACATATGAAGAAAGTCAGGATGACAGAAATAATGACCCGGTAAGACCTGAGCTGCTTCCCCAGTTGGAGGCGTTTGATTCGTACTGCAATAGCAATGTGTGAAGATGCAATGATCAGGAACGGGATGAGAAAGCCCACAAAAAAATCATATGTGACATAAAACACATAAGGAAACACATTAGCAATGAAGAAAGGGATGCAGCTGCAGATGGATAAAACCCATACGATCAGGCTGATGATCCTGGCTCTAAGTACAGTTCGGTTATTTTGAGCCCAAACAGCCATCCATGTGCACAGGCATCGGTCGAGACTGATAACTACGAGGAAAAACATGCTAGCAAATCGAATTAGAGCCATCAATCTGAAGAAAAAGGGAAACACGTTTGTATACACAGAAGAGAAGCTAAAACAATTTCTAATGAGAAAGGTTAATATGAGGAGGAAGTCGGAAATCGCCAAGTTGAGAAACCAAATAGAGTTGACTGTTGTCTTCATTCTGCATCCAGTCAGAAATATGACAAGTCCGTTTCCAATGAAACCCACTATAAAGGTGACAATGAAAATGCAAATCAAAAAAATCTGTAAGTTGGAGTCCTTAGGTTGAGTAGTGGTATAATTGGTTGTGCCTCTGGTCAGGTTTTCAGGTCCAAGACTTGTGGCTTCGACAAAATGAATATAGAGAGAAAACACATGTGAGGGAAGTTTTTGGGTCTGTTTTGTATTCATCATCTTAACAATGTGGTGTTTCATGTGCAACATAATTTTTTCATTCAGCCTCACACACCACAATACCATTTTCAAATTTAAGGATAAAAACCTCAAATAAAACTTAAACAAAATTAAAATGTTTAACTTAAACTACAGTAATTTACATAATTTCTGCTGTCTGCTTTCATCCTTGAATAAATATTTTATCTCTACATGTATGAGGAGTATGTCCATACCAATTTAATAATAAAGTTCAGCATTGCTTTATATGGTCATTACGGTTGAATCGGTTCCAGATATTGACCAGTGTTTGAATGAACTATTTCAATTTTATCACTTGATTTTAGGAAAATTTGTGAAATATTACAAATTGGGAATAATGTGAAAAAAAGTGTCAACACAAAAAGACTTTCTCTCTGAGTTTTGAAAACATACATGATAACAAATATTGAAAAATGCTCTTATTAGCAATACAATAATTTAAAAAAAAAGATACGGTTAGATACTATAAAAACAGATTTAAGAAAGAAAACCAAATGCATTTCATTTTACATTAAAATGCTGTCATTCAAGTAGTTATAGATTATATTTTGAAGACAACGTTTGGACAAATGCTGCTGGCACAATAAAATAAATAAATAAATAAATAAATTTATTTAAATTTAAATAAATAAATAATTATTTAACTTCCTAATCGTAATATAACTTTTGTGTTTGTTTTTTTATTTAGTCCTTATTTATTTATTTTTTCAGTTTTATTCATTTAAAATAATAATAATAATAATATTTTAATGGCCCTGTTGTAAATGAATATTATATCTTTTATATATTCACCAACACTTGAAGCATAACTTTTAAACTGTGATGAAAATGTATTTGTGGGATACATTTCTATTAAAACTAAAGAATAGCTTTTATTATTAAATTATGTATTATTATATTAACTATATGACATGATATACGCATTGGCGATCTGTTTTACCTAGCACTATATCTGCATTTTTGGACTGTATCATAAACAGTTTTGCATTTACTGCAGTCTGAGACACGATTAAAAAACATGAATAATACACATTCAATTCTTACCCATTCTTAAGCTGTCAATGCGCTGGGACAAGCAGATTCTTGATCTTTAGTCTTATTGATAGATTGTTGGTTCTGTACCTGACATCAAACCCTGGTAGTTCAACCCAACAGACTGATATGCTGTTACTGATAGTGGACAAGACCTGATGAAATGATTAAAGCTGTATATGGCATCACAGTGGGAAGTGGACATGTACAGTAGAGCCTTTCCTGCCGCAGAATGTTCTTGTAGCTCAAACACAGACCATGGTGATAGGATTCAACTGGAATTTACAAACTAATAAAAAAAAGTTTTATATAACATTCATAACTTGTTTTGAATAAAAGTGTCAATGTGAAATTAATCATTCAATTATTTTTAAATGAATAATCTGAAAGTCACAAAAATAGTATATTTAGTCTGAAGTAAAAAGGAAACATTACAATTTTTTTCAAATTGCTTACACAATTTCTGAAACTATGGTTCCATTTCTCGAAACTCTACACACAAAACACACAGACAACATCCAAAATGTCACATGTCTATGTCTGGATTTGCAACTTTATTCATTATTTTGTATAGTAACTACACACAAACCTTATAGTCATATACACATTAAAGTACAAATGGATGTGATAACATTTAAAAAACTACATGTGTTTTTTTTCTTGATCTGTGTGCAGTTGAGCTCATATGAGTTTGTCATACCACTCACACGTACATGAATGCAGCCTTGTGAAAAAAGTGCACTTGATTTTATTTTATAAACGTTTACTTTTTTATGTACTACAAATATTAAAATTATTCTATTTTTTAAATAAATAAACTTGCAGATAGTACATATAAAGATGCATTTCAGTGCCACTTAAGTGATTTAAAAAATACTTTTTAAGTGTGTTCCTTTAAAGCAGTGGTCCCCAACCCCCGGTCCGCGGCCCGGTACCGGTGAAATGGTACCGGGCCGCGGAGCGAATCACACGTTATCACACGTTTACCGGTCCGCGGCACAAAAAAGGTTGGGGACCACTGCTTTAAAGTATATTATTTGTTTAATAATTACACTTTATAAAAGTATTCTGAAATGTACTTTTTTTCCAAAAGGATGTGCATAATACACCGTACTTTATTTACAAACAATTTATAATCTTTGAATTTACTGATTCAACACTGAACTGACAACATTGGCTTGTTGGGAGTTGCTTTACAGCAGATTTTCAGGTTTTTACTATTGTGAAGCCGCTTTAAAACAAGCTGGATAGTTTTAGAGGCTATAGAAATAGAGGTGACTTGACTTGCATATTCAGAATATATTTTTCAAAATAAACAGAAATTTAAGGATAAAATATTTTCAAAACATTGAGTTTTGATTTCTAATTGATTAAATGAGGTCTATTTACACTATAAATACAATATTAACATTTTAATGGCAGCTCTTTATAAATTAAACTCAGGAGTTGTTTGTTTATAATGTAGAGACTGTCTCAGGTTACGTATCTAACCCTGGTTCCCGGAAGAGGGAATGAAACACTGTGTCAAAACGCAATGGGAACACTTTTGTCCCCATATTGGTTTTTACGATTGTCTCGTAAAAACCAATAGAATCGATTGAGTGAACGCACCTTGAGGAATGATGACATAATTAACCAGGAAGATAAAGGTGCGCCGTAAGCAGCAGCTAAAATTTGTCTGAAGCAGGATGCTGGCAGGCATGTAGGAAGTGTGGCAGAACGACACAGCATCTCGTCCCCTCTTGAGGAAACTAAAGTTACATATGTAATCTGACCTAAATTATGCAGCCTAACAATCATTTTACATGATTTGGATTAAAAATGTATGTATAATGTGTTGTGTATGCCAGGTTGAAGAGATGTGTTTTTAGTCTAGATTTAAACTGACACAGTGTGTCTGCTTTCCAAACTGTATTAGGAAGACTGTTCCAGAGTTTAGGAGCTAAATAGGAAAAAGATCGACCGCCAGCAGTTGACTTTGATATTCTAGGTCAGGGGTGCCCAAACTAGGGCCCGCGGGCCAAAGTTGGCCCGCGGCCACCTTTGATTTGGCCCGCCGAACCGTCCAAGGAGAGAGAGAGAGAGAGAGGGCGAGGGCGAGGGCGCGCGCGAGGTACCTTCGACACAGATTGTCATTTCTAATTTTACATAACAATTTTGTTTGTTTTATAGTTGAACTACAACAGAATAAACTGAAATTAAATGTAAATTTATTAAATTTATTGTAAATGCGCAATTCAAGGCGCAGCACTGCGTGCTTTGCGACACATGACGTCAATAAACGTCAACAAATTAAACGCAATAATGGAGAAATCAAGGCAGTGGCACACAGACTAGAGATTTTTTTTTTTAAAGCTGGGGAAGATGAGTTTTTATTCACAGAAGTCTAATCAAAGGCAATATGTCTAGTTTACAAACAGTATGTTGCTGTTTTAAAAGAGTACAATATCCGTCGTCATTATGAAACAAAACATTGTGCAGCTTTCTCAAAGTACAGCGGCGAGACGCGAAACAGCAGGCTCACGAGCTGCTTACTGGACTTCGATCTGAACAGAGCGCGCTGCAACGTCCTTCATCATCAGTGATACTGTCTCGGTTTTGGACCTGCGTGAAGTTGGCCCCCCACCCAACGCAAAATGAAACCAAAATAGTCTCGTTCGTTTGTGCTGCGTTTGTGCTGGTTTGTGCTGCAAAAATTTTCGTTTGTGCTGTTTTTGTTTTTTAGATATTAAAATAATAATTTTAAGTAGGTCAAGTTCACTCAGCCCCCCACCTGCTCCAAATTCGCCCAAAAACTGTCTCATTCGTTTGTGCCGCGTTTGTGCTGGTTTGTGCTGTAAAAATTTTCGTTTGTGCTGCTTTCGTTTTTAAGATATTACAAAAATAATTAATTAGGTCAAGTTCACTCAGCCCCCCACATGCTCCAAAATCGCCCAAAACAGTCTCATTCGTTTGTGCAGGTTTGTGCTGCAAAAATTTTCGTTTGTGCTGTTTTAGTTGTTTAGATATTAAAAGAAAAAATTTTAAGTAGGTCAAGTTCACTCAGCCCCCCACATGCTCCAAAATCGCCCAAAACGGTCTCATTCGTTTGTGCTGGTTTGTGCCGGTGAAATTTTAATTTGTGCTGTTTCGGTTTTTAAAATATTAAACATTTTATTTTGGCCGATGACGTCACAAGCGTCATCGGCCATCAGCGGATTTGTTGAATCTGCGTGCTCCAGATTCAACAAACTTGGTCTCGTCCGTTTGTGCCGGTGTTTTAATATTGAACATTGTAGGTGGGTTATAAATGCTGGTATTACAATACTAATAGAGTAAAATAGATAATTTAGCTGGTCACAAATGTATGATTAATGAGCAGTGACACCACGTTTGTAATTTGTTCAATCACTTACCAATATATTTCATGTTAGTAAAGATGTTTCAATAGAACGACAACTCAACTGTCAAATGTCAAGATTATTAAACAGTTCAATAAACAATTATCTTTACTTACCTTGTCTCTCCTGACTTTTTATTTTGTTTACAAGGATTAGCTGCTACACTTCACCGTCACCACTAGACAAGTGACACTTTTATTAAAGATGCTCTCGCGAAAATCAGTGTAGAGTTCGTTAAGAAAAGATCGATACAAACCAAACTACAGAAGTCGTTACTAAACCACATTTCTGGCCAATGTAAGTACAAGTTAACACTGTCAACTACAACATTATTAGTTAACTTCGTGATTAGTACAATTTACAAGAAAGATAAGATTGTCAATGTTTACCGAACAGAAAACTCATTGCTAATACAATACTGCTAATGAAGCTATGAAATGATAATTACAATTCCATATCTGACCCATTTTAGATTGTTTAATACATTGTACAATGTAGATCTAGGGATCAACATTACCATATTGGTCCTAAAATAAGATATATATTATCCTTATATATTATTACTAATAATAATAATAATTCCGGGCCGGCGGAAATCCAATCACCACCTCTACGCGGTGCCGGCTATGAACAACGACCTTCGGGAAGAAGCTAACGGTGATGGTCTTCGACGTCAGGTGGAGCGACGCACCGGTCGATGAAACTTCGGTCGCAACCTATGAATATGGCCTTTCAAAATCCAGACCATGCTAGGGCGTCCCCCTTATGCGACGCACGCCGCCGATGCCCCAGCGACGTGGCAAGAATCCAAGGGCTACCTTCTCAAGGACGGGGAAGGCTAATGAAGCAAGTCCAACTGCAACTGCAACCTCCACTGCAACCTCCTCTGCATCTACGGCTTGGTACACTGAACATTGGCACCATGACCGGAAGAAGCAGAGAACTTTCCGACGCCCTCAAACGGCGTCGCGTTGATATTGCTTGCATCCAAGAACTAAAGTGGACCGGCGGCAAGGCGATCAACATCGGCGAAGGATACAAGCTCTTCTACAACGGCGGGCGACTGAAACAGAACGGCGTCGGCATTGTGATCAGCGAAAAACTATCCGACTGCGTTGTTGAAGTTCACCGAGTCTCTGATCGTCTCATGTCCGTCAAGATCGTCTCTGGAAAAACTATTCTACAAATCGTCTCGTGCTACGCTCCCCAAAAAGGACGCCCCGACGAAGCAAAAGACGACTTTTGGCAAACCATCGACGCCCACATGTGCACGTTCGGAGCGGACGACCACATCTTCATCGGTGGCGACCTGAACGGCCACGTGGGTCACAACAAAGACGGATACGAAAAGTACCACGGTGGTCAAGGTTTCGGCACCAGAAACGAAGAGGGCAACCGCATACTGGACTTCGCCGAAACTCACGACCTCGCCCTGGTCAATACGTTTTTCAAGAAGCGCCCAACACACCTCATCACCTACAGCAGCGGCACTCGAACAACTCAAATAGACTATTTCCTTGTACGTCGCCCTCATCTACGACGAGTGACCAACGCTAAAGTCATACCGTCGGACAACGTCGCTCCACAACACCGACTACTCGTCATGGACACTGACCTGGACATTGGTCAAAAACGGCAGGTGCGGAAAACGGGTGTGGAGAGGATAAAATGGTGGTTACTCGATGAGCGCAAGACCATACTAGAGGCGGCTCTGCGCGACGTAAACGTAAACCTTTACCAACCAGCGCCAGCGCTGTATCAGGAAATCACCGACCAGATCCACGCCCAGGCCAACACCATCCTCGGAACCACCAGGCCAGGCAAAAAGTTCATCGACAAACAGGTGTGGTGGTGGAACGAAGACGTACAGACGGCAGTGCACGCAAAGAAAAAGTCGTTCAAAAAATGGGCGGCCTCCAAAAGCAATGACGACTACTGCACGTACAAAAAGCTGAAATCGACGGCCAAATCAGCAGTAAGCAGAGCCAAAGCCGAACATTTCAACGAACTTTACAATAAACTCGAGACCCCGGAAGGTGCCAAAAGGATTTATAGGCTAGCCACAACAAGACACAGGTCTACACTGGACATTGGCCAAGTCAAAAACATCAGAAATCAAAACGGCCAACTGCTTCACGAACCACGGGACATCCTGGAAAGGTGGCGCGAACACTTCCAAAACATCAGCAACACGGAGTTTCCGCACCAACCGATCCGCAGTGCCCAATCGACCAATGGACCTATCCAGCCAATAACTCAGGTGGAAGTAGCTGAAGCTCTTCGGAAAATGAAAAATTCTAAAGCGCCTGGACCAGACGATATCCCAGCTGAAGCCTGGAAGTTACTCGGCGACCGAGGTGTCCAGTTACTCACGATGCTGTTCAACCGCATCACTAGCGACGATGAAGTCCCGCCCATTTGGCTCACCAGCACTACGGTGCCCATCTGGAAGAATAAAGGTGACGTCGCCGATTGCGCCACCTACCGACCGATTCGGTTGCTCTGCCACGCCATGAAGGTGTTTGAACGAGTACTGGACGCCAGGTTACGCCCCATCGTAACTATAACACCAAACCAGTGCGGTTTCGTTAAAGGTAGCGGCACCAGCGACGCCATCCACGCGGTGCGGATTCTACTTGAGCGACACCGCGAGAAAAACCTCAGCATCCACGCGTCGTTTCTCGACCTAGAGAAGGCGTTTGACCGTGTGCCTCACGACCTCATCTGGCATGCCCTTCGATCACATGGTGTACCTGAAACATACGTCCGATGGGTGAAGCTGCTCTACAGTGACGTAACCAGCGTCGTTAGAAGCCCAGTGGGAGTTTCGCCGCCTTTCAACATCAGTGTCGGAGTGCACCAGGGATCGGCACTGTCGCCGCTTCTTTTCATCCTTTGCATGGATACGGCGACAGCAGACATCCAGCAACCACATCCGTGGTCGTTGCTCTACGCCGACGACGTCTTTTTGGCCAGCACTTCACGCCAGACACTGCAGCAACAGACTCAAACGTGGAATGACAGACTAGAAGAATATGGACTAAAAGTAAACCCGACCAAAACCGAATATCTACAGTGTGGCACCCAAACCGATGGAACCATCAGTATCAGCGACACGGATCTGAGGAAGGTACCTGACTTCAAGTACCTCGGATCGACGATCAGCTCCGATGGCGACATTTCACCAGAGATCCGCGCCAGGATCAAGGCTGCCTGGCTCAAGTGGCGCCAGGTTACCGGAGTTCTCTGCGACCGCCGTATGCCGAGACGCCTCAAAGGCCAGATCTACAGGACGGTGGTGCGACCCGTGGCATTGTACGGCGCCGAGTGCTGGCCAGCGGCCGTCAATCATGAGAAGGCGTTACACGCCATGGAGATGCGCATGCTACGCTGGAGCATGGGACTCACGAGGTTAGACCACGTCACCAACGTTGACGTGAGGAGCATGCTGAAGGTCGCGCCTATCCAGGAGAAGATGCGCGAGGTGACAGGGATACCATTTTCACCATCTTGTGTTCGGCAAAAGATGCCATAGTCCAAAATAGCTACGCCTAATCAGAGTCTCTGGACAGATCTTAGTAAGCAGCTAGAAAACAAGATCACTGCAAAGGCTCTATACACCTTTGTTAAATTAAACAGACACAACATCTGGACTGCTTTAGGATTTACTCATGAAAGTGATCATGAAACAAATAACAGGAGTGATGATGCTGATTTTGAGCCAGGATCCCTTCCCCCCAGACTAAAAGATTCCTGGACTTTTGATCTTGAAGTTCTATTTCAGAAATGGATGGAATTCAAGCCTGAAACAGTAAAATACAAAAACAAGTTCTCTAAAACACAAAAAAGGGAATACACAATTTTGAAACCTGGCATCTGGACACATGTCATAAATCATCAAATTTGGCAAGAAGTGAAATGCTCCTGCACATTTGTCTTTAAAAGAGCCAAGGTCTATCCATCAGTCACTGAGAAATACATTGAAATAAGAGGCAACTGTAAGGAGTGTCATGGCCAGATCCAAATAAAATGTGACAGAGAGCCTGAGATCAACTGCCCAGTGGTGATCAACTGTTTAATTAAAAACACTGATGTTTCCCTTCACACTGGCCGTTCCAAGCGTGCACTGTCCGGCAACTTGCGTGTGCAGGTTTCCAAAGAGCTGTGTGAGGGTAGAATGGAACCCCATGTATGGAGGGCATCGGAGGCAACCAAGCTGATGGATTTTGGAGATCCTGAGCCGAGTCATCTGCCTAATTTGGCCACCCTGCGCAAAGCAAAACAAGAGAGAAATGACCTGGAGTTAGGCGATCCCATTTTGTCTCTGCAAATGTTGAAATACAGTGAACCACACAGTGGCAGCATTAAAGACATTGGACTGAACAAATTTTTCTGTCACTATTGGAGTGAAACACAAATGTACATTTACAAATCCATTTTAAAGACGTCTACTAACCCAGTTTTTGAGTTGACGCAACTGGCTCAAGTAGTGAAGAAATTACAGAGACCAATTGGTAAATCTGGCCATATATTTCTGTATCAGGGCGTTCTGGGAGGGGATGAGCATTTAAGTGTCCCCGTGGTGCAAATGCTGTCAGAGAGACACGATGTTAGCGCAATAACAAATTGGCTGACAGAATGGATACGCGCAGGTGCACCAACTCCAAAAGAGGTTGTGAGTGACTTTTCTCTGGCTTTGCTCGGAGCTCTGGTCAAGGCTTTTACTCCTCATCCTGATCTGAAGACCTTGTTTTGTCCGAGTTGATGTCGCACATTGCATCAAGATGATCTGCCAGTGGGACTCCTTGAAGAAAAAACCACATCGCATAAAAGATTTCTTTGTGAGGTCAATGGCGCAGCTTCTCATGTCACAGTCCATGGAGGATGTGAGAGAGCTACTACGCAATATTACTATTGTGGCTCTCAGTGAAACAGAGGGAAATGACAGCTCTGGAGCCCCCAACATAGCAGAAAGGTGCAAGACATACATGAAAGCTCGAATTGCAGAAGAGTGTGTCATCGTTCCAAATATAGAGGGCGAGGACCTGGGAAAAGTGGATCCATGTGAGCAAACACAGACAGACCTACGACAGTGGGTGACAGACATATGTGAGGAGAGCAGGTCACTTGCCGTAGATAATGGTGATCATGACAATATGCACTTCCTCCCTGAGATAATTCCAAATATAATCTGGCTGGCAAATTACTTGCCACTCTGGACAGGTGTAATGATCCCTCACTTCCGAAGTACCACCCTCACAGCAAGTTCTGCCAATGTTGAAGCAATGTTCAAAAACATCAAATGCGGCCTTTTCAAGCATGAAAACTTGCCTATTCGGGTGGATCGATTTATTGCACGACATCTGTCCTTCATTGAAGGCAACATGCGGATTTGTTCTGCAAAACAAAAAGGTGAAGAAAAGGGTGAAGAGGATTCAGATATTGGAACAGTTATCATCACAGGAACCAATCCACTACCCACCACAACTTCCAGTGTAGATGGAAAGCCAGAAATGGAAGCTTCCTGTTCTGGGAAGTCTGATACTGTCACAAGTCCTACAAGCGAAGAGACTGTTGAAAACTGGAGAGGCCTAGCAGTTCCACCCAAAAAGAGGAAGTTGAATTCTTACCTCTCTCCTTGTCCTGAATGGCTGCATGCAGATCCATCTGTGAGGGGAAAAGACTGAAAGTGGAACTGTTGAAGAATGGAAATAATCAACAGCCTGTTAAACTCAGGAAATCAAGAATCTCTGTGTTGAACACATGTGCATTTGATGCTTTTTGTCAATGCTTATGTTGTGCTTTCTGCGACAGTGTCACTGTTGAAAATATTGTTTGCAGTGAGGATTCCAGCAACCTCTTCCAGTTTGTGAAGTCCATCAGCACAAAGGGTCTGAATGCACAGGCCTACGTAAAGAGGGCAGAGCTGCTGAGTGGAATTTTCAAAGCTGTCCAATTGAAGTCTGGTGCCCTCCAAATCAGTGCACAGTGCCACATCTCCACTATCATTGAAAAGTCAATGACAAAACCTGCATGTGTTTCCCTCACAAAACAGTGCTCCTCACAGTACTGTGGCCTCAGCACACAAGTCACAAGGGAAACACCATTTGTTTGTACTTCTGTTGCTGTACTGCAGGCTTCTGGCATGGGTCATCTTCAGACTGCAGTGGAAGAAGGCCTTAACCTCCCGGAGTCCCCCTGTCTCAGGCCAATCCAAAGTCCATCACAGTGTCCCTCTGCATTAAAGACAGATACCTTGGGAAAAGTGCTCTGTGCAGGGAAAGTTTCTCACAGTTACAGACTGGGAGAGCTTCTGTGGATTGACACTGACCTGGGAAGCAACGCCACAGAATTTCCTTTGCGTGAATTTCCCTCCAATATGATGCTCCAAGGACTGAGATTTACTTTAAGGGCAGTCATTGCTTTCAGAGCAGGTTTAACCCAGGATGCTCTTGGACATTATGTGGCCTATTGCAGGAGGTCTCCATGTATCTGGGAGATGTATGACGACCTGAGAAGCGGAGTGACAGGAGCATCAGAAAACAACATAATATGCCCACATGCTGTTTTCTATACAAAAGACTGATTGTATCATTGAAATTCAAATTATTTCTTATGAATCATTCTGTAAAGTTATAAAGTATTTTTTGTTTGGAGTGCCACACACCATTGTTTTCCTACTCCTGTTTGGTGAAGTATCTGCATTTCTGTTGATTTTGATGTTGTTTTTACTAAAGTCTACGTGGTATTTTTGGCTTGAAGAATATTGCCTTGTCAGTATTAAGTGTTTTTAAGCTTAAGTTTTTAAAAAGGTCCATTATTTTGTGTTACTGGATTTTTTTAAATTCAGTTTCAAAAGTAAAGTAATTTTGGTTTAATTCCTTGAGTCATAAGTTTCTGCATACACACACCTCTATTCGACAAGGATGCATTAAATGGATTCAATTAACTTAAAAGTGTAAAGACATCTGTTGTTAAAAACACTTCAATTTCAAATGTTGTTCCTTTCTTTTCACCTTTATATTTCATATCCACCTTTCTATTCAAAGAATACACATAAAAATTCTTAATTGAGCAAAAATTATAATTGATATTTGAGCATCATATCAGAATGATTTATGAAGGATCATGCGTCACTGAAGACTGGAGTAATGATGCTGAAAATTCATAAAAGACACTTTACTATCTATTCACATAGAAAAGTATTTATCATCTAATAAATTCAGCTTTAATCACAGGAATAAATGACACTTTACTATATATTCAGAAAACAGATTTTACAACATTTCGGTTTTTACTATATTTTGGGTATAAATACATACAGCTCACCTTAATGTTTTCAAAGTTCTGACTGGCACTGTATATGTTTATATGCTTATTGATGCGTGTATTTATTACAGTGGTACTATTACTACTTTTATTCACATACGAACATGGAGTACCAAGTAAAAACGCTTACCTTTGAGTTTCTTACATGCCACACATCGCTGTGTCCATTAAAAGCTGAAAGCGCACGGTGGATAAATAACAGTTAAGTGAATATGATTAAAAGTGAATGTATGGATCTTACCTTGACTTCAACTAGGTGACTGTAGAAGTATCAAATATTATAAAAACAGCACAAACGAAACTTTTAGCAGCACAAGCCAGCACAAACGAACGACGCCATTTTGGGCGAATTTGGAGCATGTGGGAGGGCTGATGACGCTTGTGACGTCATCGGCCAAAATAAAATGTTTAATATTTTAAAAACCGAAACAGCACAAATTAAAATTTCACCGGCACAAACCAGCACAAACGAAGCACAAACGAATGAGACCGTTTTGGGCGATTTTGGAACATGTGGGGGGCTGAGTGAACTTGACCTACTTAAAATTATTCTTTTAATATCTAAAAAACCAAAACGGCACAAACGAAACTTTCACCGGCACAAACCAGCACAAACGAAGCACAAACGAATGGGACCGTTTTGGACGATTTTGGAGCAGGTGGGGGGCTGAGTGAACTTGACCTACTTAAAGTTATTATTTTAATATCTAAACAACTAAAACAGCACAAACGAAAAATTTTTGCAGCACAAACCTGCACAAACGCGGCACAAACGAATGAGACTGTTTTGGGCGATTTTGGAGCATGTGGGGGGCTGAGTGAACTTGACCTAATTAATTATTTTTGTAATATCTTAAAAACGAAAGCAGCACAAACGAAAATGTTTACAGCACAAACCAGCACAAACGCGGCACAAACGAATGAGACAGTTTTTGGGCGAATTTGGAGCAGGTGGGGGGCTGAGTGAACTTGACCTACTTAAAATTATTCTTTTAATATCTAAAAAACCAAAACAGCACAAACGAAAATTTTTGCGGCACAAACGAATGAGACTGTTTTGGGCGATTTTGGAGCATGTGGGGGGCTGAGTGAACTTGACCTAATTAATTATTTTTGTAATATCTTAAAAACGAAAGCAGCACAAACGAAAATTTTTACAGCACAAACCAGCACAAACGCGGCACAAACGAATGAGACAGTTTTTGGGCGAATTTGGAGCAGGTGGGGGGCTGAGTGAACTTGACCTACTTAAAATTATTCTTTTAATATCTAAAAAACCAAAACAGCACAAACGAAAATTTTTGCAGCACAAACCAGCACAAACGCAGCACAAACGAACGAGACTATTTTGGTTCCATTTTGCGTTGGGTGGGGGGCCAACTTCACGCAGGTCGCCATTTTGGGCGAATTTGGAGCATGTGGGAGGGCTGATGACGCTTGTGACGTCATCGGCCAAAATAAAATGTTTAATATTTTAAAAACCGAAACAGCACAAATTAAAATTTCACCGGCACAAACCAGCACAAACGAAGCACAAACGAATGAGACCGTTTTGGGCGATTTTGGAGCATGTGGGGGGCTGAGTGAACTTGACCTACTTAAAATTATTCTTTTAATATCTAAAAAACCAAAACGGCACAAACGAAACTTTCACCGGCACAAACCAGCACAAACGCGGCACAAACGAACGAGACCGTTTTGGGCGAATTTGGAGCAGGTGGGGGGCTGAGTGAACTTGACCTACTTAAAGTTATTCTTTTAATATCTAAAAAACTAAAACAGCACAAACGAAAATTTTTGCAGCACAAACCGGCACAAACGAACGAGACCGTTTTTGTTGCATTTGGAGCATGTGGGGGGCTGATTACGTAATCGGCCAATAATTCAGTGCTTAATATTTATTAAACCAAAACGGCACAAACTAAACTTTCACCGGCACAAACCAGCACAAACGCGGCACAAACGAATGGGACCGTTTTTGGGCGAATTTGGAGCAGGTGGGGGGCTGAGTGAACTTGACCTACTTAAAATTATTCTTTTAATATCTAAAAAACTAAAACAGCACAAACGAAAATTTTTGCAGCACAAACGCGGCACAAACGAACGAGACTATTTTGCTTTCATTTTGCGTTGGATGGGGGGCCAACTTCACGCAGGTCAGCGACCCCTCGTTTATTGCGGTTAATGTGGACCGGAACTATCGCGATTGGCTGATCCTGCTTCGCTGATTTCCACCTATCAGCTCACGGGATCCACTCGTGCTCTCATTGGTCGAGCTCTCGCTGGGAACCAATCACGTGTCTTGTCTGATTGCCATGGGCGTGTTCAAAGCCTCTGAGATAGTTTCTCTCTTTGTCTGGCATCCTGGGAAACCGCTTCTCTCGCGTCACGAGGAAACAACGCTGCTTTCAGCAATACGGCTGTACATGGGGGTATTTTTTAACTTTTATTTTTTGATGAATATTTTTGAAAAAATCTGTGATGCGGCGAGGGATTACTGTATCTACCTCTGCGAGCAGACTTTCAGTCTGATGAACTTGAACAAGAGTAAACTAAGAAGCCAAATAACTGACTCTCACCTACACAGTATCTTGTCTTTGTCTGTTAGTCAGTTACAGACCAATCTTCTGAAAAATAAGGACCAGCTTCATATCTCTCATTAGGTCACTCACATTGCAATCATATGGTTTTATTATTGATTGTGTATTTGGCACTGAACTGTATTGTACATTGAACACTTGGGGATTGTTTCCCATTTAAATTGTTCATTAAAATGCAAAGCTTTACAAATAAAACTGCATTAGTGAATCAGATTAAAGTTGTTTTATATTTATTTTAAATATTATGAAATAAACCCATAGCAACTTTAATGTAATACAATTTGATTTATGATGCAAAATTTACTTTTGGCCCACGGCTCTCAATCAAGTTTGATTTTTGGCCCTTCATAGGAAAAAGTTTGGGCACCCCTGTTCTAGGTATTATAAGCTGGTCAGTATTTTGGGATCACAATAGACATGAAGGACTATAATGTGTTAAGAGATCGCTCAAGTACTGTGGAGCTAAACCATTTAATGCTTTAAAAGTAATTAAAATGTATTCGGTGATTAATAGGAAGCCAGTGCAGGTTTGACAGAACTGGGCTAATATGCTCATACTTCCTGGTTCTAGTAAGAACTCGAGCTGCTGCGTTTTGGACAAGCTGGAATTTTTTTTATTAAGCGTGCAGGGCAACCACCTAGTAAAGCATTAGAATAATCTTGCCTTGAACTCATTAATGCATGAACTAACTTTTCCGCATTTGTCTTAGAGATCATACGTTTCAAATGAAAGAGTGGTAACAAAGAGCACACCTAGGTTTCTAACTGACGACGAAGTCTTGACAGAGCAGTCATCGCATGTTAATCAGTAGTCTAGGTTATTGCGTGTGGAACTTTTTGGTCTAGTGATGAGCAGGTAGGGTAAATACCATCTCTTTTCAACAGGTCAGGTCTGCCCCACAAACTTTTCCAATTGTCTATGAACCCTATGTTATTCTGCGGGCACCACTTAGACATCCAGCCATTGAGTGAGGATAATCTGCTAATATATATATATAATATATAATATATTATTATTCTCTATTATTCGGATAATCTCATCACTCCTTTGCATAGGAAGAGGGCCAGCGCATATTACAGTGCCTGACATTGTACTTGCGAGTTCACACACATCTTTAATATTAGTTTTAGTGATCTCCGACTGGTGAAGTGAACTTTATTTTTCTGTATACTTCCATTATTGTTTATATTAGTCTACTTGTATTATTCTCTTCGAAATTTAGAAATTTACTTCCTTCTCCATTGCTAGAGCATTCTTACGGAACCCAAAGAAACATATTCGGCAAACATAACATCACTGCCAGCAATTCTACTAGGGAGCCAGCCTCTCGAGACTGGCCTCTGGTATTTTAGGATGTATTCCTCAAATTGTAAGTGTATTACTCAAATTGTAAGTTGCTTTGGATAAAAGCTATACTTCTAAATGAAAAATAGCTATTCTTCTAAATGATTACATGTAAATGTAAATTTCATTGAACATTCGCTCCAGAACACCTGAAGTGAAAGTTCTTGGACCTTCCTCGGAGGGAGCGAGTTTCCCAGTAATACCAGGATTCCTGAGGGGCAACTGGGAGACTCACTGGGGATCGATGCATCCTGACGCATGCAAGGTGGCAGCGATGGCAGTGATTCCCTCAGATCATCATCCTAACTCTCAATAGAAACTTAAACTAACGGTTCCTGCAATAATATGTTATATGTTATTCCCACACTATTCCTATGTATAAAAGAGACTTGTTCCCCATATATTTTTTGCTATATGGAATGTAAAAACTTTGAAGTTCAATATCTCAGAACCCTTCAAAATGCAGACAGAACCTTATAATTCCAAGGTGGCGATTTTGCAAAACGTTTGTTTTACAGTTATGAACTAAGTGTAAAGTAGATAATGTGTTTTCAGCATTTGCAGATGTTTTCTGAAAATTCAGTGGTTTGGTTTCACTATATCAGCCTCAAGTCCCACTTTTAGAGTGTATGCAGTTTTTAAAAACTGTAATGTCTAGAAGCACACAAAGACAAGTATGAATGTTAAATGTTTATTGAGATATTTCATTAGCAACGCGTAGAATTGCCACAGGATATTTCAAAAGACAGTGGGATACGGTTATGTGGACGGCCTCGGGGGTTGCAAAAAAGCATCGAGATAATCGATTATCAAGATAACGAACAGCCAATATGGCAATTTATTGAATGAGGCGATCGGCATGCTATAAAAATGTACATACACTGTATATGTTTGCTAACAACAAAAGGCATATGAAAATAAAAATTGTGCTTAATGGTATTTTAAGTGTACTTTTTCTTAAAAATCTTAAAAGTATACTTAAAAAAATGCACTGACAGGCCACTTAACTATTTCTGAAGAGAGTTTTAATGAGACATTTTAATAACAATATTTCTTAACGTACTTTAGATAACCTTTTAAAAATACACATCACAATAATGTCTAATTAAGTTTTACTTAAGCACATTTTAAATAATTATGATTGTATATTTGTTTTGACATGAATAAACTTATTTTAATGCATTGACTACTATATTAAAGAGCATGTAAAATAATTTATTTTAATTTCATCTTAAGTGCATTTCTCCCTTGAAATGTCGGTTCTCCCACATTTCATTCAGTTCTTCCTCATCTCCTGTGTCCAGTCAATCAATTTGTTAATTAGCTCATTAGTTCCCTTTGTTTGTTCATCTCTGGTCATCCCTTAATCTCAGTCTGTTTTTGTTAGTTTATAGATTTTTTTATCCTGTTTTGTCAGTCGATTACACGATAAAGACCTGTTCACTTGAATTCTCCTTCATTGTGCGCTTACAGTCATGCTTAGTGTTATTATCGGACGTTAAAGTATATTTTAGTTCAGATTAGTTACGGGTCAGTAAATCTTTACTATACTTATTGAGTACACTTTAACTTTATTTTAAAGACCCTAGAAGCAGTTATGAAAGTACACAAAGATGTATTGAAATCCCACTTAAGAATTCAACTAATTTAATTTAATATGAGCTAAATCTGTGATAAATTTGAAATCAATTACATATAATATGCATTTAGTTAGTCGAAAATATTACAGTTAATTCACAATTATGTTCCTTTAAATTATATTATTTGTGTAAATAATACTATAGTATATATAGTATATACAGTATATACTAAAGTGCACTTTTTTCACAAGGATGCACATAAAACACTGTACATCATATGTATGCAACATTTATAAAGTTTACATTTACTGAATTGAATCAACACTAGACTGATACTATTGGCTTGTTAGAGCTGCTTTACAGCAGATTTTGAAATCATTACTATTGTGAAATCACTTTGAAACAATCTGTATCATAAAATATGTATACTTCTCATTGTTTTATTTCTAAGTGATCAAATGAGGTATATTTAAACCATAAACAGACATGCAGGGACAATATTTTCTTACCACTTTTAGTGTAAGCAGTTTTAAAAGCTGTTATGTCTAGAAATATACAAATACAAGCATAAATGTGTATCGAGCCATTTCATTAGAAATTGCCACAGGATATTTCAAAACAGTTAGTTGAAATTTACAGTCATTCTAAGAATCCCAGTTCTGCAAAAATGTCAGGTTCCTTTCCTGACAGTGTGATGTGCCTCTACACGTCTCTGTCTTGGTTTGTGTTGGCCATGTACTCCCTCCTCATTTCCCATTACCATGCCCTCTGGTTTAATCCTCATCTAGCCCTTGTTCACTTGATTGTGTTCACCTAATCCTCATGTGCAGCTCTCCTTATATTGTTCTCATTTCCCTCACGTCCTAGCAGGTTTTGTTTTTGGTATAGTCTTGTTCACTTGTGAGTAGCTGCGCTCTAGCTTAGCACATGCTCTAGTTGTGAATTAAATTCTTGTTTCTAGTTCTAGTGCTTTGTTGCTGTGTTGTTTTGTTGCTTCATCTAGAGTTGTTCTATAGTTATTCTTTTGAGATTAAACTTTATTTCCTGCAAGGTTATTCTCTTAATTTGTAATGCCCAGCCAATGAGGAGGGAATAACACTATTATTGTAAAATTCAAACCCTGTATAGCCTACAACTGTTAAGTTCAATATGCTCCCTTGAACACAACAAATAAAGAAATATTTCAATTTCAAAAGTATATATATAGGATCGACAAGAATGCATGAGAAATACCCTCAATAATAAATACATGTTGTCTCTCACTGTCTTTCTGCCATTACATGCTGAAAATTGTACAAAATTATTAACCTGCATCCTGCTCCTTCCTTTTCTAATGCACCTCTTTCCATTTCAGTGAGTCTCTGGAACTGTCAGTCAGCAAAGCTACCTTTATTCCAGCCTTTGACACTAATTCTACTCTCAATATTTTAGATTTGACTGAGACATAGATTCGTCCAGAGGACTCAGCTGCTAGACTTAGTGGTGCGTGTGCAATGCGCAGACAAAGCGAGGAGCAGCAGGTTCCAAACTGAAACACTTTTTATTCACGAACTCGAAAAACAATAGACTTAGAACATAAGAACATAATAGTCCACACAATAGACCATAAATCATACAATTAGGGTACAACAAGGCTAAAAGCACACCTTAGGAAAAAAAATGCTTTTTAAAAAATACCTTTGTCTCAAAATATATTCTATAATCTTTGCAATTTCCATTTACTATTAAATCTACAACATTTAAAAATACATCAAATATTATATCAAATTTGTGTCAAGGATCAGGTGCAAATTTCCACTTTCATCTTGAAAAGTGAATGTTCTGATGTTTTTGTGCCCTGTTGAACCCTTCCAATTTCTGGTTAATCTGGTATATTCATATCTATCTATCTATCTATCTATCTATCTATCTATCTATCTATCTATCTATCTATCTATCTATCTATCTATCTATCTATCTATCTATCTATCTATCTATCTATCTATCTATCTATCTATCTATCTATCTATCTATCTATCTATCTATCTATAAATATATCAGCTTGAATCAACCATCCCAGGGGCGTCACTAGGCCCTTTTTAGGGGGGCTTCAGCCCCCCTAAACTTCTGCCCAGCCCCCCTAAAAAATATATTTGATTAATAAATTTTTGATCGCTTCAGTCCCCTTTAAAAAAAACTCATTTGAAACGGCGGCAAGCTGCGTCAAGTTTCGGCTCCTCCCCTTATCTGAGTCTAATTGGTTTTAGCGCATTTTTCAATCTGCAGGGGCGCTGAGCAGAGTGAACATCAAGTGTGTGTCGTGTGTGCGTGCATTTATTGATAGATTGCTAATGCTATGATATTACACCTGTATCGGTGCAGTTCTTTGTCATAAATGCATTGCAGTTTACATAATGTAATCATGGAATAGTGGATTGCAGTAAGGTTAGTAGCATACCACCCTACCCTAATAGTCAAATAATATTTTTTTAATCATACCCTTGGGGGCTGAGCCCCCCTAAAATCAAAATCCTAGAATCGCCCCTGATCCATCCATTAAACACATTAAACTACATAAAAATGTAATTTATGTATCTGTGTCAGGCGTACATGTGTGACGAAGACACAAGGATGACGATAAAGGTAATATATCACATTTATTAAACAGCATTATTAATAAACCATAGACTGTTCACACAAGACAGTATAACTGATAACAGACACAAATAAAGACCAAGACAAGGCTTAAGTGGGGAGCTAGCAAATAAACATGACAACCATGAAGACAGAACCGTGACAATATGTCATTAAAAAATTTAAACATTTGATTTTGTGAATGTTTCATTTACTTTATTGTCTTTGAAAAGCAGCTCTTTTTGTAGACTGCAGTACATACACTTACAGCAACAGAACACACACAAAAGACCACATATTGTGTAAAGTAATTTTAAAAAGATGACTGAAGATGGTATAGCTGAATTCTTGTTGTTTTTATATTTTGTAATTGGAATTTAAAACTACTGGACATCGGACAGGACTAACTAGCTCTTTCTAACCACCCTATGTTCATAGATTTCTGTGACGGTCCTTAAGTGGGTTCCCACTATTGTGCTGCACATTGTAAGTACTCAACTTGGTCCTATTCAAGTCCCTAAATAGGTATACCGCTTCACCCCTTCTACCTGATGTCCCTTTATGACATCAGGCAGCTGAGGTACCAAGGTCTTCTTCAGAAAATCAATACACATTTAACCCTCAAGTGACGAAGATTGAGTCATTTCTTTTCCTGTTCCACCCTGTGAATGAGATATGCGTTTGGATAGGGAACATTTTGAGAGGAGAGCCAGTTGTTCCTCTGCGAACGCACTCTCAAATACAATCACCAAAGACTGCTTGAGCTTTTTCTGAAAATCTTCACACATGAATATGTACAAGAAGGGATTCAGGCAACTGTTCAAGTAAGCAAGACTGATTATGAAGAGTCCTATCTCATCGAAAACCTTCTTGAAGTTCAAGAGCTCGTAAGATGGGCTTGTCGCATTCATTTCATGCAACCACACCTCAAGGAATTTGTGAACATAAAAGGGAAGCCAGCAGAAGAAGAAGGCCAGAACTACAGCCAGGATAATACGGAAGGGTTTTAGTTTATTGTTCTTCCGGAGGCGCTTAACTCGTACTCCGATTGCCACATACGAAGCAGAAATTATGATGAATGGGAGGAGGAAACCCACCACAAAACGGTACACTAACAGTCTCTTGTATGTTTTTAGTTCCTTAATGCCAGGTATGCACAGCGTTTGTTCTACGTTTGTTTGCTTGTTGGTATGGAGAATTGTTTTCCGAGAGATGACCAAAGGCAGGCTGCAAGCGACTGATGCCAACCAAATAAGCAGGCAAATTAACTTCGCTTTCAGAACGGTTCGTTTGCTCCGGGCCCAAACCACTACCCAGGTGGACAGACAGCGGTCCAGACTGATCGCTGTCAGCAGGAAGGTGCTTGCAAACATATTCAACACAGTCACCAGACTGCTCAAGAAGCACATAAAGTAACCAAAAGGCCAGTCGAACTCACGGTATGCGTAAATTATATTAAAGATCAGGAAAAATGAAAAGAGGAAGTCTGCTATCGCAAGGTTCAGAAACCAGATGGTATTGACCGTGCTTTTCATTTTGAGGCCTGTGATGTAAATGACCAGTCCATTGCCAACAACGCCAAGCACACATATTATGCAGTGGAGGAAAATATTGATTTGCCTTATGGTATTCAATGTGACATCTGTTTTGCTGGAAGATGTCGTCATATTGGATGGTGCTTCAGATTGGTCTGAAGTAAAAGCAAAAAACAAAAATGACTAGAAAAAAATTACATTTTTCTAGATATTTCATTAGCAATGTGAAGAATTGCAACAGGGTATTTCAAAAATGATCTTAATTGAAACGGGTCATTCAGACCCACAGTTGTATACTTACTCATTTTGACAAAATTTGTGGAGGAGGCTGAAAATACACACCCAAAAATATTTTTATCCCAACTTTATCTTTAACAGAGCATTATCAGCATTTTAGTCTGAATTAAGATCATTTTCAACAAACATCAGGTGCTTCAGGTGATGGCTGTAAGGCTGTAAACAAAACAAATTTGAATCCATTTAATTTATTTGGAAAGCATCAAGGAAGTAAATATTAGAAAAAAGTGTAAGTGAATAAAAATAAAATGCAGAAACTGTTAAATCAAACATTTATACTAGTAAAAGAGCCTTAAGTGAAAAGTTCAATAATCTTACCAGTTGTCAATGCAAGTTGATCGGAAACTGGTCTGTGTGTAATGCTTTACTTATCCTCCACTATCAGGCGATGAAATATTCTTGTCAGAGTAAGATAGGAGGGGAATTTTTTTTGCTTATCATAGTATTTGGAAACTCAGAAATTGCAATTGCATAATACTTTCTGAAGTCTATCGAAGGTCACTCTATAATGAAAAAGTCTTCTCTTGTCACGGCTCATTAGTAGGATATTCAGGTGTTGGGCTGTAGCTTTCCTGTAGCTCAAACAGCAGAACGTGTTTTAAGCATTTGTGTGTGTGTGTCTGTTTGTATTTTTGTGTCTGTTTGTGTGTGTGTGTGTGTGTGTGTGTGTGTGCGCATGTCTGTTTGTGTGCATGTGTATGTGTCTCTGCCTTTTTGTGTCTGGTTGTTGGTTTGTGTGTGTCTGTTTTTTTTTGTATCTGTTTGTATGTATGTATGTGTTTGTGTGTGTGTGTGTGTATAAAAAGCACATTTCACTTAAAATTTGAAGTAAAAGTAAAAACACCCATAATTTAAACATATTTCAAAATGTATATGCCGCATGCATGTTGTCTATTATCTTTAAACAAAACTTTTGCTATTATTTTTTTATGTATTTTAAATATCATGATGACCAGTGTTGTTGATTCGAACCATAATGTACACGACTAGTTTGCACATGTAAAAACTCTTTGGATGTTTTTGTGACATAATCATTACGTCAGAAGCCTTTTTAATTTACTTTTTTCTTTTTTCTTTTTTCTTTTCCCAAACCTATATTTCAAATTATTCACCTGAGGTGTTTAACAGCCACAGGATAACATGTTGTTATGCAATTTTCATGAAACCTAATCTTGGTGTGTATTTTCACACTTATAACCTTGTTCATATCAAACATGTACTTTTGATACATTTTTTTATTTTTGTCATTTTTAAATTGTTTACTAAAAAGATTAACTGCACCAGAATCACATGTTTTGTAAAAAAATATTTTATTTTTTATTTTAACTAGAAATAAAATTGTGGTTTTGTTTTTGTATTTTGACTCAGCTGAACATGGATATAATTAACTTGAAGCCTAATCATAATATAGTAAAAATATAGTTATACTCATTTTCAAGATATTAGATAGTTCGAACATTTTTTAAATATTTTAAATGTTTAAATCAACATTTACCATATTACTCAGATATTTTATACTGAAGTGAATTAATAATGAATGAATTCTTTAAGAATGAATTATTTTATTAGTATTCTTCATTTGAACAAGGCATATTTTTTTAAGTCTTTCAGAAGACCTGGTGTCTTCAGGGCTGTCAAATCTCTGCCTTCATGTTTTAGATCAAACAACACAAATTTTAACCCTGGGTGTGAACAACGTAAAACTTGCTTGGGTTACTTTACCCCCAGATAATCAAGGAAACAAACATGAAAAAAGAGAGACTTGTTCACCCAGATAATTTTTGCTATATGGAATGATAAATGCAGACAGAACCTTATAATTCCAAAGTTGCAATTTTGCAAAACATTTTTTTTTTTACAGTTTTGAACTAAGTGTTAATTGGATAATGTGTTTGCAGCATTTGCAGATTTGTTCAGAAGATTCAGTGGTTTGGTTTCACTGAATAAATTCCTTTCTCCTTTCCCTCTTTTAGGGAACAGGGTTCCCAATTCCCAATTAGTAACCTAGACGTTTCTTATCAGTCAGTCACATTTGAAATTACGTAAGAATGACTGGGATTTGAGAGCACCACTATTGCTGTCCATTTCAGCGCCTTGCATAAGCCTCCTGATCCTTATGGATGGAACCGGACTAAACGCAAGAAGTCAATCACTGCTGATGCCTGCTGCCTTGTGACCCACTCTGTGAGACTTGGATAACACTGGGAAAGCGTGGCCCAAGAGGGAGAACACAGAGGCCACATCCCACCTGCAGAGCAGTAACATATGGAATTTACACATATGGACTGGCCATCTGAACAGTGCTACATATAAATGACTCTGTAGAAGATCCAACTAAGTAAGGGTAGAGACAATACCATGCAGAGATGTCAGATTCCTGCCAGGGAAAGACATGGGCTCACCAAGAGGGAAACCCATGTGAAAAAAAAACAAACAAAAAAAACAATTTCACTTATACTAGGCTGTGATGGCCGAATATGCCAATATGATTGCTTCCACTAACCCCCGGACGTGGAGACTGTTGTGAGAGCTTTTCGGCAATACAATAGAGCCCTCCCAGGATGTGAATAGTGTGAAGCAACCTCAGATGTTTTTGACTCCATAGGAGGTGATGGGGAGCGAGTTGCGACATGCGACGGGAGCATAGATGACCTTGACAATTGATGTACAGTGCTGGTCACACATACAGGTCACAGTGCTTTCCATATGGACCAGAATGTGTCTAAAGCGGCCCAGTGTGGGATGTACTGCTAACAACTTTAGGCAATGGCATGCCAATGCAGACGGGGTCCTGTCTAAACCCCTGATGCTAACAGAGTAAGACTAACCTAACACTCTAAACAAAGTAACAACTTATAAAGAGAAAGATGGGCCCATGACAACACAAAAAGGGGGAAACAAAATAACTTTACATCCTACACAATACTAAACAATTCACAATTAAACCCAACATAAATATACCAGATCCAATGTAAAGAAAGAAAATGTAATGAAATACTATAAAATGTACAACTTAAGAAATCAATTTATAAAGACAAAATATTGTCCTTCCTCCCCTGGGAAATTCCAGCACATGGTAGATCCGGACGGAACCAATAACCAAGACCTTCCGGACGAAACCAAGACCTTCTGTTCTTGCCCGGACTGCAATGTCTGTCACCCCAGGATGCCATGTCTGCCAAACATCGTCACTTCTCCTTGTTAAACTTAAACTCAAAAAGAAACTGTCACAGAACGATAAGGGAGGACTCAAGTGCAGGGGAAAGTAAAGGATTTATTTGCAACGTAACACATAACACGAGAAACCAAAAACCCACGAGGGGGAAAACATTAACTGAAACATGAGAAACTAAGACAAACCACGAAACACCAACCGGATGAGCCAGTACGGGGATTCAGGAAACATAGAATGACAACGACGCCACGCTAGACAGCAAACACACTGGGATTAAATAGGGCAGATGAGGGAAGGTAGTGATGAGACACAGCTGGGAATGATTAAGGGAAACAAGGAAGCAGGGCAGACACTAATGAGAGACAAACACAAGGGGAAGCGCAGTGCCACGGCTCTGTCACTAGAGGCACTGGAAACGGAACTGAACTTGACAGAACCGTGACAGAAACAAATAAACACTTAACCAATAAAGAAGAAACAAATACTATCAAATCATGAAATTATTCTAAACAGAAAACCAAATATAAGTGTGCACGTACCTACGATTAATGTTAGTATTTTTGCATGTGTGTATGCTATGTCCACATTACCACTTTTGTGTGGCCGCCACTAGGGCCATTACATGATGTAACGTTGAATGTGACTGACTGATAGGAACTAATTTTTTGTTGTTGTCTGGAAAATCTTTAAAAGAGTGGTTATGTACACACGCACAATAAATAGCTACATTGAATTAACTAAATCACTAAATAATTTTCACTATGTGGTCTATAAATGTATGAATTAATATTGGCTTTAATTGTTATGGTTAAAAAAAAAAGTTTATTGAAGTGGTTTTTTCTAAATGGTATTTATTCACCATATGTTGTAAAGTAATGTCAAACATGCCTACATTTCAGTTCATTATATGTAAAACAATTATTAGTTCAGATTTATGGGCCAATTGCTTGTGGTCCTGAGAAACAAATGAAAATGTGGAACATATATAATCATTGCGTTTTTGTGTGTTATTTTCACACACACACAAAAAAAACCCCACAAAGACATATTTAAATATTCATATTTTACTTTACTTTGTAAAACATTTAGAAACTGACTCGAGTTTTTACTTTTATCGATGGAGGTGCTTTTTGGAGTTTCAAAAACTTGGCCAGTGCCATTGCTATTTCTGAACTGGGAAGAGCCAGGATATTATCTAATAAAATTTTAGTTTATTTTTACATTCAATCTAAATATTTCAAAGTGTTCATGTTTTGAGTCTTTAGTATACCCTGAGGAAGGCTTTTAAGCCAAAACACACTAATATTTTTTCAGAAACTATTAAAGTTCCCTTTTGTTCTTTTTACATTTACATACATACAAAGCACACAATGCTGAAGATTATCAGAGTAAACAATCCTTTATTAACTGCATCCAAATGACACTCGGAAACTTAGGAAACAGTGGATCTAACACAACCACATGACAAACATACAATGCAACACAAGGGCTTATAAACAAGGGCAAACAAAGGAGCTGATGAACTCATTAATGAAGGACAGGTATGATGTAATAGTCATTCCACAATCATGAATTTTGGAAATGCTGTTCATTTAAAATCATAAATTGTTGATAAGTTTATACATATGGCCTACAGTGGTCAATGTAATGGTGAGATTATTCAAATAGTTATGGTGGTCACAATCATTTAGAGACTGACTATTCATGAGTTGTCCTCGTTTTTACACTAAAGTCCAGATAATCTTCAGCGAATGCCGTCTCCAGCACCAGCAGTAGAGACTGTTTAAGCTTTTTCTTATATTCATCACACATGAACACATAGATAATTGGGTTCAGACAGCTGTTTAGAAATAGCAGATACACACTGAATTGTGCTACTGTCTGAAGTACTTCTCTGTCACTCAAATTATCACTTTTCTTTGCACAAAAACTGCAAACAAAGTATGGAAAGCAACATATGAAGAAAGCCAGGATGACAGCAATAATGACCCGGTAAGAACTGAGCCGCTTCCCCATTTTGAGGTGTTTGATTCGTACTGCAATAGCAATGTGTGAAGATGCAATGATCAGGAAGGGGATGAGAAAGCCCACAAAAAAATCATATGTGACAAAAAACATACCAGGAAACACATTTGCAATGAAGAAAGGGGTGCAGCAGCAGATGGATAAAACCCACACGATCAGACTGATGATCCTGGCTCTAAGTACAGTTCGGTTATTTTGAGCCCAAACAGCCATCCATGTGCACAGGCATCGGTCCACACTGATAACTACGAGGAAAAAAACACTAGCAAACCGAATTAGAGCCATCAATCTGAAGAAAAAGTACAGAAAATTTGTATACAAAGAAAAGTTGCTAAAACAATTCTTTATGAGAAAGGTTAATATGAAGATAAAGTCTGCAATCGCCAGGTTGAGGAACCAAATAGAATTGACTGTTGTCTTCATTCTGCATCCAGTCAGAAATATGACAAGTCCGTTTCCAGTGAAACCCACTATAAAGGCGACAATGAAAATGCAAATTAAAAAAATCTGTAAGTTTGAGTACATAGGATGACTGGTGGTATAATTTGTTGCGCCTCCGGTCAGGTTTTCAGGTCCAAGACTTGTGGCTTCTACACAATGAATATAGAGAGAAAACACATGTGAGGGAAGTTTTGGGTCTGTTTTGAAAGCATCATCTTAACAATGTGCAGTGTTTCATGTGCAACATAATTTTTACATTCAGTTTCACACACCAAAATGCCATTTTCGAGATGAGACGTTGAGGATGAAAAAGTTATTACAATATTTTACTTAAACTACAGTAATTCACATAATGTCTACTATCTGATTTCATCTTTGAGTAATTATTTTATCTCCTCATGTATGAGGAATCTGTCCATACCATTGAAAAATAAAGTTTGGCATTCACCTCATGCTTCATATGGTCATCACGTTGCAACCGGTACCAGATATTGACCAGTGTTTGAACAAACTATTTCAAATTGATCACTTGATTTTAAGGAGATTTGTGAAATATTACAAATTGGGAATAATGTCAATTGAGTCCAAAAACAAAAGTTTCTCTCTGAGTTTTGAAAACATACTAAATTATTAAAAAATATTATTTTATTTTTAATCTTATTAGCAATGCTATACTTTTGTAAAGTGTTTACATGCAATAAAGATGACCAGTCACTATCTAGAAATCAAACAGATTTAAGAAAGAATGGCATCAAATGCATTTAATTTTAACACACAAATCCTGTCATTCCAGCAGTTTTAGATTACATTTCGAACACATTGTTTACACAAATGCTGCTGGCAGAGGCACCAAAAACTTTTTAAACTGTGAGTCAAATGTATTCAAGGGATACGTTTCTATACCAACTATTATTTTATATTATATAACTATACATATTATATATATTATGTTATATATGACATGATATACCTATTGATTATCTGTTTTAGCCGGCATTGTATCTGTTTGTATCTTAAACAGAGTGTTTACTACACCCTAAGAGATGTAAAAAACAAACATGAAAAATACACATATTCAGTTCTTACCCATGTTCGTACCCATCTTGGTTTAGTCTTGCTTATAGATTGTTGGTTCTATACCTGGCATCAAACCTTGGTAATACAACCATACAGACTGAAATCTGTAACTGTTAGTGGCCAAATCTTGATGAAATGATTAAAGCTGTATATGGCATCACAGTGGGAAGTGGACATGTACATTAAAGTCTTTCCTGCCGCAGAGTCTGTTCCTGTCATTAACGTCTGTTTTTAATTGTTTACACAATTTCTGAAACTATGGTTTGATTTCTCGAAACTCTACACTAAAAATAAAAAACACATACAACATCCAAAACGTCAAACATCTCTTGCAAAATCAAACACTTAATTCAAATTGTTTTTTGGCTCTGAATAGTAATTACACACAGACCTCAGTCATATACACATTAAACTACACAAGGATGTGATAAAATTTAAAATTCTACTTTCTTTTTGTTTTCTTAATGAGTATGCAGTCGAGCTCACATTAGTTTGTCATAGCACTCGCGCTTGTACTTGTTCTGTACTTTAAATCTTAAAAATATACTTTAAAAATGCACTTACAGATAGTATAATATTACATAATTAATTGATGTTTACTATACTTACTGAGAAAACTTTAACTATATTTTAAAGACACTAGAAGCAATTATGAAAGTACACAAAGATGTATTGAAGTCCCACTTTCCCAGAATTCAACTAATTGCACTTAATATGAGCTAAATCTACAATAATTATGAAATCAATTACATATAATATGCATTTAGTTAGTCAAAAATATTACAGTTAATTCACAATTAAGTATGTTCCTTTAAAGCATATTATTTGTGTAATAAGTACACTTTATAAAAGTATACTAAAGTGCACTTTTTTCACAAGGATGCACATAAATACACTGTACATCATATTGTAACACTGTTCCTGTCTGTCTGGGTCTTCTTTGTCACTTCCTGTCAGTCTTGTCATCGTTTCACTTCCTGTCCATTGGGTTATTGTTTCACTCCCTGCATCTGTCTTGTAATCACTTGCTCGTTAGTCTCCCAGGTGTTGTTGATTCCCCTTGTGTATAAATCACTTGTGCATTTCCCTCGTGTTTGTCAGTTGTTAATGAAGTGTGATGTGTGTGGATGTCTTACCTGTCTTTCGAGTTCCCAGAGTTGCATTTAAGTTTAGTTTTTGCACAAGTGTGCTTATTTGTTTTGTATTTAAAGTCTTTGTTTTGGTTTATTATTATTAAAGTAATTTGAGTTTGGATCCTGTTCTCCTCGTCATCTGTCTTCCGCATCGCACACGATCCTGTCTACTAATCATTACACATATGTATGCAACATTTATAAACGTTAAATACACTGAACTGAATCAACACTGGACTGCCAATATTGGCTTGTTAGAGCTGCTTTACAGCAGATTTTGAATTTGTTACTATCGTGAAGCCACTTTGAAACAATCTTTAAAATAAAATAAATATCTGTTTAAAATAAACAGAAATTCAAGGGTAAAATTTGTATACTTCTCATTGTTTGATTTCTAAGTGATCAAATGAGGTACAGTATATTTAAACCATAAAAAGACATGCAGGAACAATTTCTTATCACTTTTAGTGTAAGCAGTTTTAAAATCTTGTTTTTTAAATTATCTAGAAGTACACAAAGGCAAGTGTAAATGTGTATTGAGCCATTTCATTAGAAATTGCCACAGGATATTTCAAAATAGTTAGATGAAATTTGCAGTCATTCTAAGAATCCCAGTTCTGCAAAAAATATCAGGTTCCTTCCCTGACAATCTTATCTGTCTTGTCTCTGCTCAACATTTTGTTGCTTGTCTTGTGCCTGAACAAGTCTCTGTCTTGGTTTGTGTTGGCCATGTACTCCCTCCTCATTTCCCATTACCATGCCATCTGGTTTAATCCTCGTCTAGCCTTTGTTCAGCCCTTGTTCACTTGATTGTGTTCACCTGATCCCTTGAACGCAAAAAAATAAAGGAATATTGCAATTTCAAAAGCATATTTATATAAAATAGACATAGAATACATCAGAAACCCCCTGTATAATAAACAAAACAAATACTTTATCAAGATGTATGTGTGTGTTTGAAGAGTGTGTGTGAGAGTTTGTGTGTGAATGTAGTTGGGCATTGTAGTTCAGTCACAGTCTGGGAGCTTGTTGGGAAATAGAGAGCTCCCTTCCTTTTCTAATACACTTCTGAATACAAAGACTGCTCCAGAACGCCACATCTCGTCTGGTCTTTAACAAAGCCAAAATACATTTATAAAAATCATTTATGATGTGTCTTGCCTTTCAAGCATTATAGAAGCAAAATTACTAAAAATAAAAATAAGCTTTTACAGCCATTTTATCTTTGCAAGCAAAAAAATGTTCATACTTTTAAAAAGTTATCTTTTTAATCTAATTAGGATCAAATGAAAAATGCACAAATAAACGGCTTTTAAATACAAAGACTGAACAATGATCACAAAACCACCAAATAGGTGGATATATTCAACAAATATGTAAATTGTAAAAAGAAATGTAAATTGAAATGAAAATATGTAAATTGAAAAATTGTGGATTTATTGCTCAGTTAATCGGATGTTAATCATGAACATACTCTGAGTTGAATGACCTTACACCCACATGCGTTTTTTGAATCAACATACCTCAAGTATGCAAGGTTTGGGTCAACCAAGAGTTCAGTATATATTTGAATGTAAGATAACCTTGCTTTTTGAAACATAAGAATAACATAAGAACATAATAGTCCACACAAAAGAACATAAATCATACAATTAGGGTACAACGTGGCTAAAAGCACACCTTAAGAAAAATGTGCTTTTCAATAAAATTTAAGTTAATGCTTGTTCAAAACAATCACGTTAACAAACTATTTTCTCTTTTTGACAAATTTTTTTTTTTCAATAAATATACTCTCATTAAATGTTCATTAAAATATATATATATATAAATATATATGTATATTCATATTCAATATTATATTCTATTCAATAATATATTATATTCAAAATATATATATTCATATAAAATTAAAATCTGATTGTTTTGTTGTAAAATGGTGATTATCTTTAAGGTAAATATAAAATTCAATATATTCCATTTAACATCTGAATCTAACCATATCACGTCGACAAATAGAAAAGTCAGTAAACAGAACAAAGGTGACAATGATTAAGATACCTTTGTTTCAGAATATATTTAAAATTTAAATCTACAACATTTAAAATACATCAAATATGAGATCAAATTCGTGTCAAGGATCAAGTGCAAATTTCCACTTGCACCTTGAAAAGTGAATGTTCTGATGTGTTTGTGCCCCGTTGAACCCTTCCAATTTCTGGTTAATCTGGTATATTCATATTTAAATCTATAAAACATCAATGGTTGTACGCGTGTTCACTCAAGAGTTATGTGGTTTTCACGAGAGGTGTCATCCAGGTGCTAGTCATATAATATTATCAAAAAATTGATTTATTTCACTAATTCTATTCAAAAAGTGAAACTTGTATATTATATTCAATCATTACACAAAGACTCATATATTTCAAATGTTTATTTCTTTTAATTTTGATGATTACAGCTGACAACTAAGGAAAACGTCTCGGGTGACGAATGTCACCCTGGTTCCCTGAGGGGAACGAGACGCTGCTTCAAAGCGCTAGGGGGAAATAGCCTGTCGTCAGTCACGTGAAGATTTGTGCAACCAATGAGAGACGAACGCGTGTGAATGCGTCACCACCGGCGCGTGCCGGTGACGTCATGAGAGAGCATAAAGGTGCGCCCGAAACCCGGAAGCGACAGCTAAAGAGTGTCTGAAGCGGGCCCGGAGGCGCAAGGAGCTGAGGCAAAGACGCAGCGTCTCGTTCCCCTCAGGGAACCAGGGTTACATTCGTAACCCGAGACGTTCCCTTTCAGGGAACTCGAGCTGCGTCAAAGCGCTAAGGGAACGCTATACCAACGCCACCTCAGCGACGCCGGCTTCCGGGTGTGTCCCAACTCACTGAGAGAGCACCCTGGTTCCTGGGGCGGAATCGAGGTCCAGTTGGTAAAACCTCATGAATGTGTGCGGCGAGGACCAGCCAGCTGCAGCACAGACATCAGACAAGGAAACTCCAGAGAGGAGAGCCTTGGATGCCGCCATGCTCCGAGTGGAGTGGGCCCGGACCCTCAAAGGAGAAGCATGTCCGGCCGACTTGTAAGCTATACAGATAGCCTCGACTATCCATCTGCTTAGGGTTTGCTTGGAAGCTGGAGCCCCCTTAGGGGTCCCAAAGCAAACGAACAGTTGGTCCGACTTACGCCAAGTGGCAGTCTTGAAGACGTAAGCGTACAGTGCTTGCACTGGACAGACCTTGTTCTTGTGCTCCTGCACATGATCGTCAAATAGGGGAGGGCAGAAGGCCTGCAGCATGATAGACCGAGCCACATTAGTGGGAACCTTGGGGACATAGCCTGGCCTCGGTTGGAGAAAGGCTTTCGCCATCCCGGGCGCGAACTCGAGGAATGAGGGAGCCACCGAGAGGACCTGAAGATCCCGACCCTCTTAAGTGAGGTGATAGCCAGCAAAAGAAGGGTCTTAAGAAAGAGGAGCTTGATAGGGAGCTCCTATAAAGGTTCAAAGGGTGCCTGGGACAAGCCTTGGAGTACCACAGACAAGTCCCAGGCAGGCACCCTAGTCTGTGCCGCAGGTCTCAGCCTTAGCGTGCCACGGAGGAAACGAGTGACTAGGGGGTCCCTGCCCAAGGACACCTCACCCAGAGGTACATGGCAAGCCGCTATGGCAGCCGCATAAACCTTCAAGGTCGAGGGGGACAGCCCTGCCACAAATCTTTCTTGCAGAAACTCCAGCACTTTGCCAACTTGACAGGTTACTGGGTTCACCTGCCTTTCGCTACACCAAGACGTGAAGAGTTTCCACTTCAAGGCGTAGAGTTTCCTCGTGGAGGGAGCTCTGGACTGAAGAATGGTCTCCACAACCTCAGCTGAGAGACCGGATTCTATGAGCTGGACCCCTTCAGGGGCCAGACCCACAGCTTCATTAGCTCTCGGCGGGGGTAAAGAATGCAATCCTCCGCCTGGGACAGGAGGTCCCTCCTGACCGGATTCTCCCAGGGGACTCCGTCGAGGAGGGACACGAGGTCCGAGAACCATATTCTGGTAGGCCAGTGGGGGGCCACTAGCGTGAGATGGACCTTTTCCCGGCGAATTTTGGCAAGAACTCCCGGGAGCAGAGCGATCGGGGCAAAGGCGTACAGACGTAGCCTCGGCCACGCATGTACCATGGCATCCCGCCCCAGAGGCGCTGGAAGTGTTAGCGAAAACCACAGAGGGCAGTGACTGATCTCTACGGAGGCAAACAGGTCCACCTGTGCCTTGCCATATCTCTCCCAAATCTGCTCCACCACTTCGGGGTGGAGCTGCCATTCCCCTGGCCTCGGCCCCTGTCTCGATAGGGCGTCTGCTCCAACATTCTGGACCCCCGGGATGTAGGCCGCCCTGAGAGAGAGCAGCCTCCCCTGGGCCCAGAGGAGGATCTGTCGCGCCATCTTGTACAATGGCCGCGAACGTAGACCCCCTTGATGGTTGATATACGCGACTGCAGTCATACTGTCAGTGAAAACGGTGACATGGTGGTCGCGAAGGTCCGGGAGGAACGGGAGCACCGGGAGTGCTCTGCGGACCGCCAGTAACTCCAGCATGTTTATGTGCCAGGTCTGGTGCCGACTGCTCCACAGACCTTGTGAGGAGCAATCCTTCAGGACCGCTCCCCAGCCTGAGAGGGAGGCATCCGTCGAGAGAGTCACCCGTCGACCAAGAGCTCCCAACACAGGACCTTGAGACAGGAACCAAGAGTTCTTCCACATACTCAGGGTGCGTAGGCATCGCCCCGTAACCTTGATAGTGCGAAGCGGGTTTCCCTTCGGGGAGAACCCCTTGGTTTTTAGCCACCACTGCAGGGGTCTCATGTACAGCAGGCCCAGTGGGATAATGCTGGATGCCGCTACCATGAGCCCTAACACTCTCTGAAAGTGTTTCGCCGTGAGTGGCTGGCCCAGCTTGATGCTCTTGACGGCTGAACGAATGGCCTGGATTCGCTCGGGGGAGAGCCGAGCAGACATGGCCACTGAGTCCCAAATGACCCCCAAGAAAGTGGTTCTCTGCACGGGAGAAAGTACACTCTTCTTGGTGTTCAGCCTTAACCCCAGCTCCTTCATGTGTGCGAGGACAGCATCCCGATGTTATGCTGCAAACTGCGGCAACTGGGCCAGAATAAGCCAGTCGTCGATGTAGTTTAAGACACGAATGCCCTGTAAGCGCAGCGGAGCTAGAGCAGCGTCCACTACCGTTGTGAACGTGCGGGGCAGAGCGCCAGACCGAAAGGAAGCACCCGATACTGGTACGCCTTTCCCCCGAAGGCGAACCTCAGGAACTTCCTGTGCTGCGGAAGGATGGAGACGTGAAAATATGCGTCTTTGAGGTCGACTGTGACAAACCAGTCCTAGGACCTGACCTGCACTACGATCTGCTTGAGCGTCAGCATTTTGAATTTTAGACGCATAACTGTGCGATTTAAGAGACGCAAATCCAGAATGGGCCGCAACCCTCCATCCTTCTTTGGAACTATGAAGTACTGGCTGTAGAACCCGGACTTTCTGTTCGCGAGGGGTGCATACTCGATGGCCCCTTTCGCCAGCAGAGTGTCTACTTCTTGCTCCATGACCAGAGCCTGCTGGGGGCCTACCAGAGACTGTAGGACCCCCGAAAACCGGGGTGGAGAAACCCCGAACTGGATGGCCTACCCGGAGGTTACCGTGCGCAGGACCCACTGAGAGATACACGGTAGACGTGACCACGCAGCCTGGAACTCTACTAAGGGAACCAACCTCCCGGGGCTGGTCTCTGGTATTGTGAACATATTCACCACTGGGCCGGGGCTTCCGGAAACTCGGGTGGAATGCTCTAGGACCCCCTTAGAGGGGGTGGTTCTCCCGTGGCGGGCTCCCTCTGGAGCTGCACACGGGAGACACCACTTTGTTGCGGCTTGGCGTCAGGACCGCGTTAAGAGCGTTAAGAACGGCCCTCAGATCATCCCTTTTGCTTGAAGGCTGAACTTGAGCTTGTCGGCCCGACCTTCCAGGATTCACCGGAGGAAGTCGGGTAGCGACACTCTCTTTTTGAGCGGCCCTGTGTGAGGAGCTTTGAGACTGCGCTTGACCAGCGATCTCACGTGGAGGGCGGCGGGGAAGGACCTTACTGAACGCCGCCTGCTGTCGTGCAGCCTCCTGGAACTTGTCGACAACACTTTTTACGCCATCGCCGAACAAGCCCGGAGGGGACAGAGGGGCATCCAGTAGAACAAATTTGTCCTTATCTTTCATGGCCGACAGATTGAGCCATAAATGTCTCTCCGTGGCCACCAGAGCTGCCATGGAGCGGCCGACAGAATAGGCCGTCTCCCTAGTGGCCCGGAGTGACAAATCCACGGTCCGGCGCAGCTCTGCCACTGCCTCCGGACCGATACCACCGTCCTCGTTGAGGTCCCCTAGCAATTCTGCTTGATAGGTCTGCAGCAGTGCCGTAGTATGAAGGCACGCAGCAGCCTGGCTGGGAGCAGAGTAAGCTTTCCCCACCAAAGACGACGTGACGCGCATCGGTTTGGTGGGGAGCGCCGGAGATTTGATAGAGGATGCAGACTGGGGAATGAGGTATCCTGCAAGAGCCTCGTCCACTTTCTACATCCCTCCATAACCATAGGGCTTAGCCCCGACGAGAGTAGTACACATAGCACTATGCGGTTGTAGCGATTCTAAGCCTAAGGGAAATGGTGCAAGATCGATGTGTGCGGGAATCGTTTTGTGATCAAACACACATAAATCTGCACAAAGGGGAATTTGGATATTAACAGTTAATTATAACGGATTATAACAATTATTAATATTTATGGCTTGATTCGACTTGTAGAATTTTCTTTAATTCTAGAAAAGAGTTCAAAGGACGGATAATTTGTCCAGCAAATATTGACCTTATAAACTCTATAAAAAAGGAAAGGTTTCTTTTGGCCACAAAGAAAGATCTTTCCATTAATTTGTAACAAGGATCGGTCACCATTAAAGTGACTTATGGATGAGCAATTCAGAGGCAATCACGTGTGAATATATATATTTTAATAATCGACAAACAATAGACAAACATACACAGATTAATTGAAAAAGGGACGAAGAGAGAATAAGAGAGAGAGAGTAGGAGAGACAAAGGAAGGTAGTATTACAGACAATAACCTATTTGAGAACAAGCAAGGAATCAGACCACTTATTGGTATAAACTCAAAAACTCTCTAACGAGGGTAGGCTACTTGCTTATGTTTCTTTCTGTGGCTGGTCGTGCGTGCGAATTCCGATCTGGTCCGAGGTTTGAGTCTTGCTGGGCGGGTCCGTTGGAGTCCGCGGTAAGTTCAAATTTGGTTCTTAGTCTGGTAATGTCCTTTGTGGAAAATGGCGCTCAGGAGGAAGAATCCGCGTCGGAGAAGATGGAAGGAGTAAAGAGGTTCAAGAGGAAGAGTTGCAAGAAGAGTAAGAGGATGAAGAAGGGCAAGAAGAGGTTGATCCTTGGCCTACGGGCGCTTATAAAGGAATAAACAAAGCACGCCTCTAAGAGTTGGGACAGCCAATCAGAGTGAAGGAACTGAGAAGCGGGAAACTTTCCTTTGTCTTTAGTCGGATCTGATTAGCATGTTTTATGGCCTACTTGAGAATGCAGACCTTTGGGTTTTGGAATAAAAGAAAGAGTCTGATGCATCCTAGCACAGTGAAACAAACCTAGACGGTCTGCAAATTGAAAGACAAAGATTTCGAGACCATTCATGGCTATATTAACTCTTGACATGAAAGCAAGATAAAGATTGCCATGGTTATGTATAGGTAATTACTGATTATAAGCCACTCAATTATCAAACACATCTAAAATGGTTATAACAAAAACATGCATACATATAGGTAAAACACAACACATCTAAAAATGAAAAATAAATAAGTTAAAAGTCACATGGCACAGTCTTTGTGTTCTTGGTATGTGTGTGTGGGTGTGTAAGTGAGTGTCTCTGGGTCTCTATGTGTAAGAATGGGGACTGTTTTACGATGGCATCCTTTGAAATGCGGAGAAGAGCGAGGGTGAGTGAGAATGGTTTGTGCTCCAGAGGTCTTAAACTGTCAGTTCACAGACTCTACGGAGCCGATCCTGTCGAATCACTTTTTCAATCAAAGAATGAATCTGATCGATCATTCATGAGCACCGTCCATACCCTACACGGTGTATGCACTCTTTCGGAGTCTGGCCTTCTCCATGATCTTGACACCTCAGCATGGAGATTAGGAAGGAAAGGCATAGCCCAGCGCGGGGGAGTGACGCGAGCAGGCAGGTAGCGCTCGTCCAATATACTCTTTCTAGGACGAGTGCTCCTGGTCTCCACCGGCCAATCAATACCCAGACGCGAGACCACTCGAGCCACAATCTCAACTAACTCCTCAAACGCCGGCGAGGAGGGTGGCAAATCCTCCCCGACCGGGTCGACACTAGCTAAATCCATCTCATCCGAACTGGATAAAGTCAGTGCCGGAGCCCCAGCACGATCGTCTTTTGGGGAAACCGTGCCCACATTACGCCCGTGACTGGGACCCGCCTCATCTCGTGAGGGCTGAGATAAGGAAGGACCCATCCCAGCTCCCTCAGCGAGATCCATTTGTGATCCCCATGACTGAGAGCGCCGCAAAGCCTCAGCTGCTGCAGGTCCCGAACCTTGGGGCACCGCCAGGAGGGAGCGGAGCATTTCATGTGCGTTTTTTTTTATTCCCTGTCCGTTATAAAACTGTCCGTCTGCTCATCAGCCATACTTTCACACACACAATTCCCTGATTTTTAAACTAGATTTCGTTTCTAAATCACTCTCACACAGACACAGCACGCTGAAGACACTCAGAGCTGTCGCTTCCGGCTTTCGGGCGCGCCTTTATGCTCTCTCATGACGTCACCGGCACGTGCCGGCGGTGACGCATTCACACACGTTCGTCTCTCATTGGTTGCACAGATCTTCACGTGACTAACGTCAGGCTATTTCCCCCAAGCGCTTTGACGCAGCACGAGTTCCCTGAAAGGGAATCTCAAATTCAGTATCTCAGAAAATTTGAATATTACTTAAGACCAATGCAAAGAAAGGATTTTTAGAAATCTTGTCCAACTGAAAATTATGAACAGGAAAAGTATGAGCATGTACAGCTCTCAATTCTTAGTTGGGGCTCCTTTTGCCTGAATGACTGCAGCAATGTGTGGCATGGGGTCGAGCAGTCTGTGCCACTACTCAGGTGTTATGAGAGCCCAGGTTGCTCTGAAAGTGGCCTTCAGCTCTTCTGCATTTTTGTGTCTGGCATATCACATATTCCTCTTCACAATACCCAATAGATTTTCTATGGGGTCAAGGTCAGGCGAGTTTGCTGGCCAGTTAAGAACAGGGATACCAGGGTCCTTAAACCAGGTACTGGTTGCTTTGAAACTGTGTGCAGGTGCCAAGTCCTGTTGGAAAATTAAATCTGCATCTCCATAAAGTTGGTCAGCAGCAGGAAGCATGAAGTGCTCTAAAACTTCCTGGTATACGGCTGCGTTGACCTTAGACTTCAGTAAACACAGCAGACCAACACCACCAGATGACATGGCACCCCAAACCATCACTGACTGGAAACTTTACACTGGACCTCAAAAACATATATTCTAGATTCAAGATTCAAGAGTTTTATTTATCACATACACAGTTATATACAGAATATACAACCGGCAGTGAAATGTAAACAGGTCCGCTCCATGGACAGTGCAAATAACAATTACCAAAAAAACACAAGAAATTATAAAATAGAAATAGAATAAAGGTGCTATGTATACATATGTAGAATTATAAATAAATCAAGTAAAACATAAGAGATGTGGAATAAAATAAGTGGGATAGCAGTGAAGTAAACTGTAGACTATAAAAATAAATACGTGGTTAACAGAAGCATAATGTGCAAACAGGATTATAACGAGTTGTTACATAGTAACAATGAGACCATAAAGTGCAGTGCAATATCAGTATGTGATTTTTATACTGAAGTCAAGTGAAGTCACGTGTTGTTAAGTGACAGCGTTCAGAAGTCTGATGGCCTGGGGGAAGAAACTCCTCCTAAGTCTCTCAGTTTTGGCCATCAGGCTTCGGAAGCGTTTCCCAGATGGCAGCCGGGTGAAGTGAGGGTTAGCATTGTAGTTAATGTCTTTGATGATTTTTGTAGCTCTTCCTCTAAATCGTTTGGTGTAGACGTCCTGCAGAGACGGGCGAGCTGACTCTGAGATGCGCTCGGATAAGCGCACTACTCTTTGCAGGGCTTTGCAGTCTTGACCAGTGCTGTTACCATACCACGCTGAGTCAGTACACTTTCTATCTCCCCTAAATAGAAAGTTTTCAGGATAGCTGGTGAAACCCTGAATTTTCTCAGCTAGCAGAGGTGGTACAGTCTTTGCCTGGCCTTTTTCACCTGTGTCTGGATGTGTGCAGTCCAGGTCAGGTCCTCAGAGTTGTTTACACCCAGGTATTTGAAGCTGCTCACTCTCTCTACCTGTGTCCCGCTGATCATTAGAGGAGAGTATGACCATTGCTGTCTCTTCCTGAAGTCCACAATCAGTTCTTTGGTCTTGCTAACATTCAGAAAGAGACAGTTGTCCTGACACCATGATGTCAGTTGCTCCACCTCGTCCAAGTATGTGGTTTCATTGTTGTTGGAAATGAGGCCCAGGACAACAGTATCATCAGCAAACTTGTTGACAGAGGTGGAGCTGTGTGTGGACAAAGAGTCATGTGTGTAGAGAGAGTAGAGCAGGGGACTGAGGACACAGCCCTGTGGAGCTCCCACACTCAGGGTGATGGAGGTGGAGGTGAACTGTCCTACTCTCAACACCTGAGGTCTACCAGTGAGGAAATCTTCAATCCAGTGGCAGAGAGAAGAGTTCAGGCCGAGATCCAGGAGTTTGGTAGTTAGCTTAATGGGAACTATGGTGTTAAAGGCTGAGCTATAGTCAATAAATAGCAGTCTTACATAGTTCCCACTCTTGCTGTCAATGTGAGTGAGGGTGGAGTGGACAGCGTGAGAGATGGCATCTTCAGTCGATCTATTGGGACGATAGGCAAACTGAAGAGGGTCCAAAGTGCCAGGAATGGAGGAGCAAATGTTGATTTTGATGAGTCTCTCTAGTCATTTAGGCAAGAGGGTTTACTGTTCTTAGGGACAGGGATGATGGTGGATTTTTTGAAGGAGGTTGGGACCACAGATGTAGCAAGGGAATCATTAAAGATGGATGTGAAAAGCCCGGCGAGCTGATCAGCACAGGACCACAGAACACGACCTGAAACACCATCCGGCCCAGCAGCTTTCCTAACATCCACACGCTTGAGTGCCCTCCGAACCTCATCCTCCGAGACAGAGTTCACGTGATTGTTGCTACTCTAAGTGATTCTCTCTGACGCGTCACTCGGCGGCAACGCACTGCCGCGATTACAATCAAAGCGAGTGTAGAAATAGTTTAACTCGTTCACAAGCAACGGATCAGCTCTCACCTCTGCCGAGGATTTAGTTCCAAAAGCACAGATGGTCCTCAGTCCCTGCCACATCCGGCGGGAGTCGTTCAGCTGGAAATGAGACTCCACTCTATCCCTATAATAAATAACAGGATGTTTTATATGGATGTTTATATCCCTATAACAGGATCTTTTATAGTCACTGATGTCCCCTGATAGGAGACTGGCGTTTTATGCGGCAGTTCGTGCGTTCACTGCAGCGCGGATTTAACTGTCCACCCACGGTTTCTGATTTGAGAAGGATGTTATAGTTATAGTTTGTGTGACTTGCTCTATCAGTGTGTTGATGAAGCAGAGCGCCACATCAGTGAGCTCGCTGATGTCAGATGAACTCGCCCGGAACATGTCCCAGTTGACGTCATCAAGAGCTGCCTGTAACGGGATCTCTGAATGTGGTGACACGCATTTAACTTCCCACCTCATCGGGGGTTCCTGAACGAGCCTTTGTTTGTACTCAGGTGCAATGAAAATGGTCCGATTTACCAAAGGCTGGTAGTGAACTAGCCTTGTAGGCGTTCTTAAACAGAGAATAGCAATGATCCAGTGTGTTTTCTCCTCGTGTAGGACAGGAGACATGCTGGTGAAAGTTTGGCAAGACTTTCTTAAGGTTTGCCTTGTTAAAATCACCCGCAACGATGAAAGCAGCATCGGGGTGTCTGTTAATGGAGCCGCTGATGGCATCATGGAGGCCAGATAAAGCCAGTCCTGTGTCTGCCTGTGGTGGAATATAAACCACAGTTGCAACGACCGAAGAAAACTCCCTAGGCAGATAGAATGGGCGGCAAATGATTGTTAAATGTTCCAGATGAGGCGAGCAGGATCGCGAAAGGATGGGGATGTTCCTGGGATCGCACCATTTCTTGTTGATCATGAAACACACTCCACCGCCTTTGGTTTTACCGGCCTCGGCTGTTCTGTCCATCCGAAAAACAGAGAAGTTCCCAGACGACATCACAGCTGTGTCCGGGACCGTGGGCATGAGCCATGTTTCGGACAAACAATAGATGTTACAGTCTCTCATGTCCTGAAATGTCCTCATGTCCCGAAAACTTATCCTGGCTCTAAGATCGTCCATCTTATTCTCCTAGGATTGGACATTTGCGAGCAGAATGCTCGGGAGAGGAGGACTGAATGCTCTTTTCCTGAGTCTGTTGCACGTTTCCCGCTGTGTTTTTTTAATCTTCGCCTTCGACTCGAGTGGCCATTGTTCTACTCGGCGTTCCGGCATATCTCAGGTGGCCACAGAGGATTGATGAAAGTGTACTGAAACAGGTCAGTGTAGCGATAACCAATATCCAAAAGTGTTTTGCTATCATAGCAGACCAAGGAAGATGATAGATTTGTAAAAATTGAGAACAAAAGAGTGTAGAATAATAAAAAAATCAAAGTCTTAGAGGAGCGACCTGAACGGTGACCGAACACAGCGGTGCCATTTTAGCATTCTTAGCATTGTGTGCATCTCCTCTCTTCCTCCAGACTCTGGGACTTTAGGAAATGCTAAATTTACTTTCATCAGAGAAAATAACTTTGGATCACTCAGTAGCAGTCGAGTCCTTTTTGTCTTTAGCCCAGGCAAGACACTTCTGACGCTGTCTTTTGTTCAAGAGTGGCTTGGCACAAGTAATGCGACAGCTGAAACCCATATTTGCATATGGAGGGGTGATTGCGAGATGGATGAGTCCGCGCGAGATTGTTGATGGGGGGGGGGGGGGGGGGGGGGTGTTTGTGGTGCGCGAGATGGATGATGAGTCCGGGCGAGATTCTTGACGGGTGGGGGGGGTTGGGGTGCACGAGATGGATGACGAGTCTGGGCGAGATTGTTGACGGGGGGGGGGGGGGTGGGGGAGGTGGGTGGTTTGGGGGCGAGATGGATGATGAGTCCGCGCGAGATTGAACACACCTCCTCAGCGCCAAAGCAGCAGTGTGTCAAAGCCGCTTGCAGCCGTTCATGGACCGGTCCGCGAATTCGATCCGCGGCCCGGGGGTTGGGGACCACTGTTCTAGTGGACAGAACCGTGGCACTGCTCTCTCTCCCCTGTGTTTGTGTCTCGTTAGTGTCTACCTTGCCTCCTTGTTTCCCGTAATCATTCCCGCTGTCTCTCATCACTACCTTCCCTCATGTGTTGCCTATTTAATCCCGGTGTGTTTGCTCCTTTTGTAATGAATGAATGTAATATACAAGTTTCACTCATATATATATTTATATAATTTTTGTCACATCAAAAATTGAATGCTTGAATGAAGAAAAACAACAAGTTAGAGCTTTGCTAAAGGCATTCTTTAAACATTAAGCTACATAAAAAAATGTCCTTTATGTATATGTGTAAGGTGTGCATGTGTGATGAAGGCACGAGGATGATCACATTTATTAAACATAATTAGCCATGGACAGTTCACACGACACAGTATAAATGATAACAGATAACAAACAAAGACCAAGACAAGGCTTAAATGGGGAGCTAGAAAGTAAACATGACAACCATGAAGACAGGGATGACAGAACCGTGACAATATGTAATTCATAAATGACATAGCAGTTGAAATTCAGCAGCTGAAATTGTTAGGTGACATCGGACAGGACTAACTAGCTCTTTCTAGTCATCCTATGTTCATAGAATTGTGTGATGGTCCTTAAGTGGGTTCCAACTATTGTACTGCACATTGTAACTACTCAACTTAGTTTCAAGTTCTTAAATATGTATACCGCTTGACCACTTCATGTACAAGAAGGGATTCATGCAACTGTTAAAGAAGTGATACATATATATATAGATATATGGGCCATTCTACAGAATTGGTGACAATTGGTGTCCCCCATCCAAAAACCACATTTGACAAGCATTTAAATATTCAAGATGTTTACTAAGATCCTTAAATTATTTATTGAAACGCACAATAATATTTAAAATATTTAAAAGCTTTTTATTTATAATAGCATCATGTATTGGGTACTTTCAATTAGGAGGTGGCTGTCCCAAACCCTTACATGTAAATTTCTACTTGTGAAAATTGTATTTAAATATTTTTTGCATTTTTTTCCATTCTTGTTTTTTAAACGTATCTTTTTGTTTTGTTTTAAAAAATGAAGTTCAAAAAAATTTAGATTTATTCTTTTATTTATAAATCATGAATTTTTATGTAAGAAAACATGTCCCATATTGAATGTTTTTTGTAACAGAGGACTCACAGGCAGGGATCCAATCGCAATGTCTTTATTAAGAATGGTCGTACAGGCAGAGGGTCAGGGCAAACAGAGAGCAATCGTGGTCAGTAATCCAAGCAGGGGTCAGGAAGGCAGGCAGAACAGATACAGAAACGGTAGTCCAGGCGAGAGGTCGAGGCAGGCAGATATCAGACACAAGCGTTATTCCAGGCACAAGGTCTGGGCAGGCAGAACAGGATCAAAAAACAGGTAACAGGCAGAATCAGAACAGATAATCAGGACAGGAATAAACGCTCAGAATGATAGCTATTGCAAATCGAGACTTCGCGGAGAGTGTATGAATGAAGCAGTCTTTTATAGTCTATGAGATTGGTAACAGGTGGCATGAACAAACAGACATGATGGAGTCCAGCTGTGTATGTGTAATCAGTGCAGTGTGATGGTTCCTGGGAAATGTAGTGTGTAGTGAAGTGTCAGTATATGTGTGAGCTCCATCTGGTGGCCATGGAGGGGAGCGCAGAGCTCATAATCATAACAGAGCCCCCCCCCTACGAGCGCCTCCTGGCGTGAGGAAGCGAAAAGGCACCGCGCACCACCATGGCGGCACCCAAAGTTCAATGTTCCAGGGTGGTGCCGGGGGCACGGACCAGGCTAGTTCAGGCAAGGCTGGCGGGTCTGGGAGGTCTGGCAGATCTGAAAGGTCCCCGGACGTAGCCGAACAGCCGAAGAACCCAATCGATGCCGTAGGTTCCGGAGACCGAGGCGTAGGCGTGGTGACGACCTTCTGAGGTTGAGCCAGTGTGCCCGAGGACTGGTGCGGAGCCGGTGTGACTGAAGACAGAGGTGACGACGTCGTGATGGAAGAGCCCACTGGAGCCGAAGGGGTGGAGGTGCAGAGTGTAGTGGGGGTACCGTAAGTCCGTGGTGGAGGTGAGGTGATGACTGACTGAGGAGGAGCCGTTGGGATGAGGGAACCCGGTGGAGCTACCAGGTCGAGGGTCACGGGTGAAGCCGAGGACGGGAGGAGCCAGGACGAAGCCGGTAGGTCGACGGGCCGAGGTGGAGAGAAGGGGTCTGAGGCTGGAGGCGGAGTCAGGGATTCCCCGACTGCCGTCGAGGCTGGAGGCGGTAGGACCTGCAGCGGTACCACCCAGCAGGATGCATCCAGCGACGGCGCAGGACTGACGATCTCCGGTGGAGACAGGGCAGGAGGACTGGCAGACACAAATAGGGACAGAGATGATAATGGGTGGGATAGGGTGGGAAGCGGTACCTCTGGCTCTGGTTGACGGGTCGTTGCAGGCTCTGGCGGCTCTGGCTGACGGGTCGTTGCAGGCTCTGGCGGCTCTGGCTGACGGGTCGTTGCAGGCTCTGGCGGCTCTGGCTGACGGGTCGTTGCAGGCTCTGGCGGCTCTGGCTGACGGGTCGTTGCAGGCTCTGGCGGCTCTGGCTGACGGGTCGTTGCAGGCTCTGGCGGCTCTGGCTGACGGGTCGTTGCAGGCTCTGGCGGCTCTGGCTGACGGGTCGTTGCAGGCTCTGGCGGCTCTGGCTGACGGGTCGTTGCAGGCTCTGGCGGCTCTGGCTGACGGGTCGTTGCAGGCTCTGGCGGCTCTGGCTGACGGGTCGTTGCAGGCTCTGGCAGGTCCGCGAAGGCCGGCGGCGGCTCTGGAATGTCCCGGAAGTCCAGCGGCGGGTCGGGCCACGACTGCTCTGGCAGGTCGGGCCACGGCAGCTCGGCCTCTGGTTCTGGCGGGTCGGGCCACGGCAGCTCGGCCTCTGGTTCTGGCGGGTCGGGCCACGGCAGCTCGGCCTCTGGCTCTGGCTGGCGGATCTCTGGATCTGGCTCTGGCTGGCGGATCTCTGGATCTGGCTCTGGGGCAGTGGCAGTGGCAGAGGTAGCCCTGTGCATCCTCCAGGCACGTAGGGTTGCCAAAACAAAAAAACAGTCTATGGCCCTCTTGGCCATGGCTGGGGGGACAGGTTGGTTGGTTGGATCAGACATGGCCGGAAAAAGAAAAGAAAAAAAAAGACAGCTGGATCTAGAGCGGCGAAGTCTTCTGTAACAGAGGACTCACAGGCAGGGATCCAATCGCAATGTCTTTATTAAGAATGGTCGTACAGGCAGAGGGTCAGGGCAAACAGAGAGCAATCGTGGTCAGTAATCCAAGCAGGGGTCAGGAAGGCAGGCAGAACAGATACAGAAACGGTAGTCCAGGCGAGAGGTCGAGGCAGGCAGATATCAGACACAAGCGTTATTCCAGGCACAAGGTCGGGGCAGGCAGAACAGGATCAAAAAACAGGTAACAGGCAGAATCAGGACAGGCATAAACGCTCAGAATGATAGCTATTGCAAATCAAGACTTCGCGGAGAGTGTATGAATGAAGCAGTCTTTTATAGTCTATGAGATTGGTAACAGGTGGCATGAACAAACAGACATGATGGAGTCCAGCTGTGTATGTGTAATCAGTGCAGTGTGATGGTTCCTGGGAAATGTAGCGTGTAGTGAAGTGTCAGTATATGTGTGAGCTCCATCTGGTGGCCATGGAGGGGAGCGCAGAGCTCATAATCATAACAGTTTTAGTCCATTGGGTGAGACTGATTTTAACCACAGCCCTACATTTTTGATCAGGAAATATTCCTATGTCCATCTCTCTCATATGCTATATGGTGAGTAGATTGATCCCATCATTTTGAGGTAAATGTGTTCTAAAGTCTGAAAATCTGTGTGTAACTTTAAGGAATGTCACTGCCAAACACATTTTTTCTGCTATTAATTATTTTTTGGATAGTTGTTATTTTTTGGATGTTATTCTATAAAATTTAGTTTTTGTATGTGTACAACTGTTCTGATCAGTGATTGCTAACCATGTGCTGATTTGCATCTTCGAGCTAGGCTCAACATTTTTGTACACTGTAAAAAATCCAACTTATGTTTTGTATGACAAATTCAGCTTTTAAAGTTTAATCAACTATTTAAAAAAAAAAAAAGTTGAGATAACTCAAACATAGTTTGTACAACTATTGGCCCTAAGTTGAGAAAACTCAAAAATGTTCTGCAGCTTGTTGCCTTAAACTTTTATGTTTTCTCAACTTTTTTTTACAGTGTACAGTTATGCAAATCATTACTACTGTAGTATGTTTTAGTAGTGTTTTAGTATGCAAGTTAAAATTATGTAATGTGATAAGGTTACAATTAAGGGTGGAGTCAATGATATGTAACAGTCCGACTCTCATACCGGCGGACCAGGGTTTGAGTCCCGCTTGGAGTGGTCGATTCGAACAGGAGGGGTTATAGATAGGATGATAGCGTTGGATTGTTAGGTTGTTGTCAATAATGTTAATTTCTATGATATTAATGCCTAGAAAGACTACAAGAGAGAGACAGAGAGTGTCTCTATGTGGTTCTAGAGAATTATCTGAATGAATATGTTATACACTCACCTAAAGGATGATTAGGAACACCTGTTCAATTTCTCATTAATGCAATTATCTAATCAATCTAATCAACATGGCAGTTGCTTCACTGCATTTAGGGGTTGGTCCTGGTCAAGACAATCTCCTGAACTCCAAACTGAATGTCAGAATGGGAAAGAAAGGTGATTTAAGCAATTTTGAGCGTGCCATGGTTGTTGGTGCCAGACGGGCCGGTCTGAGTATTTCACAATCTGCTCAGTTACTGGGATTTTGCCTTGTTTATGCTAGAGATCAGAGGAGAACGAGCTGACTGATTCAAGCTGATAAAAGAGCAACTTTGACTGAAATAACCACTCGTTACAGCCGAGGTATGCAGCAGAGCATTTGTGAAGCCACAACACGCACAACCTTTAGGTGGATGGGCTACAACAGCAGAACACCCCACGGGTACCACTCATCTGCGCTACAAATAGGAAAAAGAGGCTACAATTTGCAAGAGCTCATCAAAATTGGACAGTTAAAGACTGGAAAAATGTTGCCTGGTCTGATGAGTCTCGATTTCTGTTGAGACATTCGGATGGTAGAATCAGAATTTGGCGTAAACAAAATGAGAACATGGATCCATCATGCCTTGTTACCACTGTGCAGGCTGGTGGTGGTGTAACGGTGTAGGAGATGTTTTCTTGGCACACTTTAGGCCCTTTAGTGCCAATTGGGCATCGTTTAAATGCCACAGCCTACCTGAGCATTGTTTCTGACCATGTCCATCCCTTCAGGACGACCATGTGCCCATCCTCTGATGCTGCTTCCAGCAGGATAATGCACCATGTCACAAAGCTCGAATCATTTCAAATTGGTGCCTTGAACATGACAATGAGTTCACTGCACTAAAATGGCCCCACAGTCACCAGATCTCAAACCAATAGAGCATCCTTGGTATGTGGTGAAACGGGAGCTTTGTGCCCTGGATGTGCATCCCACAAATCTCCATAAACTGCAAGATGCTCCTATTAATATGGGCCAACATTTCTAAAGAATGCTTTCAGCACTTTGTTGAATCAATGCTACGTAGAATTAAGGCAGTTCTGAAGGCGAAAGGGGGTCAAACACAGTATTAGTATGGTGTTCCTAATAATCCTTTAGGTGAGTGTACGTGCTGACTGCATATGTGCAACATAATATGTTGCAACAAAATGTTGAATGTCTGATTCAACTATGGCAAACTAAGTGTTGTGGTCACTACCAAAACATTGCTGTCACTACCGAAAATGTGCAGTCACTACCAAAACATGAAAAGTTTTGTCAAAAATAAAGTATATTGAATTATCAACTAAGACGTTATGATAGTGTTTGGTTTAATGCATATTCAACCTAATGAATCCTTAACTTTGAAATCAGTATGAAAAACTTTATGCCTTCTACAAAGAAAGATTGGGTTCAAAATACTACAAATCTCATAAATTACACTTAAAATATTTTTATTCTGTAGAATGGCCCATATACAAACTCCCTTTTTTTCTTAGCATTTTCTTATCGGTTATGTTGATTCTTTTATGATGGCAACCCCTGATATCTCGAGCACAAAAGAGGGACAAAGTCACCACTTAACATCTGTTATCTCGATCCCCAAGCATAATAGTACCCGAGTTCACTACGCATGCGCTCAGTTTGCGTTGCACATGCATCATGGTCTGTATGGACGCTCACTCCAATAATGCTTCACTCATTCGTGTGGCACAGTGCCGTGCAGCCGCAGAAGAACTTGCGCAAAAATCCAGCTTTACAGATGCTATCTTGGAAGAGGAGGCACAGGAGTTAACCTTTACTGTCCAGGAATTCCCAGATTACATTAACACAGAAAAAGACGTCGTTACTGATAGAAGTTTAGAAGCCTTTGTTTTCAAGCAGATGGTTAAAGGCAAAAAGCAACAAAGCATTTTAGACTTTGTAAAGAAACCATAGTAACCGCGTGTGCAGTACTTTTCAGAACTGTGTCTGAGCGAAATTATGTTGAAATTATGAAATTATGTTTTATGAGCGAATGTGTTTATGTGCATTGTGACAATGTTTTATGCTGTGAGCAAAATTTTGTTTGCAATGTTGGAGAATATAATTAAAGGTTTGTATGGAGAATTATGGGTGGTTTTTATTGTATACTGGCAAATCTTGTAACGGCTGTCAGAGTGGTTGACGACTGCCCAGATGTTAAATAAACTGGTCACACTGCACACAAGTTTCGTACCCAAAACACTATATACGCCGTCTTAAAGGTACATTCCCAACATAAACAAAGTAGCTGTTTTTATTTATGCATTTGGCAACGCTTTTATCCAAAGCTAAGTAAATCACATTCAAGGTACACATTGATATTCAAATTAGTCATCACTTTCCCTGGGAATCGAACAAAATGGCAAAAACACAATTATTTTATTTTATTTGACTGTTGTATAAAGTCAGTGCCACATTTTTAATTACCTACTAGTCTGCATCACATAGTGAATCTTGCTGTGTTGTTGTATAATGAGGTATATGCTCCATAATGCCCTCATGTCGTTAAAAAAGCAATTACAATATTATCATAGAAGATATAATGTTACAATACATAGGCAAGTAACAGGATGTGTGCGATGCGGAGTGTATGAGGACAAGAGCAGGGATAAACTCAAAAATCAAAAACTCAAACAAAAGACTTTAAATATAAACAAAAGAACCACACATGTGCATAAGCTGAACAAAACAAGACTAAGGAGAACTCGGGTGACAGGCCGGACATCCACACACACCAAAGCAGACAAACTAATTTCATTAACAACTGAAAAACACAAGGGAAATGCAAAGAGTGATTTATACATGAGGGAAATGATGAACACCAGGGAGACTAACGAAAAACTGATGACATTAAGGGTGCAGGGAGTGAAACGATGACACGATAGACAGGAAATTAAACGATGACAAGACTGACAGGAAGTGACAAAAAAGACCCAGACAGAAGGGAACAAGTGTTATATATAGTGCTTACCCCTAACTTCAGTTACATGTGCAAGTCATAAAGGTTTAAAAAGTTGTGATCATTAATAATACTAATAGATTCAGTATGCAACCAATTCAAAATTGGGAATCGAATTTGTATGCAGCGTTTTTAATAGTTTTCTTTCTACTTTATTTGTATCCAGAAACCCAACCTGAAGCCTTATAAAGCATTGCAATCTTCAGTATGTGCATACATTTTATTGTCTTCGGTATCTGGGTATCAACCACTGTCAACTCCATTTATTTTCCTAACTTGCCAATTGCAGACTTCATCTTCATCTTAGTCATCATCTACAACATTGTTTCTGCCTTTAACAAGAATGCTTGGCACTTCGGTGGTGACTAGTTATATAATACACTATTAATAATTTAATAAAAATAATAATTCATGACCATATTTATGATGTGAATTATGGACATAATTTATGTCCCCCCTTTCAACCTGCCGCTCAAACTGACCGGTCAATGTTTTGACAGACAGTTGCTTATAGAGTGAATGTGTGGGTGTTGTTAGACCACTTGGCTGACCGCTGGCGGTCAATGATTGTTCTATGGTTAGATTTATAACTCAATGTCACAGAGAGAAAAGTCAGAGTGCCAATCAAATAAAGGCTCAATTGATTTTTAGTTAGATATGTGGGGAGGTTATATCTCAACCATTTTTTGTCATTTTGTTAACATTGCTCCACTTCTGGATTTTTGGTCTTCTGAAAGACTTAAAAAAAGTATGGCTTGTTCAAATGAAGAATTCTTGAAGAATTAATTAATTATTCATTCACTCCACTTTAAAATATCTGAGTAATTTGGAAAATGCTGATTTAAACATTTAAAATATTTAAAAACTGTTCAAACTGTATTTTACTATACTATATTATGATTAGGCTTCAAGTTAATTACATCCATGTTCAGCTGAGTCAAAATACAACAACAAAACCACAAAAAAATGTGTTAGAAGCCGAGAGCACTGTGATCAGAACTTTCAGACTTCGGTCGGCGCGAGGGCAATGGAGTCACCGTTGACTCCTGAACTGGACTTGGCTGTTCAAGCGTTGTCAGGCCGAAAATTTGACCTCCGCTCCAGTGAGCTCTGCTTGAAAGAAAGTGGTTCCTCTGAACACCTTGTTCTGCCACAAGCGTTGAGTGCTGTTTCCTTCTATGCTCTACAGGAACAGCTGCAGGAATAGTGCTGGCTGTGAGCCCAGCCAGTCTTGGAGTTCAGTAGCGCCTAAGCGTAATAAGCCTAGTAGTTGCGGCTCTAGGTCTCTGCATTGCGGACTCTAGAACGAGCGTGGTTTGGCCTCGGCCCCCAGTGCCTTGAGGCCTCCGTTCTCTAGTAGCTCCGGCCTGGGTCACTGCAGGTCATGGGACAGTTGCCCTGGGGTCATTGTTTGCTGGCTTTTACCTATTAAGTGCAGTCACGCCTTTCAGCATGGCGCTGTTGGTATTCTGTTCCCCAAAGTGACCCCTAGAGGAAGAAAGCATAGAGTTCCCTTTCGAAAGGGAACGTCTCAGGTTACTATTGTAATCATAGTTCCTGAAAAGAGGGAACAAGACACTGTGTCCCTTTGCCATGTTTCATGCCTTCCTGCATGCATCTCCTTCAGATTTGAAAGATAATGACTTTCTGTTTAGGTACCCTTCATACCTGCAGTCGCACCTGTGGTGACGTCATAGGCGGCTGCCGGCCAATGTCAAGTTCATTGTCTTGATTGTATTATTGCTTTCAAACACCTGTCATACCGTAGGTATTCCCCAAAGCGACCCCTAGGGGAAGCAGCATCTCGTTCCCTCTTCTCAGGGAACTGTGGTTACAATAGTAACCTGAGACATTTTGAAATTGCAATATATCTTTATTTTTTGTGTTCAAGGGAGCATATTGAACTTACCAGTTGTAGCCTATAAAAGGTCTCTGAATTTTACAATAATAGTGTAATTCCCTCCTCATTGGCTGGGCATTAAAAATTAAGCCTATAACCTTGTAGGGAACTAGAACTATATACTATAGTTAAAAATCTTAAGTAGAACTAAAGTTTAATCTCAAAAGAATAACTAACTAGATTAGAACAATACTAGATAAAGCAAAAAAACAACATAGCAACAAAGTACTAGAACCAAGAATTTAATTCACAACTAGAGCAAGTGCTGAGATAGAGCACAGCTACTGACAAGTGCACAAGACTACAGGGAGTGCAGAATTATTAGGCAAGTTGTATTTTTGAGGATTAATTTTATTATTGAACAACAACCATGTTCTCACTGAACACAAAAAACTCATTAATATCATAGCTGAATATTTTTGTATCAATATTTTTAGTTTTTAGTTTTAGCTATTTTAGGGGGATATCTGTGTGTGCAGGTGACTATTACTGTGCATAATTATTAGGCAACTTAACAAAAAACAAATTTATACCCATTTCAATTATTTATTTTTACCAATGAAACCAATATAACATCTCAACATTCACAAATATACATTTCTGACATTCAAAAACCAAACAAAAACAAATCAGTGACCAATATAGCCACCTTTCTTTGCAAGGACACTCAAAAGCCTGCCATCCATGGATTCTGTCAGTGTTTTGATCTGTTCACCATCAACATTGCGTGCAGCAGCAACCACAGCCTCCCAGACACTGTTCAGAGAGGTGTACTGTTTTCCCTCCTTGTAAATCGCACATTTGATGATGGACCACAGGTTCTCAATGGGGTTCAGATCAGGTGAACAAGGAAGCCATATCATTAGATTTTCTTCTTTTATACCCTTTCTTGCCAGCCACGCTGTGGAGTACTTGGACGCGTGTGATGGAGCATTGTCCTGCATGAAAATCATGTTTTTCTTGAAGGATGCAGACTTCTTCCTGTACCACTGCTTGAAGGTGTCTTCCAGAAACTGGCAGTAGGACTGGGAGTTGAGCTTGACTCCATCCTCAACCTGAAAAGGCCCCACAAGCTCATCTTTGATGATACCAGCCCAAACCAGTACTCCACCTCCACCTTGCTGGCGTCTGAGTCGGACTGGAGCTCTCTGCCCTTTACCCTCTGCCCTCTCTGCCCTTTTTTCCAGCCACGGGCCCATCCATCCTCACTCTCATTTCATCAGTCCATAAAACCTTAGAAAAATCAGTCTTGAGATATTTCTTAGCCCAGTCTTGACGTTTCAGCTTGTGTGTCTTGTTCAGTGGTGGTCGACTTTCTGCCTTTCTTACCTTGGCCATGTCTCTGAGTATTGCGCACCTTGTGCTTTTGGGCACTCCAGTGATGTTGCAGCTCTGAAATTTGGCCAAACTGGTGGCAAGTGGCATCTTGGCAGCTGCACGCTTGAATTTTCTCAGTTCACGGGCAGTTATTTTGCGCCTTGGTTTTTCTGCACGCTTCTTGCGACCCTGTTGACTATTTTGAATGAAACGCTTGATTGTTCGATGATCACGCTTCAGAAGCTTGGCTATTTGAAGACTTCTGCATCCCTCTGCAATATATCTCACTATTTTTGACTTTTCTGAGCCTGTCAAGTCCTTCTTTTGACCCATTTTGCCAAAGGAAAGGAAGTTGCCTAATAATTATGCACACCTGATATAGGGTGTTGATGTCATTAGACCACACCCCTTCTCATTACAGAGATGCACATCACCTAATATGCTTAATTGGTAGTAGGCTTTCCAGCCTATACAGCTTGGAGTAAGACAACATGCATAACGAGGATGATGTGGTCAAAATACTAATTTGCCTAATAATTCTGCACTCCCTGTATACCACAAGGGACATGAAACAAACCAGCAAGGACACGAGGGAAATGAGCACAATATGAGGAGAGCTGCACATGAGGATCAGGTGAACACAATCAAGTGAACAAGGGCTAGACAAGGATTAAACCAGATGGCATAGTAATGAGGAGGGAGTACATGGCCAACACAAAGCAAGACGTGTTCAGGGACAAGACAAGCAACAAAACATTGAGCAGAGACAAGACAGATAAGATTGTCAGGAAAGGAACCTGACATTTTTGCAGAACTGGGATTCTTAGAATGACTTAAAATTTCAACAAACTTGTTTCAAGTTTTCAACAAACAATTTTTTCAAATTACAACAAACAAGATGCTGCACTGCTGTTGTTTCCTGTTTGCTCGAGGGGATTGCGTTTGTTTGCGTCGTATAGACTTGTTTTTGTGTTAGATTTTAAACTCGACGTTCGTTCTTATTGCTAAATACAATACAATACTAGATTATTTAATAAAACTGTAATCGTTAGCTTTAATCTTAGTCACTAAACGCGTTAGCATTGTGCTATCTTACTGTCCATACATACAGCGTTTTCTCGCTCGCGCCTTTTTTCCCCGAGTTCATCAAACAACTGGTGAATTGGATCAACACACACGGTGTGTCATGTCATCTCTTATAATTGTTACATGTACTACCTGCTTTATGCATACTCTTTCTGTCTCTGTCAGCAGCAAGGGCTTCATATGTGATAAATGTAGGGACATAGTCAGGCTGACAGAGAAGATCTCAGAATTAGAGACACGCATCCAAAATTTAATCGAGGATAGTAAGAATGCAAGGGCTTTAGATACTGCTTTGGATGCGACTAGCTTAGCAAACCCTGTACATAGTTCGGTTCCGGCTGTAGAGCCAGTAAGCAGGGCAACTGGGTGACTGTGAGACGGCATAATCGCGGGTCAAAAAACTACTGTTACATTCCGATCAGAACATCAAACAGGTTCTCCCCACTCAGTGATGCACCCACTGAGAAACCTGTTGAAAGTACCCTAGTGATTTTCGATTCTATTACTCGGAATGTGAAAATTGAGACTCCAGCCACCATAGTCACGTTTGCCGGGAGCCAGAGCGCCTGACGTCAAAACAAATTTAAAAGTGCTGGCTAAGGCTAATCGTAAATATTCTAAGATTGTTATTCACGTCGGCGCTAATGATGTCCGACTTCGCCAGTCGGAGATAACTAAAACTAATATTAAAGAGGTGTGTGAACTCGCAAGTACGATGTCAGGCACTGTAATTTGCTCTGGCCTTCTTCCTATGTGCAGGAGTGATGAGATGCTTAGCAGATTATCCTCACTCAATGGCTGGATGTCTAAGTGGTGCCCGCAGAATAACATAGGGTTCATAGACAATTGGAAAAGTTTTTGGGGCAGACCTGACCTGTTGAAAAGAGATGGTATTCATCCCACCTGGGATGGTGCCGCTCTTCTCTCTAGTAATTTGGCACATAGTCTTAGAGCTAAACCTTGACTAACTGGGGTCCAGGTCAGGAAGCAGACAAACTGGCTTTACAAACAACTAAGAACGGATATAACACAAATGAACAAATGATAAAGCTTGGGTTACTGAATATATGTTCCCTTTCCTCAAAAGCACTTATTGTAAATGATATGATTACAGACCATAAACTACATGTGCTGTGTTTGACAGAAACCTGGCTAAAACCAGATGATTACATTACTTTAAATGATTCCACCCTTCAAGATTACTGTTATAAACATGAGCCTCGTCTGAAAGGTAAAGGAAGAGGTGTTGCTGTAATTTATATTAACACGATCAGTACTTCTCAAAGGTCTAATTTGAAATATAATTATTTTGAAGTGATGGTCCTTAATGTAAAATTATATAGTGCAAGTAATAATTCCTGTTTAACTTTTGTGCTGGCTATTCTATACAGGCCACCAGGGCACCATACAGACTTTATCAAAGAATTTGCTGATTTTCTCTCAGACTTAGTAATGTCTGCAGATAAAGTCATAATTGTCTGTGATTTTAATATCCATGTAGATAATGAAAAAGACGCATTGGGATTGGCATTTAGAGACATCTTAAACTCTATTGGAGTTACACAACATGTATCAGGACCCACTCATTCTCGTAATCATACATTAGATCTAATATTGTCGCATGGGATTAATGTTGATACTGTTCAAATTCTGCACCAGAGCGATGACATCTCAGATCCTTACTTAGTTACGTGTAGATTACCATTAGCCAAAGTCGAAAAACGAACTCCCTGTTATAAATATAGTAGAACTATCACTCCTAACACAAAAGATAGCGTTATAAATAATCTTCCTGATCAGTTTCATCTACTTAACATCCCAGATAGCCTAGAAGAACTTGATGTTGCAAAAGAAACTATTAACTCTCTCTTTTCCAGTACTTTAGACACTGTTGCTCCGTTGCGCTTAAAGAAGATTAAAGAAAATAGTCCAACACCGTGGTACAACGAACACACACGGGCCCTCAAGAGAGCAGCCAGAAAAATGGAGCGGAGCTGGAAAAAAACTAAGCTTGAGGTTTTTCGCATTTCATGGAAAGACAGCTCTGTTGCATTCAGAAAGGCCTTAAAATCAGCTAGATCTGCTTACTTTTCTACCGTCTTAGAAGAAAACAAATACAACCCTAGGTATTTATTTGATACAGTAAAGAAAAATTCCACTCCTTCATTGCTATTGGGGAAGAAGAATTATCTAAACTCGTTAAATCATCAAAATCAACAACATGTATGCTAGACCCAATACCAACTAAGCTACTGAAAGAGATGCTTCCAGAAATCATAGATCCTCTTCTTAATACAGTATTGTTAATTCATCTTTGGCATTAGGATACGTACCAAAAACCTTTAAACTAGCCGTAATTAAACCGCTTATTAAAAAACCACAACTTGATCCTACAGAATTAGTTAATTACAGGCCAATATCAAATCTACATTTTTTGTCAAAAATTCTAGAAAAGGCAATATCTTCACAACTATGTTCCTTTCTAGAAAGAAACAGCATCTACGAGGATTTCCAGTCAGGATTTAGACCATATCACAGTACTGAGACTGCTCTCATTAGAGTTACAAATGATTTGCTTTTATCATCCGATCGTGGTTGTATCTCTCTGTTAGTGTTACTGGACCTTAGTGCTGCATTTGATTCAATCGACCACAAAATCCTTCTAAATAGACTTGAAAATGATGTTGGCATTAGTGTAGTTGCATTAGCCTGGTTCAAATCGTACTTATCTGACCGTTATCAGTTTGTAGCAGTAAATGAGGAGATGTCATATCGATCACGGGTTCAGTTCCTCAAGGTTCAGTACTAGGACCATTGCTTTTCACCCTGTACATGCTTCCTTTGGGTGCAATTATTAGGAAGCATGGCATTAGCTTTCACTGTTACGCTGATGATACTCAGCTCTATATTTCTTCTCATCCTGATGAAACGTACCAATTCACTAAATTAACAGAATGCATAACTGATATAAAAAATTGGATGACTAATAACTTTTTACTGCTTAATTCTGAAAAAAACAGAGATTCTAATTATTAAACCAAAAAGTTCTGCACGTAATAATCTAGACTACTGCCTAACACTCGATGGCTGTTCTGTCAAGTCTTCGTCGTCAGTTAGAAACCTGGGTGTGCTCTTTGATACCAATCTTTCATTTGAAAGCCACCTTTCTAGCATCTGTATAACGGCATTCTTCCATCTTAAAAATATATCTAAATTGTGACATATGCTCTCAAAGACAAATGCGGAAAAGTTAGTTCATGTGTTCATGAGTTCAAGGCTAGATTATTGTAATGCTTTACTAGGTGGTTGCCCTGCACGCTTAATAAAAAATTCCATCTGGTCCAAAACGCAGCAGTTCGAGTTCTTACTAGAACCAGGAAGTATGAGCATATCAGCCCAGTTCTGTCAAACCTGCACTGGCTTCCTATTAATCACCGAATACATTTTAAAATCTTGCTAATGACTTACAAAGCATTAAATGGTTTAGCTCCACAGTACTCGAGCATCTCTTAACACATTATAGTCCTTCATGTCTATTGCGATCCCAAATTTAGCTCCTAAACTCTGGAACAGTCTTCCTAATACAGTTCGGGAAGCAGACACACTCTGTCAGTTTAAATCTAGACTAAAAACACATCTCTTCAAACTGGCATACACATAACACATTATACATACATTTTTAATCCAAATCATGTAAAATGATTGTTAGGCTGCATAATTTAGGTCAGCCGGAACATTCCCATAACATCTGATGTACTCGATACATCAGAAGAAGAATGGCATCTACGCTGATATTATTCTCTGTTTATTCCGAGGTTACTGTGGTCAGCCGGATCCAGGCCGTATCCAGATCAGATGAAGGACCTGCACCTGGACACGAGCACAGCACTGCCCTGAAGTGTCTGCGGCGATCGTGACTATACTAAACCCTCCCCTGTGTAGATCATGAACCCATCTCAATTCGGACCTAATTAGAATTAATATTAGACTTGAATTATCAATATAATAATCAAACTATCAATCAATCAAATCAATCTATAATCAAAACTTAACACTTAATATTCATCAATTGTATTAATTTGCCTGCTCTTTTAAGGCTGCTGTTCAGCCAAACAAATTTTGTTTATAATGTTTTCATGTGACCACTGTAAAGCTGCTTTGAAACAATCTGTATTGTAAAAAGCGCTATATAAGTAAAGGTGACTTGACTTGACAAACTGTTTTCTAAATATCCTGTGGCAATTTGTAATGAAATCTCTCAATAAACATTTACGCTTGTCTTTGTGTACTTCTAGACATAACAGCTTTTAAAAATGCTTACACTAAAAGTGGTAAGACATTATTGTCCCTGCATGTCTGTTTATGGTTTAAATATACCTCATTTGATCACTTAGTATAGTATACTATATACATAGTATATATATATATATTATACATATAGTTTACAATTGAATTTCTGTTTAATTTGTGATGCAGATTATTTCAAAGTGGTTTCACAATAGTAAAAAATCTAAATATGCTGTAATGCAGCTCTAACAGGCCAATATTGTCAGTCCAGTATTAAATCAGTTCAGTAAATGTAAAGTTTATAAATTGTGCATACATATGATGTACAGTGTATTTATGTGCATCTTTGTGAAATAAAGTGCACTTCAGTATAGTTTTATGAAGTGTGCTTATTACACAAATAATATACTTTAAAGGAACATTCTTAATTGTGAATTAACTATAATATTTTCAACTAACTAAATGCATATTATAGGTAATTAATTTCATATTTATCACAGATTTAGCTCATATTAAGTGCAATTAGTTGAATTCTTGAACTTGAACACTTAAGTGGGACTTTAATACATCTTTATGTGTACTTTCAGAATTGCTTCTAGTGTCTTTAAAATATAGTTAAAGTGCACTCAGTAAGTATAGTAAAAATGTATGCATTATGTAATATTCTAACATGTGTCCCTGTTTCTGTCTGGGTCTTCTTTGTCACTTCCTGTCAATCTTTTTCATTGTTTCACTTCCTTTCTATCGTGTCATCGTTTCACTCCCTACACCTGTCGTGTAATCTGTCATTAGTCTCACCAGCTGTTCCACATCTCGTGTCTCCCTTATATTCTCCCTAGTTGTGATGTTTCTTGATTATGTCGTGTGTTGATTTGTCTATGTAAATCAGAGTTTCTAGTGGTTTGTTTAAGTTTAGTTTATTGCACATGTGTGCTTTTGTTTTGTTATTTGAAATATTTTGTTTTCAGTTTGTCAATAAAAGTGTTTCCGTTTGAATCCTGCTGCTCCTCGCATCTGCTGCATCACACACCAGCACGATTCGTTACAGAACAACCGACTAGGTTCGTCGCCTAATAAAGACGTCAGACGTTATTGACTTTTTTATTTAAGTGAAACAATTAAGTGAAACAATTTTATTTAAGTGAAACAATGTCTGTTCTTTCTCATCCCAACCCGCTAACTCCTTAGCGACCTTAGATCTTATGATGAGCCCAAATTTCAAATGAGTAGCAAATACTCCTGCTTACGTACAATAATTAATAATGTAGAGTATGGACGGTGTTCATGAATGATCGATCAGATTCATTATTTGATTGAAAAAGTGATTTCACAGATGGCTCCAGCCAGTCTGCGGATCGACAGTTGAATGCCTTTAAAACACAAACCATCCCTCTCTTCTCTGCATTTCAAAGGACACCCTCATAAAACAGCTCCCATCCTCACTCACACATACCTAAAAAAAAACACCCAGGAACACCCACACTTAGTAATTTTCCATTTTTATGTATGTTGTGTTTTTCCTATATGTATGCATGTATAGCAACATTTATGTGTTCTATATTTCTTTTGGATTTGGTCAGGTTTTTGTCCACGTTGGAACTACGTTCTGTTCAACACGTCGATGCAAGATGGCGAGCCTTTCCAGTGAGAACTGAGTGATTGTGAAAGTGAGATTGTCCTTTTCTAACCAACAACAGAGAAATTGGGTATGAAAGAACTGATTTCTTGCTAGTGTGTACTGCTGAGTTACGAACGGACATTTTCCCCCGAACTGGATCGAGTCCGTTGATGCGAATCTTTGATCCAAATCGTTTTGAATCGATTATTTTGAACTGAATCTTTGAATCAAATATTTGAACTCTGAATCGTTTGAATCGATTTTTTGAACTTTAATCTTTTGAATTGGATTTTTGATCTGAACCTTTCAAATTGAGTTTCCAAACTGAGTTTTACACTGTTTTCTTCTTGATTGTTTTTTTTTTCCTTTGTTATTCTTCTGAACTGTCCAATTTTGTGTATGTTAATCATTGTAAGATTTAAGTGTTTTTCATTTTAGAGAGTTTTCTTAGTTTAAAGGGTGCGCCTGACCAATCAGTTTACAAGGGTTTTCATCAATTTGAATTTATTTCATGTAATTGTGAGAAATTATTCTGTTTATTTCCCTTTTAGTTTAATAATTTATTTTTACTGTATTGGTTATTTAAATAAAAATTTGGTTTATGTTGTACAAGTAAAGTCTTTATTACGCCTATTGGCCTGTTTTGATTATTAGTGAGCCTTGTGCTACACATGCTTTTTGTGATAACTGTTTTAGCTGTGTGTATATAATGGTTATAACCAATATAATGGTTCCCTTTTTCAACCAATCTGTGTATGTTTTGTTTATTGTTTGTCGATTATTAAAATATATATATATTCACACTGTAACGGAACGGGTTGGTGTGTGATGCGAGAACAGGATGCAGGCAAGATTCCAATCCAAACTTATTTAATAATAATAAACTGAAAACAAAACACTTTAAATAACCAACCAAAACAAGCATGCATGTGCATTAACTTGGACTAGAATAAAACTCAAAACAAGAAACACGGCAGGAGAAACAGGCAAACATCCACACACGATTAACATTACTTCTTTATTAAACAATATCAACAACCGACAAACACAAGGGAAATGCACAAGTGATTTATACACAAGGGGAAACAGCAACACCTGGGAGACTAACGAGGAAGTGATTACAAGACAGGTGTAGGGAGTGAAACAATAACCCGAGAGACAGGAAGTGGAACAAAGGCAAGACTGACAGGAAGTGACAAAGAAGACCCAGACAGACAGGAACAGTGTTACACACACGTGATTGTCTTTGAACTGCTCATCCATATGTCACTTTTACGATGAACAAACCCTGTTACAAATTAACGGAAAGATCCTTCTTTGTGGCCAAAATAAACCTTTCCAGAGTTCTTATAAGGTAAATAGTTGCTGGACAATTATCTGTCCTTTTGAACTCAATTCTAGAATTAAAGAAATTCTACAAGCTGAATCAAGCCATAGATATTAATAATTGTTATAATCCGTTATAATTAACTGTTAATATCCAAATTCCCCTTTGTGCCGATTCATGTATGCTTGATCATAACACGATTAAAAGCATGCATAAATCCCGCACCATTTCCCTTGAGCTAGATTCGCTACAATAATAGTGCATTAAATGCAATACATTTGAAATTTGGGGATTTCAAGGACCCTCCTCAGAGGGGACAACCTTCCCAATGATGCCGGATGTTCGGGCGGGAACTGGAAATTCTCACCTCGGAGACAACAGGGGTGGCACAATGGCCTACTGAGGTCACAGAAAAAACCAAGGTGCCAAGGTACCAAGGTAATAACCAAGGTGCATAGGCACATAACCAAGGTGCATAGGCACAGCTTTGTGCCCTTGATTGTGAGAGGTGGGTTGCCAATATGGGAAAACCTTTTGGTTTTGATCCACCACTGAAGTACACGGTATTTAGCATTCTACCTTACTCTGGCTCATGGGAGCAGGAATAACACCTAGATGCTGGACTGCTAACTGCTGTGACTGAAGTAAGATTACCAAGACGTAGTTCATATCAACGTTGAATTAGTTCAGAACACGGCCCCTTGACGATGCAAGTGTAAAAGGGTTAAAAAGGAAAATGCGAAGTGTTATGATTTTCATCAAAATTAATTTGTTAAATGTGATTAATGAGACCTCTGGTGGGGACAATTAGCAATTGATGGGTAATTTACCTTTCAGTGTGACGTCACGCCCCTTCTCCGTCAGAAAAAAGTTTATCTCACGGAGAGAGGAGTAGGTAAAATGTCCTCCAAGATGGCGGCAGTTGTAAAACTATACCACGATCGGGCACGTTCTATTGTTTGATTGTTTACCGCGTTGTGACTTGGCGTGCTAGTTTCGATCAAAACAGTTTTTCTTCCTCGTGTGTTTTTGCCTTTTATTGCACTTTAAACGCCGCGTGGAGCTGTGGGCGTGGCATTTGGTGCCCGTGAGCAAATATAAACTCGTAAAACTAGGAGAAATATTAGGAGAAGCGTTTGCCAGCTGAGAGAGAACAAGTGAGTCTTGTTTACATTGTTTCATTTTGTGAATCAATAGTCATTAGCAAGGAGTAATCTTTGGTAACTGTGGTAACTGTACTGCTATTGTTTGTTTGTTTACTGCGTTGCGACTCGGCGTGCTAGTTTTTCGATCAAATCTGTTTTTCTGCCTCGTGTGTTTTTGCCTTTTATTGCACTTTAAACGCCGCGTGGAGCTGTGGGCATGGCAATTGACTGTTTTCACCGAAACAGGATAATTAGCTGCTACGTACGCTGTCGCGGAAGCGTTTCAGCGTCCTCGTGTGAAGACATTCGAGTCTACCTGCGCGACTCCCCCGAGCAACGACACCGGCAAGTCTGTCTAATATTTATTTTTCTTACTTTCACATTACACTTTCTCTGCTATCATGTGCTTTCAGTATATTCCTGTCGTCTCTCAACGTGCTCTGTAAACACTCGCCGAAGGCGGTGCAACATTAACAACCTGCATTGTGTTCCCTCCTCTAATGCACCTCTCTCCATCTCTGTAGGTCTCTGGAACTGTCAGTCAGCAGTCAATAAGGCTACCTTTATCCCAGCCTTTGCTACTAACTCCGCTCTTAATATCCTAGGTTTGACTAAGACATGGATTCGTCCAGAGGACTCAGCAACCCCCGCTGCTCTCTCTAACAATTTCTCTTTCTCCCACACTCCTCGCCAGTCTGGGAGGGGTGGGGGCACATGTCTCCTCATTTCTAACAACTGGACATACTCTACCCGCTCCTCTTTATGCATGTACAATTCATTTGAATTTCACTCCATTACAGTTTCATCTCCAGCAGTAATCCACTTTGTTGTAATCTATCGCCCTCCAGGTCAGCTGGGCACCTTTGTTGAGGAGATGGATATGCTGCTCTCCTCATTTCCTGAAGATGGCACTCCACTGGTCGTCTTTGGTGACTTCAACATACATTTGGAGAAGCCTGGCGCTACAGACTTCCTCTCTCTCCTAGCCTCATTTGACCTCAATCGACTCATCACCACAGGTACCCACAAGTCGGGCAATCAACTCGACTTGATCTACACACGCAACTGCACCACAGACAACACTCTAGTTAAACCACTGCATGTTTCTGACCATTCTTTCATCACATTTCATATGCATCTTACTTATTCTGCAACACCAACCCCTCTTCCAGTCACTTTCAGGCGTAACCTGCGCTCTCTCTCTCCTTCTCATTTCTCCTCTATCGTCTCATCCTCTCTTCCCTCTCACAATCAGTTCTCAACTCTGGATGTGAATACTGCAACGGATACCTTATGTTCTACTCTAACGTCTTGCCTAGATAATATCTGTCCGCTCTCTTCCAGGTCATCACGTGCTACTCCCTCTAGCCCCTGGCTAACTGATGTTCTTCATGAACACTGGGCCAAGCTAAGGGTAGCTGAGAGAAAATGGCAGAGGACCCGTCTGACCTGAGTTTGTATAAATCTCTTCTCTCTACCTTTTCTACTGACGTCCATACTGCTAAATCTTTACACTTCCACACCAAGATCAACAGCACTTCCAACATGCATGCACTTTTCAAAACATTCAACTCTCTCCTCTGTCCCCCTCCACCACCACCCTCCACCTCTTTAACTGCCAATGATTTTGTCCATTTCTTTATTAACAAAACTGCAACTATCAGTAGGCAGTTCTTACCTCCACACACACACGAACGTACACCAACCTCTGAAACCAGAAACGCTCTCTCAACCTTCTCTCTACTCACTGAGGTAGATGTATCTAAACTTCTCCTTTCCAGCCATCCAAACACCTGCCCTTTAGACCCAATCCCCTCACACCTTCTACAAGCCATCTCTCCTACAATCTTACCAGCACTCACTCACATCATCAATCACCAGCATTCAAGCAGGCTCGGGTAACCCCACTGCTCAAAAAACCCACATTAAACGCATCCCTCATTGATAATTACAGACCTGTCTCTCTCCTACCATTCATATCTAAAACTCTTGAATGTGTTGTTTTTAACCAAGTATATTATTTTCTCTCTCAGAATGACCGGTTGGACATCAACCAGTCTGGCTTCAAGAAGGGCCATTCAACTGAGACGGCATTACTATCTGTCACGGAAGCTCAAAGGAGTGCAAAAGGTGATTCAAAATCGTCAGTTCTCATTCTTTTAGATCTTCATCTTCATCTTCATTAGATCTTTTCATTTTCATTCACCACCCCCGGCTGGTGGAACGCCCTCCCTGCCCTCATCCGGAATGCAGATTCCCTGTCAAAGTTTAAAAGACTACTAAAAACGCACCTATTCCATGAGCAGCTAACATGACACACACACACACACACACACAGACACTCAAAAAAAAATGTCCTCCTCTTCCTTTTCTCTATTCCCCATGCTTGTGCTACTTGTATTCAGAATGTTTGAAACTTTGTATTGTAAGCACTCTTATGTGTTTTTGTATCCTTTGGACAAATAGCTTCTATACTCCTCAAATTGTAAGTCGCTTTGGATAAAAGCGTCAGCTAAATGAGTAAATGCAAATGTAAAGCTATAATAAAAAAGGCGTCCTGTTCCTTGGAATTGGATAGCCATAGTACCAATGCCTCTGCTTGAGTGGAAGTAACCGCAGTGCATGCTTCCAGGTCCGGAAGAGGAAATCAGACTGCCAGATGAGGGCAGGGATAAGTCCAAGCCTGTTTCCAGCCCCACTGATTTAAAAAGTTAAAAACTATCAGCGTTTTACTCCTTGTGGGTGTTTCTTTTGAGTTTATGTTCCTTTTGTTATCATAATAAATCTCCTTCACCCATGCATCTTGAGTCCTCCCTTTATGTATCGTGACATTCAGACAATGTCAAATTTGATCAGATTAGTATTAAACCATTATGAATTAAAATGAACTTCCCTGATATGTGGAGATGAAAAGTGCCTGTTGGCTAATCATCACCACAAAGACAGAGACCTAATCTGCTTCAATCTTGTTATTATGATACATGGAAGTTGAACCTTGCGAGGGCAAAGAAATGTCTAGGTTACTATTGTAACCCCCATTCCCTGATGGAGGGAACCACCGCTGAGCAGCCGGGGAAACCGGATCGGCTCCTCAGCGAAAACCTGAAGTGCGATCGCACGTGCTCCTCCTTATACAGTATACCTACTTTGATGTGCATTGACTCGTTTTGTTACACTCAAAAATGACTGATCTTTCAGGCGAGATCGCAATTTGTCAGTCGTTCTGATGTAACATTGAATGTGACTGACAGATAGGAACTCCTTTTTTCTTGTTGTCTGGACAATCTATAAAAGAGTGGTTATGTACACACACACACACACACAATAAATAGATGAATTGAATTAAATCACAAAATTTTTACTATGTAGTCAATAAATGAATTAATGTTGCCTTTAATTGTTAAGGTTACAAAAAAAAGTTTATTGAAGTGGTTATTTCGAAATGGTATTTATTCACTATATGTCATAAAGCAAACTCAAACATGCTTACAGTTCAGTTCATTATATATAAAACAATTACTAGTTCAGATTGATGGGCCAATCGTTTGTGGTCTTGAGAAACCAATGAAAATGAGAAACAAATATCAGGATCTGAATTGCAGCAGATTTAGTTTATTTACAAAAAAGAGCTTGAAATCAGCTTTTGAAAGCTTCCAACAAAGAACTTAAATATGGATATTTTAATTTGCATTGGAAAACATTTAGAAGCTGACTCGAGTTGTGTGAATTACTTTTATGGATGGAGATGCTTTTTGGAGTTTCAAAAACTTGGCCATTGCCATTTTTGAACTGGGAAGAGCCAGGATATTATCTAATAAAACTTCGGTTTATTTTTTACAATCAGTTTAAATATTTTAAAGTGTTCATGTTTTGACTCTTTAGTATACCCTGAGGAAGGCTTTTAAGCTAAAACTCACTCATATTTTTTCAGAAACTATTAAAGTTCCCTTTTGTTCTTTGTACATTGTCCGCTTCAACGCACCTTGTAAACTGGTAAAGTTTTGCCAGTTCTTACCTTACTAAGATGCTGTGTGTCATGGATGGTTGCTGTATACAAAGCACACAATGCTGAAGATTACCAGAGTAAACAATCCTTTATTAACTGAATCCAAAATGTAAACTTAGGAAAAAGTGGATTTAACACAACCACATAACAAACATACAATGCAACACAAGGGCTTATGTACAAGGGCAAACAAAGGAACTATTTAACTCATTAATGAAGGACAGGTAACAGAGACGAACCAAGGAATGTAATGGGATTATTAATGTAATAGTCATTCCTGAAACATTCATTGTTGATAAGTTGATACATTTGGCCTACAGTGGTCAATATAATGGTGAGATTCATATAGTTATGGTGGTCACAATCATTTAGAAACTGACTATTCAGCAGTTGTCCTCGTTTTTACACGTCCAAATAATCTTCAGCGAATGCCGTCTCCAGCACCAGCAGTAGAGACTGTTTAAGCTTTTTCTTATATTCATCACACATGAACACATAGAGAATGGGGTTCAAACAGCTGTTTAGAAATAGCAGATACACACTGATATGTTTTGCTATCAGATTTACTTCTCTCACTTCACTCAAGTTATTAATTGTTGTTTCACAAAAACTGCAAACAAAGTATGGAAAGCAACATATGAAAAAAGTCACGATGACAGCAATAATGCCCCGGTAAGAACTGAGCTGCTTCCTCATTTTGAGGCGTTTGATTCGTACTGCAATAGCAATGTGTGAAGATGCAATGATCAGGAAGGGGATGAGAAAGCTCACAAAAAAATCATATGTAACAAAAAACAAATTTTCATTTCCAATGAAGAAAGGGATGCAGCTGCAGATGGATAAAACCCACACGATCAGACTGATAATCCTGGCTCTTAGTACAGTTCGGTTATTTTGAGCCCAAACAGCCATCCATGTGCACAGGCATCGGTCCAGACTGATAAGTACGAGGAAAAAAACACTAGCAAACCGAATTATAGCCATCAATCTGATGAAAAAGTACAGAAAAGATTCATAAAAAGAAGGGTTTTGAAAAAAATAAACTATGAGAAAGGTTAATATGAGGATGAAGTCGGAAATCGCCAAGTTGAGAAACCAAATAGAGTTGACTGTTGTCTTCATTCTGCATCCAGTCAGAAATATGACAAGTCCATTTCCAGTGAAACCTACTATAACTGTGACAATGAAAATGAAAAGCGTAAAAACCTCTAAGTTTGAGTCTAGAGGATGAATGGTGGTATAATTTGTTGCGGCTCCGGTCAAGTTTTCAGGTCCAAGACTTGTTGCTTCTACACAATGAATATAGAGAGAAAACACATGTGAGGGATGTTTTTGTGTCTGTTTTGGGTGCATCATCTTAACAATGTGGTGTTTCATGTGCAGGTTTCACACACCAAAATATAATTTTCGAGATGAGACTTTGAGGATAAAAACCTAAAATAAAATGTTATTAAAATATTTAACTTAAACTATAGTAATTCACATAATGTCTGCTGTCTGATTTCATCTTTGAATAAATATTTGATCTCCTCATATATGAGGAATCATCCCATACCATTTAATAATATTAAAGTTTGGCATTCACCTCATGCTTTATATGGTCATTAAGTTGCAACCGGTACCAGATATTGACCAGTGTTTGAATGAACTATTTCAAATTTATCACTTGATTTTAAGCATATTTGTGGAATATTAAAATTGGGAATAATGTGAATTGAGTCCACAAAAAAAAGTTTCTCTCTGAGTTTTGAAAACATACTAAATGATAACAAATATTGTAAGATTAGCAATTTTATTAAGCGTACTACACTTTTGTAAAGGTGGTTACTTGCAATAAAGATGACCAGTCACAATCCAGAAATCAAACAGATTTAAGTAAGAATGGCATCAAATGCATTTCGTTTTAACATTATAATGCTGTCATTCCAGCAGTCCAAAGACATCGTTTAGACAAATGCTGCTGGCAGTGGCACCAAAAACTTATTTTGTCAAATATATTCAAGGGATATGTTTCTATACCAACTAAAAAATAGTTTTTATTATTATTATATTAACTATATGACATGATATACCTATTGATTTTCTGTTTTAGCCGGCATTGTATCTGTGTGTATCTTAAAAAGAGTGTTTACTACACTCTAAGAGATGTAAAAAAACAAAAATGAATAATACACATATTCAGTTCTTACCAATGTTCGTATCCATCTTGGTTTAGTCTTGCTGTCAAATTGTTGGTTCTATACCTGGCATCAAACCCTAGTAGCACAACCATACAGACTGAAATCTGTAACTGTTAGTGGCCAAAGCTTGATGAAATGATTACAGCTTTATATGGCATCACAGTGGGAAGTGGACATGTACATTAAAGTCTTTCTTGCCGCAGATTCTGTTAAAGTCTGTTCCTGTTGCTCAAGCAAAGACCATGGTGTTTGGATTTAATTGGAATCCACAAACTAATAAAAAAAATGTATACATCATAAGTTGTTTTGAACACAGTGCCAATGTGAAATTAATAAATAAAATAATTTTTCAATGAATAGTCTGAAAGTCAAAAATTTTTTTAGTGTGAAGTAAAAAGGAAACATTATAGTTTTTTTTTTATTGTTTATACAATTTCTGAAACTATGGTTCTATTTCTCAAAACTCAAAATCGAGCACATTGTTTGCAGCCTTATGAAAAGAATTGTGCTGAATAATATTGAAAGTGTACTTTTTCTGTACTTCAAATCTTAAAAGTATACTTTAAAAAAATGCACTTCACAGATAGTAAACTACAGTAATACCTCAGTTTACGAGTTTAATTCGTTCAAAGAGCGAGCTCGTATCCCAAAATGCTCGTACACCAAAACAATTCCCCCCATAAGAATGCATTAAAAATCAATTAATTCGTTCCACACGACCATAAATGCCCATTTTAAATATTTTGTTTTTATTTTACCCTATTAATTACAGGTAAAATTATAACCGTTAAGATCTCATATAAATACTCATTAGTAATTGACAATTAAACTCAAAAAATTCTTGACAATTTGCTGTAACTCACTTTGAGCAGCGTCTGCTGGCATGAAGGAGACGAGAGACAGAGGAGGGAGGGGGAAAACACAAAACCTGGATTCAAGTGCAAATGAGTGAATTTATTATAATAGTGCAGAAAACAAACGAAGTGATAATCCAGAGTGAAAGTCGTGGAACGGGAGACTCGCGCGCGACCACCGCGAGCTCCGGGAGACGCGCGCGCGACCACCGCGAGCTCCGGGGTGGAGAGAAGTGAGGAGACAATGAATTCATGAACCACATATATATTTCACTATGTGAACAATAGCGATCACAATTCCTGTGGTGAATGATGCAGCCAAACAGAGCGAGGCTGAGAGAATGAATGCTTTAAGGGGTGATAAAGGGGTTGGAACTGCGGGACTGTGTTATGAGAGGCTGTCATTAGGACCAAAATGCGCGTGGGTGAGGGAAAAATTTGCTCGCACTCCGATACAATGCTCGTACACCGATTTGACCCTCCATGCTCGTACACCGATTTTCTCGTAAACCAAGTCGCTCGTAAACCGAGGTACCACTGTATTACATAATACATTTTTACTATACTTACTGAGTACACTAACTATATTTTAAAGACACTTGAAGCAATTATGAAAATACACATAAATATGTATTGAAGTCCCACTTAAGTGGTTTAAAAAACACTCAAGAATTCAACTAATTTCATTTAATGTGAGTTAAATTTGAAATCAATTACATACAATATGCATTTAGTTAGTCGAAAAAAATTAGTTGATTCAAAATTAAATACCTTTAAAGTGTATTATTTGTGTAATGATTACACTTTATAAAAGTAAAGTGCACTTTTTTCACAAGGATGCACATAAATACACTGTACATCATATGTACGCACAATTTATAAACTTTAAATTTACTGATCTGAAGCAACACTGGACTGACAATATCGGCTTTACAGCAGATTTTGAATTTGTTACTATTGTGAAACCCCTTTGAAACAATCTGTATCACAAAATAAACTGAAATTCAAAATAAGTAAAATATGTATACTTCTCATTGTTTGATATCTAAGTGAGAAAATGAGGTATGAGGTATGTTTAAACCATAAATAGACATGCAGGGACAATAATTTCTAACCACTTTTAGTGTAAGCAGTTTTAAAAGCTGTTATGTCTAGAATTACACAAAGACAAGTGTAAATGTTTATTGAGAGATTTCATTAGAAATTGCCAAAGGATATTTCAAAACAGTTTGTTGAAATTTGCGGTCAGTCTAAGAATCCCAATTCTGCAAAAATGTCAGGTTCCTTCCCTGACAATCTTAGCTGTCTTGTCTCTGCTCAATGTTTTGTTGCTTGTCTTGTGCCTGAAAACATGTCTTTGTCTTGGTTTGTGTTGGCCATGTACTCCCTCTTCATTTCCCATTATCATGACATCTGGTTTAATCCTCGTCTAGCCCTTGTTCACTTGATTGTGTTCACCTGATCCTCATGTGCAGCTCTCCTTAAATTGTGCTCATTTCCCTCAGATCCTTGTTGGTTTGTTTCATGTCCCTTGTGGAATAATTTTGCCCACTTGTCAGTAGCTGCACTCTATCTTAGCACTTGCTCTAGTTATGAATTAAATTCTTGTTTCTAGTTCTACTGCTTTGTTGCTATGTTCTATTGTTACTTCATCTAGTATAGTCGATCACGATTGATGGGTTGACGACTGCTGCTTTATAGCCTACAACTGGTAAGTTCAATATGTCAGAATGGCAGTTTGATCTGTCTTGTTTATGTTTGTGCTGTTGTTCGACGGGAGCGCATGGCAGTCTGTGCTTGTTTGTCTGTGACGTCATGTGTCTGTTTGCCATGTGCTTCTAGTATTTAGTTTTAGTATTTATCTAGTTTTAGTGTTTTGAGCATTTATAGATCTACCTCCTCCTACCTTTTGGCCCCAGTTCAGCCTTGCTTTTGTTTTTTCCCCTTTTGTTTTTCCCCTCTCTCCAGCCTTCCAGTTCCTCCGCCTGCTGGTCAGTGTTTCTCCGCCTGCCTCACCTGCCCTCTCATCCGCCCAGTGTTTTCCACCGTCTCTCGATCCGGTGCCATATCTCTCTTCTGTAGAGTGCTGCTGTCTGAGAATTAGCCTCAGAGCTTGGACTGTTTTTCTTGGACTTCCTCTGTTTCACCTGCACCGTGTGCTATTTCCCCTTTATTCAATAAATTATCATGCTGACTCTGCAAACTGGATCCTCTGTCTCTGAATCCTGACAGTCCAATCTGGCCAATTATGGATTCAGCAGAGTCATATGCTGTACGAAACGCTCTCGCCCAGCAGGGAATTTTGCTGGGACAACACGCCTCTCAGATTACGACCACCACCCATGATGTAGAGATGATGGCAGACATCACTGCTCAGCTTCATGACTTGTGAACAGGCCAGAATTCCATAATAGCAGCTGCTGCCGCCTCTCCTCCGGCGCCCAGTCACTCCCATTCCATTTCTGAACACCGTGTGCCAACGCCAACCCCCTACGATGGTGACCCTATGTCCTGCCGATCATTTATGACTCAGTGTTCCATCATATTTGCCTTACAACCCACCACCTATGCTTCTGAGGCCACCAAGGTGGCATTCGTCATCATTTTGCTCACCGGTAACGCTCGTGAGTGGGGAACCACAGTGTGGGCAGCCAAGTCGCCATTCTGTGCCTCCTTTGACCAGTTGTTGACGGGGATGGAAGCCGCTAGCCAACTTGCCAGGTTGAGACAGGGGGCCCAGTCCGTGACAGATTACTCCATCCGCTTCCGCCCGCTTGCTGCCTTAACAGGCTAGAATGAGGATTCCTGCTGGACATAATCATCACACCAGAAGCCTTTTTAATTTATGACTAAACATTTTCTTTTCACAAACCTATATTTCAGAGGTTTTTAACAGCCACAGGATAACATGCTGTTATTTTCATAAAACCTAATCTTGGTGTGTATTTTCACACTTCAAACTCATAACTTTGTTCATATCAAATGCGTACTTTTGATATTTAATTTTTGATTTGTAGGTCTCATGTCATTTTTTAATTATTTACTGGAAAAGATTAACTGCACCAGAATCACATGTTCTGTAAACAAGGGTACTGCTCTCCTTGTGTGTTTCTATGTGAGTGAACAATTCAACAGCAAGCCAAACTCCCTTTAAATAAAGACTGGGGCCAGGTTATAGTTTACAAAACTCCTGATGTTTACGCCAAAATGCATTGAATGAGAGTAAAACTGTCAAAAACAACACAGAAATAAGATGCTTTTAGTACATCGAATGCAAAATATAAACACATGCAAAAAGGCTGAATAAACAGCAGTTAACCATTGTGCAATTAGTGTATAAAACAACAATTATTGGCAATACAAAATAAAAACAGCACAAAATCAAAGAAAAAATGTTCTCAATTAACATTTTTCACAGTAACAACTTACTGAAAATGCTTTCGAAGGCATGAACATTAAGAAAAACTGGAGCAGCAGTCACGTGGAGCTTATTGATAGAGAAGACTGATCCCAATGAACAATAATGGCTGCTCCCTTGATTAGTCAGGTAATTTCCAAAATAAGAGTCCCAAACAACAAACCTAAAACTCTTGAAATTATAGTTCAATAGACAGAATTTTATTTTTTATATTAACTAGAATTCAGATGTTCATATTTTTTGTGGTTTTGTTTTTTGTGTTTTGACTCAGATGAACATGGATATAATTAACTTGAAGACTAATCACAATATAGTAAAATATTTATACATTTTCAAAATATTAGATAGTTTGAACAGTTTTTAAATATTTTAAATGTTTAAATCAACATTTTCCATATTACTCAGATATTTTAAAGTGAAGTGAATGAATAGTGAATGAATTCTTCAAGAATTAATTATTTTATTTGTATTCTTAATTTGAACAATGCATACTTTAAGTCTTTCAGAAGACCGTGTATCTTCAGGGCTGTAAATTCTCTTCCTTCAGGTTTTAGATCAAACAACACTGATTTTGACACTGGGTGTGAACAACGTACAACTTGCTTGGGTTACTTTGCCCCCAGAAAATCAACGAAACAAACATGACCACCAACAGTTTCACCTCAACAGACTTGAAGGAACCAAATATCCAGAAGAGGAGCAATGTTACTAAAATGACTCAAATGGTTGAGATATAAACTCCCCATACATCTAAATATAAAATTAAAAATTAAAAAAATAAAGTTAAAAAATGTTAACCTTTATTTGATTGACACTCTGACTTTTCTCTCTGTGATGTTGAGTTATAAATCTAACCATAGAACAACCATTGACCGCCAGCGTTCAGCCAAGTGGTGTAACAACACCCACACATTCACCCTATAAACACCTGTCTGTCAAACACTGACTGGTAAGTTTGAGTGGCAGGTGGACAGACGGGACATAAATGTCCATAATTCAAATCACAAATATGGTCATCGAAGTGCCAAGCATTCTTAATAAAAGGCAGAAATAATGAACAATGCAGATGAAGTCTGCAATTGCCAAGTTAAGAAAATAAATGGAGTTGACGGTACTGAAGATCACAGTGCTTTATAAGGCTTCAGGTTGGGTTTCTGGATACAAATAGAGTAGAATGAAAACTATTAAAAACCCTGCATACAAATTAAATTCCCAGTTTTGAATTGTATTGAATTCCCAATTTTTGGTTGCATACTGAATCTATTAGTATTAGAATTATTAATTCAGAATTCCAACTGCTTTAGTTCACAAATTCAACTTATTTCAAATTATTTTTCAACTTATTTCAAAGACTGTGTCAGTAGAATGTTTTGCACAATTCACATGGTTCATAAGACCACAAATATTACTTTCAGCAGCTCAACGCAAAAATGCTGTCAGCCAATTTTGCATTTTAGCAAATCTTTTGCATTAAAGCAATACATGCAGTTGTATAATAAGAAGAATGATCACAACTTTTTGACCTCTATGACTTGCACATTACTGAAGTTAGGGATAAGCGCTATATCTTCTACGATAATAATGTAATTGCTTTTTTAACAACATGGGGGCATTATGGAGTATATACCTTATTTTACAACACAGCAAGATAGTGCACACATTCACTATGTGATGCAGTCTAATAGGTCAATGTAGAGCATCTGAGCATTAAGAGTGCACAATATATAATATTTTTGGATTAAAATACCCCCCCCCCCCCCCCCAAAAAAAAAAAATCACTAGAACAATGTTATATAATGTGTTGACGTGTACTGACATTATCCCAAAAGAGCTTATGGTTATTGGTTTGATTCCCGGGGAAAGCAAGAACTGATTAGAATGTCAATGTGTACTTTGAATTCGCTTTGGATAAAAGTGTCTTCTAAATGCATAAATGTAAATGTTTCCAACAGTGTTTAAGTCCAGAGAAATCTGTTTGCCTTGATTTCCAGTTGTACTTTCATAGAAACCATGGAATCAAATAGACAAAAGACATATATTGTGTTTTAGTAGACAGGTGAGTAAATATTTGTATTTATTCATTAGAAAATTAATGATTGTTTTTTTTATATAAGGTCAACACGGTTAGTCTCGTTTTAATTACTTGTTTTCTATATTTACAATAAATACTATGTTTTATCATGCCTCAGAGACACACTATATTGTCACATGGCTAATGTAACAATCACAGAGACATCATACATTAAAATAAATTGCATTGTCATTTAACAACAGTCATTTAGTCATGCAGCTTTTATTAATATCCCAGTATTTGTAATATATTATTAATATTCACCGTTACACACACACATTTCCACCTGTTTACACGATCACTCGCAACACCTTGTATTTCTCACACAGAGAATCCCACTACAGACAATTATATTTTTTGGGGTATAATCAGCCTTTACTCTATCCGCTCCGAACGGAATTCAAATCGGTGTCTCCGGTGTGGGAGGTGCGCATGCTAACATGACATGATTGCGTCAATATAGCTTATTATAACACGGTAGCAGGCGTGCGATGCGGAGTCCAAACAGAAACACTTTAATAATAGAAATCAGGAAGCACACGGGGGTGCAAAACACGGGAGGAATACATCCACACGTAGGCACATGAAACTTTAACAAACGACAATGACATGGGCTAACACAAGGATATAAATACACTAGGAAATGACAAACAGGTGGCGAACTAAATGGGTAATCAAAACAAGACAGCTACGGGAAGACATGAGGGACAAAACAGGCGGATCAGGAGCAGACTGTGACAGTAGCTCCCCCTCCCGGAAGGCGCGACCTCGCGCCTAAACAGGTCGACAGCAGAGGGAGGGAGGGAGGGGGACCAGGGGGCGGACTGAACAAAACGTGACACAGAGTCCAGACAAAATTAACAAGTCCATGGGGGTGCAGGAGGGATCAGGGGCCAGGCAGAGGGAGGTGTCCAGGGGGGAGCAGGCGGGGTCAGGGGCCAGGCACCCGAGTCAGTCCATGGTGGAGCTGACGGACCAAGGTACCTGAGTGACGCCGCTGGCTCCGGAGGCCGAGGAGGAGCTGGAATGACGAACCTCTGAAGAACCAGCGGCAGGTCCGAGGACTGACTCGGAGGCGGAGGGACAGAGGACATAGGGGGAACCGAGGGGAGGGAAGAGCCGGCCGACGCCGCAGGAGGAGGCCAGGCGACGACCGACCAAGGTGACACCGGGAGGACGAGGGAGCCCGCAGGAGAGGTAAGGCCGAGGGACGTCGCTGGGGCTGAGAGGGTGAGGAGTGGAGGCGCTGACGATGCGTCGACGGGCCGAGGTGGAATGAGGGGCACCGAGGTCGGAGGTGGAACCTCAGTGCCCCACGATGCCGGTATGCCGCCGACGCATGGCGGCTCCACAGTGTTGGGGGGAGCCAGAGTGGGGAAGCGGGACACAGGCAGAGATGGGTGCAGGCTGGGTAGAGGTGGTGGGAGAGGGAGGCTGGGTGGGAGTTCTGGTGGCTCGGGTTCGGGGAGGTCTTGGAAGTCTGGGAGGTCTGGGAGGTCTGGGAGGTCTCGGAAGGCCAGCTCAGGCTCTGGCGGGTCGGGCCACGGCAGCTCAGGCTCTGGCGGGTCGGGCCACGGCAGCTCAGGCTCTGGCGGGTCGGGCCACGGCAGCTCAGGCTCTGGCGGGTCGGGCCACGGCAGCTCGGCCGCTCGGGAAGAACTCTGTTCAGTTTCGGCCGCTCGGGAAGAACTCTGTTCAGTTTCGGCCGCTCGGGAAGAACTCTGTTCAGTTTCGGCCGCTCGGGAAGAACTCTGTTCAGTTTCGGCCGCTCGGGAAGAACTCTGTTCCTTCTTGGACTGGAGGATCGGCTCATTAGCTGTAGCATGCGGAGTTGGCTGTCTGGAGCGGGGAGAGAGCTTCTCCAGACATCGCGTCATGGCTTCCCGCCAGCCCAGTCCCGCGATGTCCGGGAGATCTTGACGATGGAATCTTGCCCCGATCCAGAACAGCGAGTCCAGCGACCGCTCATTGAGAGGAGCGACGGCGGCGAGCAAGCCGAACTCGAGCGCGAATTGGCGGAGATCCTTATTTCTCTCGGCGCTCGCGATAAAAAGGGAGTGGAAATCCATCAGGAAGTTTTTTGGGGTAACTAACCCGGTCGTTTGTTCTATAACACGGTAGCAGGCGTGCGATGCGGAGTCCAAACAGAAACACTTTAATAATAGAAATCAGGAAGCACACGGGGGTGCAAAACACGGGAGGAATACATCCACACGTAGGCACATGAAACTTTAACAAACGACAATGACATGGGCTAACACAAGGATATAAATACACTAGGAAATGACAAACAGGTGGCGAACTAAATGGGTAATCAAAACAAGACAGCTACGGGAAGACATGAGGGACAAAACAGGCGGATCAGGAGCAGACTGTGACACTTATGTGTTTTTCAAATCATCTCAATGTATTTATTAATAATAAAATAAATTAATAATGCAGTATTAATTGACAGCCTTTTAATTATTTTGAAATAAGTCTCTTCTGCTCATCAAAGGTATGATCAAAAGTTTAATTTAATCAAAAAATAAGTATGAATACAATATATGAATATATTAAATGCAATTATTCCTGTAATCAAAGCTAAATTTAAAAGCTACACTTTTGTTTTGAATAAATAGAAAAAAGTACATTTTGTGCATTTAAAAGATCAGCATTATGATTCCCTTTCAGTATGTGAAATGTTTGTGATTATGGACAGTCAGGGCTCGAGGACGCTGGCTGTGAACACTTTTGAACGCTTCTGCCTGGTACACTTTGGGGAGAGTTTGGGTCCGAGTGTTCTAAGTCCCGATCTAGGGGGGGGGGGCTGTCACATTTTGACCCTGCATCATCTGAATCATGCAGTTCAACTTCAAAATGTTAACCCTGAGACATATTGTATGTCAGATCAGGTCCAAGGGTCCAAATACAGTGGAACCAACTAATCCGCCAAACTCCCTATTTGTCTTAGCATTTTCTTATCGGTTATGTTGATTATTTTATGTTGCCGAACCCTGATATCTCAAGCACAAAAGAGGGACAAAGTCGGCACTTAACATCAGTTATCTCGATCCCCAAGCCTAATGATAGTACCGTATTCACTGTGCATGCACTGAGTTTGCGTTGCACGTGCATCATGGTCTGTATGGTCGCTCACTTCAACGACGCTTCACTCATTCGTGTGGCACAGTGCCGTGCAGCCGCAGAAGAACTTGTGCAAAAATCAAGCTTTACAGATGCGATCTTGGAAGAGGAGGCACAGGAGATAGCCTGTACTGTCAAGGAATTCCCATATTACATTAACTTTGAAAAATACGTTGTTACGGACGCTTGGAAGCATTTGTTTTCAAGCAGACCATTAAAGACAAAAAAGCAACAAAGCATTTTAGACTTTGTAAAGTTTAAACCATAGTAACCACGTGCACAATACTTTTCAGAAGGTTTTAATGTGTGTTGTGACTGTTTACCCTGTGAGCAAAATTGTGTTTGCAATGTTGGAGAATATAATTAAAGGTTTGTATCGAGAATCGAAAGTGGTTTCTATTGTATACTGGTAAATCTTGTAACGGCTGGCAGAGTGGTTGACGACTGCCCAGATATTAAATAAACTGGTCACACGAACTTTATAGATGGGATTTGTACCAGCACACTCTTCTCAAACATGTAAAGAGCATAAGTACAAACCATGAAAAAAAAAAAAAAACACTCCGAAAAACATCACAAATAAAAGAAGGAAAATAGAAACAGTAGATTATGCTATATGTTGTTGTTCGTCCGTCGTTGTCGACGATGACCAAGGACATCACATAGGTAGTGAAGAAAGTGGGGTAGGGTGTGTCCGGCTGTGGCTGATAAGTCTGATGCGACCTCGGAAGGCTCTGCCGCATGTCGGGCATATGTGGTCTGCTGTAGCTGAGGGCAAGGTGTTATCTCTGGATTTTCGCAGCTCATGTTTCCATTGAGCCTCAGCAATCCTGCTTTGCTCGTAAGAGGTGGCACCTTGACTGGTGCAGCAGCGCCAGGTTGATCGGTCTAGCGCTACTGTCTCTCAGGTGCTGAAGTTGATCCCAAAACTCTTAAGAGCAGTTTTGAGTGTGTACTTAAAGCATTTTCTTTGACCTCCTTGTGATCGCTTGCCCTCTGCCAGTTCACCATAGAAAAGCCTCTTAGGGAGGCGTGTGTCACGCATCCGAACCAGGTGTCCTGCCCATCTGACTTAAGCTTTCCTCAACAAGGTGTGAACACTGGGAAGATCGGCTTTAGAGAGTACCTCTGTGTCTGGTACTTTGTTTTGCCAGGAGATTTTTTGCAGCTTTCTCAGGCAGTTCATATGGAAGCGATGTAGTTTCTTGGCATGAAATGCATAGACTGTCCATGTCTCACAAGCATACAGTAAGGTGGGCAGCACAACTGCTCAGTACACTTTCAGCTTGGTGGCCAACTTGATGCCTCTCACACTGACTCACTTTGCTTTCCAAATGCTGAGCTCGCCTTGGCTATCCGCAATTCAACTTCATCATCGATGTTCACTAATCTGGAGAGCGTGCTGTCAAGGTAGGTGAACTTGTCAACAGTTTTCAGGGGTTCTCCTTCCACGGTGATGACCGGTTCCACATATGGTTTTTGCGGGGCAGGTTGGTGTAAGACTTCGTTCTTCTTGGTGCTGATGGTGAGACCAAAGCTTCTGCAGGCATTGAAAAAGCAGTTCATGCTCTGCTGCATCTTGTCCTCTGTGGCGGTATTGAGAGCGCAGTCATCTGCAAACAGGAAATCACGCACCTTTCACCTTGCTCTTAGCTTGTAGTCTCCGTAGGTTGAATAGTTTGCTATCAGTCCTTTATGTTGGTTTCTTTGTCATTGCAGAAGGAGTCTGATAGCATTGCCGAAAACATCATACTGAAGAGCGTAGGCGCAAGAACACAGCCCTGCTTGACTCCGTTGGTGACTGGAAATGCATCAGAGGAATCGCCGTGATCCAGTAATCTAGCAAGCATGCCATCTTTGTACTGTCGTACCATGTTGATGAACTTGTCTGGACAGCCAAACTTTCTCATGATCTTTGCATGAGTCCTTCACGGCTGAGTGTGTCAAAGGCTTTGGTCAGGTCAACGAACGTTGAGTAGAGATCTCTGTTCTGTTCCTGACACTTCTCCTGGAGTCAGAGCCGGGAGCCTTGCCATTAGTGAGCAGCTTAATTGCTTTCTGCACTTCTGATTCTGTTGGGGGCTCTGCCAGAGATGTATTGATTTCAACCTGTGGCATGCGAGCGATGGCTTTGTCATTAATGGAGGAAGGCATGTTCAAAACATTATTGAAGTGGTCTGCCTATGTTTCCAGGATAGCTTTTTTCTCAGTGAGCAGAGTGGTTCCATCTGCACTTAGTAATGGAGAAGTACCAGAGGACTGTGGCCCATAGATGGTCTTAAGAGCATCGTAGAAGCTCTTGGAGTTGTTGCTGTCAGCGTACTTCTGTATCTCATCTGCCTTGTTTTTGAGCCAGGAGTCCTGCATTTCTCTCAGCTTTGCCTGCACCTTGCTTTTGATGGATTTGAAGGCTGCTTTTTTGGAGGCAGATGAAGTGTCATGCTGAAGGTCTCTGTGGACTTGGCGCTTCTTGTCGAGCAGCTTCTGGATTGCTTCATAATTTTCATCGAACCAATCCTGGTGTTTGCGAGTATTCTGGCCCAGATGAGTGAGAGAAGTGCTATACACTATATCCCTGAGGGCTGTCCAGTCATCTTCCACTCTGTTTGAGCCTAGGTTGAGTTGGCTCAGCTTGCTGTCCAGGTCCTCACAGAGACTTTGACGCACAGAGTGCTGTTCCAGCTTGGTAACGTTCAGTCGCTTGTTAATCTTTTTTCCTTGAGGGCGTTGCATAGGCTGGATGCGCATGTTGACTTTAGAGATGATAAATGTATGGTCAGTTCAGCATTCTGCACCACACATTGCCTTTGTTACCCTGACATCCTGCCCGTCCCGTCTATTATGCTATATAACAGTCAGCGGTAGAGCGGCATCTCTCTCCTCACTCCAAAACACTCTCCTCCCCGTGCGCACGCGCTCACTCCTGAACAGCATGCACCGAACTACATACACCGTCTTAAAGGTACATTGTACAGTGCATGTACATTTTTATAGCATGCCGATCGCTTCATCAAACCAAAAGACAATACAGCGATTTGTTATCTCGATCCTCCGTTATCGCAATGCTTTTTTGCAACCCCCGAGGTCGTCGACAAGGAATACGCATCCTAATCTACATCAACAATTGGTTGATTCTAGCTCAGTCACAACAATTATTGGTTTGACATCGAGATATCATTCTCTCTCACACGAAATGTTGGGGTTAAGGTTGAACTCAAAGAAGGTTGGGATCAAGATCACCTGGCAATGCTTACATGCCTTAGTCTTGCAAAATAAATCCTGGTCCTGTTGGGAGCTCCTTGTTGTTGCAAGATGCCAGCAACGGACAATTTTCTCATGGGATGGGAGCAATCCTAGTAGGATGCTTAACTCAAAACCTGTGGAGAGTGCCCTGTCTCTCCTGGCACATCAACTCTCTGGAGATGATGGCTGTTTTACTGGCTCTTAGAGCCTTCCTCCCAGATCTCAAGGGCCACCTGTAATGTATGTAATGTAACCTTTAACACATTAATGGTCCCCTATATAAGCATCAAGGGAGATTGTGTTCGTGTTCACCCTCCAGCCTGATGCACCATATCCTCCTATGGTCCCAGGGGAAGTTTCTCTCACACGGGGCACGTTTTATCTCTGGGGGTTCAAAATCAGGGAGCAGACATCATGTCGACGCAGGGGCTAAGGCCTGGGATATGCCAAATCATGATGTGGGTGTAACAAGTGTAACAGGTTAAAAAAGGGTTTTACTTAAATTGTGCACAATTTAGTTTATACATACAGTACAGACCAAAAGTTTGGACACACCTTCTCAAAGAGTTTTCTTTATTTTCATGGCTATGAAAATTGTAGATTCACACTGAAGGCATCAAAACTATGAATGAACACATGTGGAATTATATTGATAACAAAAAAGTGTGAAACAACTGAAAATATGTTATATTCTTTTACTTTAATTACTGCTTTGCACACTCTTGGCATTCTCTTGATGAGCTTCAAGAGGTAGTCACCTGAAATGGTTTTCCAACAGTCTTGAAGGAGTTCCCAGAGATGCTTAGCACTTGTTGGCCCTTTTGCCTTAACTCTGTGGTCCAGCTCACCTCAAAACATCTTGATTGGGTTCAGGTCCGGTGACTGTGGAGGCCAGGTCATCTGGCGCAGCACCCCATCACTCTCCTTCTTGGTTAAATAGCCCTTACACAGTCTGGAGGTGTATTTTTGATCATTGTCCTGTTTAAAAATAAATGATGGTCCAACTAAACGCAAACCGGATGAATAGCATGCCGCTGCAAGATGCTGTGGTAGCCATGCTGATTCAGTATGCCTTCAATTTTAAATAAATCCCCAACAGTGTCACCAGCAAAGCACCCCCACACCATCACACCTCTTCCTCCTATATGCTTCACGGTGGGAACCAGTCCATCCGTTGACCTTTTCTGCGTTGCACAAAAGACACGGTGGTTGGAATCAAAGATCTCAAATTTGGACTCATCAGACCAAAGCACAGATTTCCACTGGTCTATTGTTCATTCCTTTTGTTCTTTAGCCCAAACAAGTCTCTTCTGCTTGTTGCCTGTCCTTAGCAGTGGTTTCCTAGCAGATATTCTACCATGAAGGCCTGATTCACACAGTCTCCTCTTAACAGTTGTTCTAGAGATGTGTCTGCTGCTAGAACTCTGTGTGGTATGGACTTGGTCTCTAACCTGAGCTGCTGTTAACCTGCAATTTCTGAGGCTGTTAACTCGGATGAACTTATCCTCCGCACAGGTGACTCTTGGTCTTCCTTTCCTGGGGTGGTCCACATGTGAGCCAGTTTCTTTGTAGCTCTTGATGGTTTTTGTGACTGCACTTGGGGACACATTTTTCAGACTGACTGACCTTCATTTGTTAAAGTGGTCACTCATTTTTCTTTACTTGGCTGCTTTTTTCTTGCCTTAATACAAATTCTAACAGTCTATTCCGTAGGACAACCAGCTATGTATCCACCTGACTTCTGCACAACACAACTGATGGTCCCAACCCCATTTATAAGGCAAGAAATCACACTTATTAAACCTGACAGGGCACACCTGTGAAGTGAAAACCATTTCAGGTGACTACCCCTTGAAGCTCATCAAGAGAATGCCAAGAGTGTGCAAAGCAGTAATCAAAGCAAAAGGTGGCTAATTTGAAGAACCTAGAATATGAAATATTTTCAGTTGTTTCACACTTTTTTGTTATGTGTATAATTCCACATGTGTTAATTCATAGTTTTGATGCCTTCAGTGTGAATCTACAATTTTCATAGTCATGAAAATAAAGAACTCTTTGAATGAGAAGGTGTGTCCAAACTTTCGGTCTGTACTGTAGGCTATATATTAGTTTGTGTTCACTTAATATAAGTCTGTAAGAGATAAAAATGATTAAAAGAAAACATATAGATGTGCAAATTATTCAAGGTTCATGCGCGGCGATTGACCAATGAGAGCTCTTTGTCATTTTGTGCCATCCGTGTTAAGGAGCATGCGCAATGACAGATGAGACGAGCATTTCTGTTATGAATATAAGCTCTGTGCTCTCCTCCGGTAGTGGTAGTTTTCTTTTGGTAGCCCTGCGTGCATGGTGGACACACAGGGTTGCTGCGCCTGTTCCCGCAACGAGCCGTCAACCAGAGCCAGCACCTGCAACGATCCGTCAACCAGAGCCAGCGCCTACAACGAGCTGTCAACCAGAGCCAGCGCCTGCAATGAGCCGTCAACCAGAGCCAGCGCCTGCAACGAGCCGTCAACAAGAGCCAGCGCCTGCAACGAGCAGTCAACCAGAGCCAGCGTCTGCAACGAGCCGTCAGCCAGCGCCTGAGATACCGCTTCCCAACCTATCCCGCCCTTATTTATGGAAACTTTTGTCTGTCAGTCATCCAGCCCTGCCTCTGCTGGAGATCGACAGCCCTGCACCGTCGCTGGATGCATCCTGCCGGGTGGTACCGTCACAGGTCCTACCGCCTCCAGCCTCATCAGCAGCTGGGGATTCCTTGGCTCCGCCTCCAGCCTCAAACCCCTTCTCTCAACCTCGGCCCGTCGACCTGTCGGCTTCACCCTGGTTCCTCCCGTTCTCGGCTCCACCAGCGACCCTTGACCTGGTAGCTCCACCGGGTTCCGGGTTTGTTACAATTTCAATCAATGGGCCACACTCCAGTCCAGTAGGTGGCGGGAATGCACCTATCGTTTGCTTCCCAACCACCATAAAAAGCTAAAATAAGAAGAAGATGAGACGAGCAGACGTGATTGATTGTTGTGATCCAAATTGAAGCCATTCAGAGAGAAAAGCTTCGAAAAGTTAAGATTTTGATAATTTGATGCATGCTGAACAAGAAGTTAGCTGCATAGAGTAATACACTCCAGTAGGTGAGTCAGTATCATATAATTAATGATAAATAGGCTCTATTACTTTATAATAAGATATAATTACTGCTATTAAACAGTAATCTAGTTGCTGTAAATGAGTTATTTTCTCTTTGAATTGTGAATTTTGATTAGAATAGTTGTAAATGTCTAACGCGAACTCCGCAGTCATTTGTACATTGCAGTTCGCGCCGCCATTTCACGGTCCCGCGAGCCTGTGTGAGGGAAAAATCAACCAAAGGTAAATAACTTTCACCAATTTTGTGAAAATGGTTTGTTACGGATTATGTGATTTACTTCAGTGTGAATGTTCTGGTCTGTGATCAGGCCAGTTTTTTTTCCTTGTTCTTTCCTGGCTCTATTTTCTTTCCTTTTCTTTTCCTTTTCCTCTTCTTTTTATTTGATTTTTGGAAACGTGACACTCAAATGACCTTCTGTGATACCCTGAGAACTTCACATTCGATGGTGAGCCAACCAAACCTCTAGCAGAAGAGAAGGAAATTGTCACGGTTCTGTCAGCTTCAGTCTCTGTTTCAAGTGTTTTTAGTGTTCTAGTGGACAGAACCGTGGCACTACTCTCTATCTTGCTTGTTTGTCTCATTAGTGTCTGCCCCGCCTCCTTGTTTCCCATAATCATTCCCAGCTGTCTCTAATCACTACCTTCCCTCATGTGCCCTATTTATATCCCTCAGTGTTTGCTGTCCAGCGTCGCGTCGTTGTCTTTCATGGTTGTTCCTGCTGTTCCCTCGTCTGGTCTGTACCCTGTCTCCTGGTTCCCTGTGCTATGCTTTATGTTCAGTTTTCTTGTTATGTTTTCCCCCTTGTGGGTGGTTTTGGTTTATGTTTGTTTATTTGTAATCTAATAAATTCTTTCCCTGCATCCCTGAGTCCTCCCTTAAGTATTCCGTGACAGAAATACGTTGTGGAGAGGACGACAATATCCTTTCTTTGAGTCATTCCAATGCCAGATCAAGAGGCATTGTAACCTCATGAGAACACTTGAGATTACTAGAGAGTGACTTTACCTATCCTTTTTTTTATTCTATTTCTTTTGGGGTATTGAATTGACCCGTCTGTATATATATGTATGTAGAAGAAAAACGAGTGCACTCAAGGGAAATTGTCAAAGTTTATTTTCTGTGAAATTGTAATTTATTTCATTTTATTTTTGATTTAAGTGAAACAATTATATATTTTTTTCCTAATTTAAAAAAAATTAGGAAAATTTTGTCTGTTTTTTCTCATTCCAACCCGCTACCTCCTTAGCAACTCATAGGTCTTCTGATTAACCCAAATTTCAAATGTATTGTATTTAATGCATTATTAGTATAACACGTAAGCAGGAGTATTTGCTATACAAGTCCTTGATGATATTCCTGGCATGTGACAGACACCACTTTGGAGCACTGTGCTGAACAGAGGAGAGGGAGGTCCCAATTATCTTCTCTGCAGTCTGTACCACTCTTCTCACATGCCTCCAGTCCAAGACAGTGCAGCTTCCAGTGACCCAATGTTCACAGACCAGGTGAGGTCATCTGTGATGTGCACTCCCAGAAACTTGGTAACCATCTCCAAAGCAGTGTTGTTGATAAGAAGAGGAGCATGACAGGGGCGATTTTTCCTGAAGTCCACAATGATCTCTTTAGTTTTGGTGACAGTCAGGATCAGACTGTTTTCATTGCACCACTTCACCAGCTGCTCCACCACTTCTCTGTAGGCTTGTTCACTATTGTCCCTGATGAGTCCTATTACTGTTGTGTTGTCCACAAACTTGGTTTGTAGCAGACTTCGGGATACAGTCATGTGTCATTTCTAAATGTGTATTATTAAATAAATGATGTGAAGGAAAGACAAACATTCCTACATTTCAGTTTATTAGAAGCAAAACAATTATTAGTTCAGAATGATGTGCCTATTGTTTGAGGTCTTGAGAAACCAATGAACATGAGATACAAATACCTTCATCGTGCTGTCACGCGGTTAGGCAAGGATGAAGATGAAGATGAAGATGATCAAACAGAACTTTATTAGAGGAGTGCAAGATGACATAACAGCCATGAACACAAACATGTGGTAAACTTAAACAAAGGGTTCAAACCAACATAATGCATACACGGACAACAAATGACAACTAAGGAGTGAACAAGGAGAACTAAATATACTAACAGTGATTAACAAAAGACAAACACTTGTGAAGATTAGTGACCATGGCAACGGAAAGATCTAGAACAGAAGAACATGTGACTAAAATAAAGCAAAATAAGAGTCCTGGATGAACTGTGCTGTGACAGGTTCAGGCAAGGAAAGAAGAGCAGATTTAGTTAATTTACAAAGACGAAAACAATCAAGGCAATCCACTAGGATTGAATCAAACTATCAGCTTCAAACATAAGATCAAGCCATTTGATCATAGTTTATAATGTTAAAATGTTTTATATAATGTTTTATGGATGTTTACAAAACAACATCACTTTGCTTCAGAAAACTTTTAGAAACCCATTGGAATTGTGTAGATTACTTTTATGGATGTAGTTTCAAAAACTTGAGCTTGAGCCAATGCCATTTCTAAGCTGGGAAGAGCCAGGATATTATTTAATAAAACTTCTGATTGTGCTCAGCTAATAAAAGAAACAATGCTAATATTTTGTCTACACAGTTACTTTTTACATTCAATATAAATATTTAAACATGTTCATGTTTTGAGTCTTTAGTATACCCTGAGGAAGGCTTTTAAGCCAAAACTCATTAGTATTTTTTTCAGAAACTATTAAAGTTCCATTTTGTTGTTTTTACATTGTCTGCTTCAACACACCTTGTAAACTGGTAAAGTTGTGCTAGTTTTGACCTTACTAAGATGTTGTGTGTCATGGATGATGTCTACATAAAAAGCTCACAACACTGACTATTATCAGAGCAAACAATCCTTTATTAAATAAATCCAAATGGCACTCATAAAACTTAGGAAACAGATAACAACCACATAGCAAACCTACAATGCAACACAATGGCTTATATACATAGACAAACAAAGGCGCTAATGAATTAATGAGAAAGGAGATGAACCAATGAGTTTAGTGGGAAAACTGGCTCAAAATTGCAACTGAACACCAAAAACTAAGATACATTTACACATAGATTGCACAAACATGAATTTTGAAATTGCTGTTCATTTAAAAGCATAAATTGTTGATAAATATGGCCTATAGTGATCTAGTTAATGGTGACATTCATGTAGTTATGGTGGTCACAACCATTCAGATACTGACAGGTCTTCTACTATTCAAGAGTTTGCCACTTCTGTCCAGATAATCTTCAGTGAATGCCGTCTCCAGCACCAGCAGTAGAGACTGTTTAAGCTTCTTCTTATATTCAGATTAATGAAAACAATTTCTTATGAGAAAGCTTAATATGAAGATGAAGTTGAAAATCGCCAAGTTGACGAACCAAATAGAGTTGGCTGTTGTCTTCATTTTGCAACCAGTCAGAAATATTACAAGTCCGTTTCCAATGAAACCCACTATAAAGGTGACAATGAAATTGCAAATAAAAAAAATCTGTAAGTTTGACTCCAGAGGATGAATGTTTTCAGGTCCAAGACTTGTGTCTTCCACACAATTAATAGAGAGAGAAAACACATGTGAGGGATGTTTTGGGTGCATCATCTTAATAATGTGGTGTTTCATTAGCAACATTATTTTTCCATGCAACTTCAACCTCCAAAATACCATTTTCGAATTGAGACATTGAGGATAAAAACCTCAAATAAAACAAGATTAAAATGTTTACCAAACTACAGTAATTCACATAATTCCTGCTGTCTGATTTCGTCCTTGAAGAAATATTGTATCTCCTCATGTATGAGGAGTATGTCCATGCCAATGAATAATAAAGTTTAGCATTGTCCTCATGCTTTATATCAGGGGTGGCGAACCCGAGGCTCGCAAGCCGCATGTGGCTCTTTGACTGCTCTTTTGCGACTCTTCAGTCTCCACATGTTCTGTGTTTACAATCGCAATTTATTTTTAACAAAACCTCTCACGCGATTTAACGAGGCTCCTTTCTGACCGATCGGGAAAAAGCATTTGGCTGATTAACCCTGTCAACACTCGCGAGCAGCTCTCCCCCTCCACCTTGAAGGTGTATGTCACCGCCATTGCAGCACATCATGTCCCTGTCAATGGCAGGTCATTCAGAAAGCATGATCATCAGGTTCCTGAGAGGGGCCAGTAGGTTAAACCCTCCCAGGCCACCCCTCTTTCCCCCCAGGGACCTCTCTGTCGTCCTCATAGGCCTACATAGAGCTCCCTTCGAGGCCCTGGAGTCTGTTGAGCTCAAAACCTTGCCCTTTAAGACAGTGCTCCTGAATGCGCTCGCTTCCTTCAAGAGGGTAGGAGACCTGCAGGCCTTTTCGGTCAGCGAGTCAATTTGTATGTCATTCTGATGTAACGTTGAATGTGACTGACTGATAGGAACTCATTTTTTATTGTTGTCTGGAAAATCTATAAAAGAGTGGTTATGTACACACGTCCAATAAATAGATTGAATTTACTAAATCACTACATCATTTTTACTATGTAGTCAATACATTTATGAATTAATATTGACTTTAATTGTTATGGTTAAAAAAAGTTTATTAATGTGGTTATTTCTAAATGGTATTTATTCACTATATGTCGTAAAGCTAAGTCAAACATGCCTACATTTCAGTTCATTATATGTAAAACAATTATTAGTTCAGATTTATGGGCCAATTGTCTTGAGAAACCAATGAAAATGTGGAACAAATATAATCATTGCGTAGGCAAGGGAAGAAGAGGAGAGAATCGGAATTGCAGCAGATTTAGTTTTTTTTTTCTTTTCTTAAAAAAAATAAAAAAACACAAAGGCAGTCTACATGGTATGAATCAACCTATCAGCTTCAAACTAAGATCAAAGCCAGTGATCATAGTTTATAATGTTTTAAATATTCATATTTTACTTTACATTTAGAAACTGACTCTAGTTGTGTGGATTACTTTTATGGATGGAGGTGCTTTTTGGAGTTTCAAAAACTTGGCCAGAGCCATTGCTATTTCTGAATTGGGAAGAACCAGGATATTATAGAATAAAATGTTTGTTTATTTTTACATTCAATCTAAATATTTTAAAGTGTTAATGTTTTGACTCTTTAGTGTACCCTGAGGAAGACTTTTAAGCCAGAACTCACTCATATTTTATCAGAAACTATTAAAGTTCCCTTTTGTTCTTTTTACATTGTCCGCTTCAACGCACCTTGTAAACTGGTAAAATTTTGCCAGTTCTAACCTTACAAAGATGCTGTGTGTCATGGATGGTGGTTGTGTACAAAGCACACAAAACAGAAGATTATCAGAGTCAACAATCCTTTATTAAATACATCCAAATGGCACTCGTAAACTTAGGAAACAGTGGATCTAACACAACTACATGACAAACATACAATGCAACACATTATAAACAAGGCTTATAAACAAGGGAAAACATAGGAGCTAATGAACTAATTAATGAAGGACAGGTAATGGAGATGAACCAATGAATGTAATGGAATTATGAATGTAATAGTCATTCCACAATCATGCATTTTGGAAATGCTGTTCATTTAAAAGCATAAATTGTTGTATAAGTTGATACATGTGGCCTACAGTGGTAAATGTAATGGTGATATTCATATAGTTATGGTAGACTGATTATTCATGAGTTGTCCTCGTTTTTACACTAAAGTCCAGATAATCTTCAGTGAATGCTGACTCCAGCACCAGCAGTAGAGACTGTTTAAGCTTTTTCTTATATTCATCACACATGAACACATAGATAATGGGGTTCAGACAGCTGTTTAGCAATAGCAGATACAAACTGAATTGTGCTACTCTTTGAAGTACTTCTCTCGCTTCACTCAAGTTCTTAATTGTTGCTACACAAAAACTGCAAACAAAGTATGGAAAGCAACATTTGAAGAAAGTCACGATGACAGCAATAATGACCCGGTAAGAACTGAGCCTCTTCTCCATTTTGAGGCGTTTGATTCGTACTCCAATAGCAATGTGTGAAGATGCAATGATCAGGAAGGGGATGAGAAAGCCCACAAAAAAATCATATGTGACAAAAAACATACCAGGAAACACATTAGCAATGAAGAAAGGGATGCAGCAGCAGATGGATAAAACCCACACGATCAGGCTGATGATCCTGGCTCTAAGTACAGTTCGGTTATTTTGAGCCCAAACAGCAATAAATGTGCACAGGCATCGGTCCAGACTGATAACTGTGAGAAAAAAAAATGCTAGCAAATCGAATTAGAGCCATCAATCTGAAGAAAAAGTACATAAAATTTGTTTACAAAGAAATGTTGCTAAAACAATTCTTTATGAGAAAGGTTAATATTAAGATAAAGTCTGCAATCGCCAGGTTGAGGAACCAAATAGAGTTGACTGTTGTCTTCATTCTGCATCCAGTCAGAAATATGACAAGTCCGTTTCCAGTGAAACCCACTATAAAGGCGACAATGAAAATGCAAATAAAAAAGAAAATCTGTAAGTTTGAGTACATAGGATGACTGGTGGTATAATTTGTTGCGCCTCCGGTCAGGTTTTCAGGTCCAAGACTTGTGGCTTCTACAAAATGATTATAGAGAGAAAACACATGTGAGGGAAGTTTTGGGTCTGTTTTGAAAGCATCATCTTAACAATGTGCAGTGTTTCATGTGCAACATAATTTTTACATTCAGTTTCACACACCAAAATGCCATTTTCGAGATGAGACGTTGAGGATGAAAAAGTTATTACTTAAACTACAGTAATTCACATAATTTCTGCTGTCTGATTTCATCTTTGAGTAATTATTTTATCTCCTCATGTATGAGGAATCTGTCCATACCATTGAAAAATAAAGTTTGGCATTCACCTCGTGCTTCATATGGTCATCACGTTGCAACCGGTACCAGATATTGACCAGTGTTTGAATAAACTATTTCAATTATTATTATTTAAATACTATTTCACTATTTATCACTTGATTTTAAGGAGATTTGTGAAATATTACAAACTGGGAATAATTTGAATTAAGTCCACAAAAAAAGTTTCTCTCTGAGTTTTGAAAACACACTAAAAGATAACAAATATTGTAAAATGCTCTTATTAGCAATACTATACTTTTGTAAAGGTGGACAGATGCAATAAAGATGACCAGTCACAATCCAGAAATCAAACAGATTTAAGAAAGAATGGCATCAAATGCATTTAATTTTAACACACAAATCCTGTCATTCCAGCAGTTTTATGGTTCGATTTCTCGAAACTCTACACTTAAAAAAACACATACAAAACATCTCTTGCAAAATTAAAGACTTAATTCATTTTGTTTTGTCTTTTTTATAGTAATTACACACAGACCTCAGTCATATACACATTAAACTACACATGGATGTAATACAATTTAAAACAATACTTTTTTTTTTCTTTTTTCTTAATGAGTGTGCAGTCAAGCTCACATTAGTTTGTCATAGCACTCACACATAAATGCATGCATCTTTGTGAAAAAGAATTGTGCTTAATGGTATTGAAAGTGTACTTGTTCTGTACTTTAATCAGAATCAGAAACAGAATCAGAAAGAGCTTTATTGCCAAGTGAGTGCATTGCACACACAAGGAATTTGACTTGATGCTTGAGCTTCCAGTGCACCTATACAACACAACATGAACAAGCAAACAATCACTGAAAGAAAAACGTCAAACACCGAGGCAGCCATATATGCGGCGCCAAAAAACATACACAAGATTACAGAATGCAGTTAAGCAAGCACATAGCACAGTCTTGACATCCACGGAACATGCGGGCACATGATGGAATTTTTTGAATGGATTGGGAGGAGGAGATAGATAAGGACAGGCAGACGGGTGGATGGGGGTCGATGCAGTCCTCTACACATTTCGTCTAGCCTCACGGCCAGACCGGTTACTGTTCGTACAAGCACACCGACCTGACCACCAATGGAGTCCATTCTTCCCTGCGTGTCCGCAGTCCGAACTGCGATGTTACGGCTCAGCTCCTCAATCTGTATCACTCTCCGATCTAGTTCCTTCAAACGGTTACCCACAGCACCGACGCGGTCCTTAATTTACACAGACAGCGGCTGGGTAAATTTGCTCGCAGCTGTCTTACCAATCTTTCGATGGATCAGGGCAATCCCAAAGCCAAAAAATAGGATCCCCGACACCAATAATCCAATCACATATAAATCTTCCGTATCCTCCACGGACAGCGCTTCCAGGCACAGGACTTGCCAGTTTTTCCATGAGTCCATCACATACCCCGAAGCAAGCGTCCCGTCTGGACATGTAGGTTCTCCCGGACTAACCTTCCTTTGTGAAAAAATCTTGTCAATCGCGCTGATTGAGCAATTAATCAATTCCATTTCAGTATATTTTCAGGAATCCAGCCAGCAGCAGGTCAGAAAGACAAAATAGCAGAGCGATAGAGCAAGGCGGGGGACAGATAGAAACAAGTCTGCTCTGTGTGAGAGTCAGGAAGAAAGTATTAAAAATATACTTTAAAAAATGAACTTACAGATAGTATAATATTACATAATGAATAGATGTTTACTATACTTACTGAGTACACTTTAACTATATTTTAAAGACACTAGAAGCAATTTTGAAAGTACACATAAAGATGTATTGAAGTCCCACTTAAGTGGTTTAAAAAGCACTCAAGAATTCAACTAATTGCATTTAATATGAGCTAAATCTGTGATAGATTTAAAATTACATATGCATTTACAAATTACAGTTAATTCACAATTAAGTATATTCCTTTAAAGCATATTATTTGTGTAATACGCGCACTTTTTTCACAAGGATGCACATAAATACACTGTACATTATATGTATGCACAATTTATAAACTTTGAATTTACTGAACTGAATCAACACTGGACTGCCAATATTGGCTTGTTAGAGCTGCTTTACAGCCTATTTTGAATTGGTTACTATTGAGAAACCACTTTGAAATAATCTGAATCACAAAATAAACAGAAATTCAAGGGTAAAAAATGTATACTTCTCATTGTTTGATTTCTACGTGATCAAATGAGGTATATTTAAACCATAAACAGACATCCAGGGACAATAAATTCTTACCACTTTTGGTGTAAGCAGTTTTAAAAGCCGTTATGTCTAGAAGTACACAAAGACAAGCATAAATGTGTACTGAGCCATTACATTAGAAATTGCCACAGGATATTTCAAAACAGTTGAAATTTGCAGTCATTCTAAGAATCCCAGTTCTGCAAAAATGTCTGGTTTCTTCCCTGACAATCTTATCTGTCTTGTCTCGGCTCAATGTTTTTTTGCTTGTCTTGTGCTTGTCTGTCTTGGTTTGTGTTGGCCATGTACTCCCTCCTCATTTCCCATTACCGTGCCATCTGGCTTAATCCTCGTCTAGCCCTTGTTCACTTGATTGTGTTCACCTGATCATCACGTCTAGCTTTCCTTATATTGTGCTCATTTCCCTCATGTTTCCCTCATTTGTTTCATGTCCCTTGTGGAATAGTCTTGTTCACTTGTCAGTAGCTGCACACTATCTTGGCACTTGCTCTAGTTGTGAATTGAATTTTTGTTTCTAGTTTTACATTCATGCATTTGGCAGAAGCTTTTATCCAAAGTGACTTACATTGCATTCAAGAAACACATTGAATCAGTTCTTGCTTTCCTTGGGATCGAACCCATGACCTTGGTGTTGTAAACAGCAATGCTCTACTGATTGTTTTGTTGCTTCATCTAGTATTGTTCTAGTTAGTTGTTCTTTTGAGATTAAACTTCATTTCTACTTAATATTTTTAACTATAGTCTGCAGTTCTAGTTCCCTACAAGTTTGTCTTAATTTGTAATGCCCAGCCAATGAGGAGGGACTAACACTATTATTGTAAAATTCAGAGACCCTATCCTACAACTGGTTCAAAGTTCAATATGCTCCCTTGAACAAAAAAATAAAATAAAGGAATATTGCAATTTCAAAAGTATATTTACATAGAATCAACAAGAATACATCAGAAAGCCCCTCCATAATAAATACAACAAATACTTAATCAAGATGTATGTGTGTGTTTGAATGGTAAAGTCCGTGTGAGAGTTTGTGTGTGAATGTAGTTGGGCATTGTAGTTCACTCTCAGTCTTGGAGCTCGTTGGGAAATAGACAGTTCCTTTTCTAATGCACCTCTGAATACAAAGACAGCTAGATCATGCAGGTTTGCACTTCACAACATCAGGAGGATCAGACCGTTCCTAACAGAGGAAGCAACACAATTTCTGGTACAGCCCATGGTCAATTCCAGGCTTGATAATTGCAACGCTCTTCTGGCTGGACGTTCTTCTAGTGGAATCAAACCCCTGTAACTGATCCAGGACGCCACATCTCGTCTGGTCTTTAACGGACCCAAAAGACATTAATAAAAATAATTTATGATGTGTCTTGCCTTTGAAGCATTATAGAAGCAAAATTACTAAAAATAAAAATAATGTTTTACAGCCATTTTATCTTTGCAAGCAAACATTTTTTATGTTTTTTATGTAATTATGATCAAATGAACAATGTACAAATAAACGATTTTTAAATAAAAAGACTGAAAAATGATCACAAAACCACCATATAGGTGGATATATTCAACAAGTGTGTAAATTGAAAAAAGAAAAATTTAGTATGGCAGACTTAGCGTCTGTTTCCATTATGAATTGTGGATTCATTGCTAAGTTAATCGTGTGTTAATCATGAACATACTCTGAGTTGGATGACCTTACACCCAGACGCGTTTTTTTGTAATCAACATACATCAAGAAAGCAAGGTTTGGGTCAACCAAGAGTTCAGTGTACGTTTGAATGTAAGATAACCTTGCTTTTGGAATACTTCCAGGAAACAAGGTAACACAAGAATAACATAAGAACGTAATAGTCCACACAAAAGAACATAAATCATACAATAAGGGTACAACGAGGCTCAAAGAACACCTTAAGAAAAATGTGCTTTTCAATAAAATTTAAGTTAATGCTTGTTAAAAACAATCACTTTAGCAAACTATTTTCTCTTTTTTACATTTTTTTTTTCAATAAATATAAAAATGTTCATTTAAAAAATATATTTAAAAAAAATAATTAAATGTGATTTTTTGTTATCATATGGTGATTATCTTTACCATCTGAATCTAACCATATCACGTCAACAAATAGAAAAGTCAGTAAACAGCAGGGGCCCCTTTTACCTTTTTCATAACTCAGTAATTTCCCTCGAGAACAGTTCTGAAAAGTATTGTATTCATGGTTACAATGGTTTCTTTACAAAATCTAAAATTATTTGTTGCTTTTTGCCTTAAACGGTCTGCTTGAACACAACTGCTACTAAGCGTCTATCGGTAACAACGTCTTTTTTGTCTATGTTAATGTAATCTGGGAATTCCTGGACAGTGAAGGCTAACTCCTGTGCCTCTTCTTCCAAGATAGCATCTGTAAGGCTTGATTTTTTGGCAAGTTCTTCTGCAGCTGCATGGCACTGTGCCACAAGAATGAGTGAAGCGTTATTGGAGCGACCATACAGACCGTGATGCACATGCAACGCGAATTGAGTGCATGAGTAGTAAACACGGTACTATCATTAGGCTTGGGGATCAAGATAACTGATGTTAAGTGGCGACATTGTCCCTCTTTTGAGCTGGAGATAACCAAGAAGAAAATGCTAATAAAAAGAGACAGTTTGGCAATTCCACTTCAAAAACGTCTACATAACAGGTTTGGCGAGTTAACCGAGGTCGAGATAAGTGGGTTCCACTTTATTTGGACTCTTGGACCTTATCTGATGTACGATATGTCTCAAGGTTAACATTTTGAAGTTGAGCTGCATGATTCAGATGACGCAGGGTCAAAATGTGACATAGCCCTCCATCCATCTTCAGAACAATACATACCAGCTTTATATATTGGTTTCTCTGTCTGGAAGAGGTATATTTTTTGTGGAGGATGTACCAGCTAAGACGGATCACACCAGTGTAATTTTATGCTCCAGGAACCAGTCAAGACTTATCTCACCATTGTAATTGTACAAGTCAAAGGGTTAAATGCACTGGATCTGGCAGGTGAGGGCAGAGATAAGGCCTGGCCCATCTCTAACCCCTCTAACAAATCCATTTGCAACCACCAAGACCTAGATCGGGACTTAGAACACTCGGACCCAAGCTCTCCTCAAAGTGCAGAAGCCTTCTAAATTGTTCACAGCCAGCGTCCTCAAGCCATGACTGTGCATGCTCACAAATATTTAACATACTGAAAGGGAATCATAATGCTGATCTTTTAAATGCACAATATGTACTTTTTTTCTAATATTCAAAACAAAGGTGTAGCTTAACAATGCTACATTTAAAAATATATTTATATATTACTGGCTCTACTTATTTTATATTAAATTACATTTTTGATTATATCTTTGATGAGCAGAAGATACTTAATTCAAAGGATTAAAATTCTGTCAATTAAATGACCTTATATGTAAAAAAGTGATTATTTTTCTGATTAATATACACAAATAGTTGCTTATCTGTCTAATAAAACACAATATATGTCTTTCGTGTATTTTATTCCATGGTTTCTAAGAAAATACAACTGGAAAACAAGGTAAACAGATTTCTCTGGACTTAAACACTGTTGAAAACATTTACATTTATGCATTTTGTAAACGCTTTTATTCAAAGCTAATTAAATCACATTCAAGGTACACATTGATATTCTAATTAGTCCTCGCTTTCCCTGGGAATCGAACAAAATGGCAAAAACACAATTTTTTATTTTATTTTACTGTTGTATAAAGTCAATGCCACATTTTTAATCATATATTTGAAGAAAAACCAGCACTATTTGTGTGATATTAACTACATTAAATTATAGAAATATAAAATATATAGAGGGGCATTTTTTTACCCCTTGTAGTAATTTTGTGGGGCATTAAAAATAGACTTTTGTTAACTTCTAAAAATTACATTTTGATAGACTAAATCGCACAGTGAAAGCATACAATTTGAATGCTCAGATGCTCCACATTTACCTACTAGACTGCATCATATAGTGAATGTGTGCACTATCTTGCTGTGTTACTTATGCACTTGTGTCTTATCACCTCCATAATTGTGTCTCCATAATGCCCTCATGTCGTTAAAAAAGCAATTACAATATTATCGTAGAAGATATAGTGTTACAAAGGTAGGCAAGTAACAGAATGTGTGCAAAGCGGAGAGTATGAGGACAAGAGCAGGGATAAACTCAAAATCTCTTTTAATCAAAAACTCAAACAAAATACTTTAAATATAAACAAAAGAAGCACACGTGCATAAGCTGAACAAAAACAAGACTAAGGACAACTCAGGTGACAGGCCGGACATCCACACACACTAAAGCAGACAAACTAACTTCATTAACAACCGACAAATACAAGGGAAATGCAAAAGTGATTTATACAGTACATGAGGGAAATGATGATCACCAGGGAGACTAACGAACAAGTGATGACATGACAGGTGCAGGGAGTGAAACGATGACACGATAGACAGGAAATGAAACAATGACAAGACTGACAGGAAGTGACAAAGCAGACCCAGACAGAGAGGAACAAGTGTTATATATAGCGCTTGCCCCTGTGCAAGTCATAGAGGTTGAAAAAGATGTGATCATTCTGCCTATTATACAACTGCTTTTATTGCTTTAATGCAAAAGATTTGCTAAAATGCAAAACTGGCTGACAGCATTATTGAGTTGAGCTGCTGAAAGTAATATTTCTGGTCTTATGAACCATGTGAATTGTGCAAAAAAATCTGCTTACACAGTCTTTGAACCTACCAGTCATATATAATTTAAGATGTACACAGTAAAAAAAAAAGAAAAAAAGAAAAAAATACAATCATTTTTGTTTATTCTTACAGTTTAAGAAAAAGCATAATTTTGACTTGAAATGCTCATTAAAACATATATAGATCATGCATTTTATATATAAAATAGAGAAAAGCATATGTTGCCCCTTCATGAATAAAATGAGTGGAATTGAATTTGAAATAAATTGAATTTGTGAACTAAAGCAGTTGGAATTCTGAATGAATAATTCTAATACTAATAGATTCAGTATGCAACCAATTAAAAATTTGGAATTGAATTTGTCTGGAGGGTTTTTAATAGTTTTCTTTCTACTTTATTTGTCACTTTGGTGACAGTAGTTATATAATACACTATTTCTTAAAATTATAATTTATGACCATATTTATGATGTGAATTATGGACATAATTTATGTCCCGCCTTTCCACCTGCCACTCAAACTGACTGGTCAATGTTTGACAAACAGGTGTTTATAGCGTGAATGTGTGGGTGTTGTTACACCAATTGGCTGACCACTGGCGGTCAATGATTGTTCTATGGTTAGATTTATAACTCTATGTCACTGAGAGGAAAGTCAGAGTGACAATCAAATAAAGGCTCAAATTATTTTTAGTTAGATATATGGAGAGGTGTTAGGAATATGAGCTCTGCGCTCTCATATATACTGACACTACACTGCACACTACATTTCCCAGAAACCCACACATTGGACTGATTGCACACATCAGCTGGACTCCATTATGACTGTTTGTTACACCAGCTGTATACCATCACCTGGACTATAAAAGACTCCCATGCATGCACATACAGCATGAGGTCTTGATTTACTATGGTTGTCATTCTGAGTGTTCAGATCCCTGCCTGTTTACCTGTGATTGATTCTGTTCTGTTCTGCCTGCTCTGACCTGTGCCTGGATTAACGCTTGTGATTGATATCTGCCTGTCTTGACTTCCCCGTCTGGATAAACGTACCTGATTCTGTTTGCCTGCCTTTCTGACTCTTGCCTGGATTACCGACCACGAATGCTCTCTGTTTGCCCTGACCTTCTGCCTGTACGACCATTCTTATTAAAGACAAGCAATTGGATTCCAGCCTATGAGTTCCCTTTGTTATAGGAGGTTATATCTCAACCATTTGAGTCATTTTAATAATATTGCTCCTCTTCTGGATATTTGGCTCCTTACAGTCTGTTGGGGTGAAACTGTTGGTGGTCATGTTTTTTTATTTTTTTATTTTCTGGGGGCAAAGTAACCCAAGCAAACTTTTTGTTGTTAACACCCAGTCAAAATCAGTGTTTTTTTTTGTTTTTTTTTTACCTGAAGGCAGGGAGTTGACAGCCCTGAAGACACCAGGTCTTCTGAAAGACTTAAAAAAGTGTGCCTTGTTCAAATGAAGAATACGAAAAAATAATTAATTCTTGAAGAATTAATTAATTCATTATTCATTCACTTCACTTTAAAATATCTGAGTAAAATGTTGATTTAAACAATTAAAATATTTAAAAACTGTTCAAACTACATTTTACTATACTATGTTATGATTAGGCTTCAAATTAATTAAATCCATGTTCAGTCCAAATACAAAAACAAAACCACAAAAAAAAATGTGTTAGAAGCCGAGAGCTCAGTGATCAGAACTTGCAGACTTGTTTTATTCTGCAAAAACAAAATTTATTTCAGATTAAATAAATAGTGCATTAAACGATGATACCTCTTAGTTCCCTTTCGAAAGGGAACTCTACGCTGCGTCCCCCAGGGGTCGCTCTGGGGAGCACCTCCGCTATGGCAGGCGTTTGAAGCAATTATACAATCACGACAATGAACTTGACATTGGCAAGCAGGTATGATGTCACCACAAGTGCGACTGCTGGTAAAAAGGGGCACCTAAACAGAACATCATCTTTTCAAATCTTCAGTGAACCTTTCGAAGCTGTGTTGATCCGTGTCAGCGGGTTTTGACACCTGATGACACATGATACGTGTGTTTTATATCTTGGCGAGGATCTTGTGCGCTCAGCTTTTCAGAGAGCTGTTTGCGTGCATTGTGAATGCTCCCCTTTGAGAGTGTTACGCTCGCACTTGTCCCTTTTCTCGAGGGAATCAGGACAGCCATCTGTACCTGGGGGATCCGGTCCTGCTGCAGCTGAGGAGAGCAGGAGACTGCATTACTGGGGCTCACAGATGGAGCTTGCCGAAAGGCAAGTAAGTGTTTCAAAAGCTGTTGGAGGCTGACTTACTCTTCTGCCTAATCTTTACTCTGAGTTGAGGTGTCTGAGATGCCTCATTGGCAGGGCATATGCGACAGCGGGTCAAGCCGGTGCAGCCCTTCACACCATGGCGGTGTTACAGGTTTATCAAGCAGACCTGCTTAAAGACCTGGACCAGGGCTAGGGGCTCTCTCCTCAGGCAGTGGCTGAGCTGCGCCACACTAAGCAAACAGCAAACAGCTTTTGCTATTGGCCCCTCTATGGTGGCCATGGTGGTTACGGAGAGGCACCTCTGGGTGAACCTGGCTGACAAAGACAGAAGAAAGAGAGAGAGAGTTCCTTCTCAATGTGTCAGTCTCGCCTAATGAGCTTTTTGGGACCACTTTCGAGGCAGTGTTTTCGAGGTTCAGGGAGAAGAGGGCGCGCTCAGCGGTTTTCAAGTCTTTCATACCGCTGCACCCAGATCTCAGGCCACACAGGGGGCCGGCCCCTCCAGATCTGAGGATCTGTGAGAAGAGCAGGTTCGGGTGTGTGTGTTCCCCTAGTTGCAGTTATTACAGGGCTCTGTTCCCCCGTCTCTCTCTTTTCTGGGGCCAGAGCATCGTCAGGCCTCCTCTCTGAGGGAAGTCATAGATCTCCACTTTTGGTATTCGGGAAAGCATTAGCTCCGCTCGGGAGGCTCCTTAGTGTAGTTCCCTTAACAAGACTGACCTCCTTTGTGGGTCCCAAGTGTGGTAAGGCCGTTGCACTTGGCCTTCACCCCCAGAGCCTTGTAAGCGTAGGGAGCATTGTCAGGCCTCCTCTTAATATTAGAGTCTGCCTTCTCTTGGCGAGGCCTCCGTTCCCTTGAACTCCGCCCAGGCTATTTGAGCTGGAGTTGGGGCCCCCAATTGGGCCCCTCGCCTAAGCCTGTGGTGTAAAGAGGAGTGTTTTTGGGCTGAGGCCATCACTCGTGACCTCTGACTGCTAGGTGGCATAGTAGGCCTCCTCTCAATACGAGAGACTTCTTTACTGAGGCCTCCGCTCCACAGAGCTCTGCTCGGTGACCATAGCGCGAGTGGTAGGTGAGGTAGAAGATTCTTGCCTCCTCTTGTCGTTCGTTGCGTAAGGGTGTCGTCAGGCCTCTCTGAGATTAGGCCTCCGCCGTGAGAGCCTCACTTCTTTGTGCGAAGCGGCACTGCACCTCAGTTCTTGCTTGAACCCAAGCGACTTGGGTCGGTGCGAGGGCAATGGAGTCACCTTGACTCCTGAATTGGACTTGGCTGTACAAGCGTCATCAGGCCGATAATTTGACCTCCACTCCAGTGAGCTCTGCTTGAAAGAAAGTGGTTTCTCTGAACCCCCTTGCTTTGCCGAAAGCGTTGAGTGCTGTTTCCTTATATGCTCTACAGGAACAGCTGCAAAGCCATCAGCTATCAACTAATTAATCAAATCAATCAATAATCAAAACTTATCACTTAATATTCTTCAATTGTATTAATTTGCCTGCTCTTTTAAGGATGCCGTTCAGCCAAACAAACTTTGTTTATAATGTTTTCCTGTAAACACTGTAAAGCTGCTTTGAAACAATATGTATTGTAAAAAGCGCTGTATAAGTAAAGGTGACTTGACTTGACAAAGTGCTGGCTGTGAGCCCAGCCACTCTTGGAACTCAGTAGCGTAATAGGCCTAGCAGTTGCGTCTCTAGGTCTCTGCATTGCGGACTCTAGATCGAGCGTGCTTTGGCCTCGGCCCTCAGTGCCTTGAGGCCTCCGTTCTCTAGTAGCTCCTGCCCCAGTCACTGCAGGTCATGGCACAGTTCCCCTGGGGTCATTGTTTGCTGGCTTTTGCCTATTAACTGCAGTCACGCCCTTCAGCATGGCGCTGTTGGTATTCTGTTCCCCAAAGTGACCCCTAGGGGAAACCGCATAGAGTTCCCTTTCAAAAGGGAACGTCTCAGGTTACTATTATAATCACAGTTCCCTGAGAAGAGAAAACAAGACACTGCGTCCCTGTGCCATGCCTCATGCCTTCCTGCAGACATCTCCTTCAGATTTGAAGGATAATGACTTTCTGTTTAGGTTCCCCTTCATACCTGCAGTCGCATCTGTGGTGACGTCATAGGCGGCTGCCGGCCAATGTCAAGTTCATTGTCGTGGTTGTATTATTGCTTCAAACACCTGTCATACCATAGGTATTCCCCAAAGCGACCCCTGGGGGAAGCAGCATCTTGTTCCCTCTTCTCAGGGAACTATAGTTACAATAATAACCTGAGACATTTTGAAATTGCAATATTTCTTTATTTTTTTGGGTTCAAGGGAGCATATTGAAATTACCAGTTGTAGGCTATAAAATTTATCTGAATCTTACAATAATAGTGTAATTCCCTCCTCATTGGCTGGGCATTACAAATTAAGACTATAACCTTGTAGGTTCACGATTGTTGATGGGGGGGGGGGGGGGGAACTAACGAGACACAAACACACGGGAGAGAGAGCAGTTCCACGCTTCTGTCCACTAGAACACTAATAACACTGGAAACAGAGACAGAAACGTGACAGAGCCTCGTTAAATTGCGTGAGAGGTTCTGTTAAAAATAAATTGCGATTGTAAACACAGATCATGTGGAGACTGAATAGCTGCAAAAGAGCAGTCAAAGTGCCGCTCGCGAGCCTCGGTTTGGCCACCCCTGCACTAGAACTAGAACTAAGAATTTAATTCACAACTTAGAGGGGACTAACACAATATAAGGAGAGCTGCACATGAGGATCAGGTGAACACAATCAAGCGACCAAGGGCTAGACCAGTATTAAACCAGATGGCACGGTAATGGGAAATGAGGAGGGAGTACATGGCCAACACAAACCAAGACAGACACATGTGTTCAGGCAACACGACAGGCAACAAAACATTGAGCAGATACAAGATAGATAAGATTGACAAAGGAAGGAACCTGACATTTTTGCAGAACTGGGATTCTTAGAAGGACTGCAAATTTCAACATACTGTTTTGAAATATCCTGTGGCAATTTCTAATGAAATCTCTCAATAAACATGTATGCTTGTCTTTGTGTAATTCTAGACATGACAGCTTAAAACTGCTTACACTAAAAGTGGTAAGAAAGTATTGTCCCTGCATGTCTGTTTATGGTTTTAAATATATACCTTATTTTATCACTTAGGAATCAAACAATGAGAAGTATACATATTTTACCCTTGAATTTCTTTTTATTTTATGATGCAGATTATTTCAAAGTGGTTTCAAAATAGTAACAAATTCAAAATATGCTGTAAAGCAGCTCTAACAGGCCAATATTGTCAGTCAAGTGTTGATTCAGTTCAGTAAATTCAAAGCTTATAAATTGTGCATACAAATAATGTACAGTGTATTTATGTGCATCTTTGTAAAAAAAAAAGGTGCATTTTAGTACACTTTTATAAAGTGTTTATTACACAAATAATATACTTTAAAGGAACATAATTGTGAATTACCTATAATATTTTCAACTAACTAAATGCATATAATAGGTTATTAATTTTATATTTATCACAGATTTAGCTCATATTAAGTACAATTAGTTGAATTCTTGATTGTTTTTTAAACCACATGAGTTGGACTTCAATACATCTTTATGTGTACATTCAGAATTGCTTCTAGTGTCTTTAAAATTTAGTTCAGTAAGTATAGTAAAAATGTATTCATTATGTAATATTGTAACACGTGTCCCTGTTTCTGTCTGGGTCTTCTCTGTCACTTCCTGTCAGTCTTTTTCTTCGTTTCATTCCCTACACCTGTCTTGAAATCTGTCATTAGTCTCACCGGCTGTTCCACATCTCGTGTGTCCCTTATATTCCCTGCTGTGTTCATTCGTGTTTGTTGCTTGTTGAAGTTGTGATGTTTGTTGATTATGTCATGTGTTGATGTCTCTATGTAAATAAGAGTTTCTAGAGTGTTGTTTAAGTTTGGTTTATTGCACATGTGTGCTTCTTTTGTTTTGTTATTTAAAATGTTTTGTTTTCAGTTTGTCAATAAAAGTGTTTCCGTTTGAATCCTGCTGCTCCTCGCATCTGCCGCATCGCACACCAGCATGATTTGTTACAGAACAACCGACTAGGTTTGTTGCCTAATAAAGACGTCAGAGGAACAATGTGACCCCTAGAGAAGGTACTCCAGATTGCCCGGGAGAACTCTTCCTTTTTGGAATTCTCCTTGAGGTTCAATATGTTCGTGACCTTCTCGTCCCTGGATGATAAAGAGTTGAAAGTACTGCTCTGGTTCGGAGCAAACCATTTTCAGCTCGGAGGCCTCCCTGACACTACGGGTCTAAGCTGGCAAGAAGCCCTGTATTTGTGTCAGGTGAGTGCCGTGCTCCAAGCCAGGCAGCCAACACCATCAGCCTCATCACAGTCAGCACTCCTGAGCTCCACTCCCGAGTCCAACCGCCGCCACCGCAAATGGAGAAAGTAGAAAGGCCAGGAGGCCTAACGTCCCAGAGCCTGTTCCCGGCCAGGAGGCCCCTGTCCCAGCCAGACCCGCTGGCCCTGCCTAAGGCTGTTTGGCTCAACCCCCCCCCGCCCCGACACAGCCTGACACACCGGTCTTGCCTGAGCACGCTGAAAGAAAGTTTTTTTTAAATAAAAGTGTTTCCGTTTAAATGCTTCTGCTCCTTGCGTCTGTTGCATTGCACACCAGCACGATTCGTTAATATTATACTACAAATATTATACTATCTGTAAGTGCATTTTTTAAAAAGTATATTTTTACGATTTGAAGTACAGATTAAGTACACTTTCAATACCATTAAACACAATTCTTTTTCACAAGGGTGCATACGTTAATGTGTGCTATGACAAACCAATGTGAGCTTGACTGCGTTAGGGTACAAAAAAAAAACCAAAAGAGAGTGGTGTTTTAAGTTTTATGTAGTGTAGTTTACAGTGTAGTGTGTAGTTTAATGTGTATAGAGACTGAGGTCTGTGTGTAGTTACTATACAAAGACAAAACACAAATGAATTATGTGTTTGATTTTGCAAGAGATGTGTGACGTTTTGGATCTTGTATGCGTTTTTTGTGTGTGTGTGTGTGTGTGTGTGTGTGTGGAGTTTCGAGAAATTGAACCATAGTTTCAGATAGTGTGTAAACAATTAAAAAAAAACTGTAATGTTTCCACTTTACTTCACACTAAAAACACTACTATTTTTTCGATATTTTTTCTATTTTTTTTTTGTATTCGAAACAATATATATACATTTTTTTATTAGTTTGTGGATTCCAATTAAATCCAAACACCATGGTCTTTGCTTGAGTAACATGAACAGACTTTAACGGAATCTGCGGCAGGAAAGACTTTAATGTTCATGTCCACTTCCCACTGTGATGCCATATACAGCTTTAAACATTTCATCAAGCTTTGGCTACTAACAGTTACAGATTTCAGTCTGTATGGTTACTACCAGGGTTTGATGCCAGGTATAGAACCAACAATCTGTCAGCAAGACTATACCAAGATGGGTACGAACATGGGTAAGAACTGAATATGTGTATTATTCATGTTTGTTTTTTTAGATCTTTTAAATCTCTTAGAGTGTATTAAATGCAAATCTGTTTAAGATACACACATATACAATACTGGCTAAAACAGATCATCGATAGGTATATCATGTCATATAGTTAATATAAAATAATTGTCACAGTCTTGTCACGTCTGTCACATCCGGGTTCCCTTCTGTATATCCCCGATGTTGTCACTGCACCTGTCTGTCTAATCACTGATCTTTAGTGTCGTCAGCTGTGAGTCGTTTTCTGTTTACCTATGAATGCTCTCCTGTGTTCACGTCTTTGTCTCTTGTTGACGGTGCTATGTGTGTGTTACATGTGGATGTTTCCAAGGACTGCTCCCTTCCGAAGTTTGCACAAAGAAGTGCTGTTTGTTTTCGAGTTTGATTAAAGTGTTTTCTGTTTTCAATCTCCAGGGGCATATTCTTCGTACGTCGCTTACTACATCCAAGATCAGTTGACACATCCGGGATGAGATAATCGCGCTAACTATGAGCTGGATGATTCGGTTCTTTAAACGCACCTGTTGTTGACGATTAGTATAGCTGGATTGAGTTATCTGAGATCATTGCGCGTTCATGTGCTGGCTTAAAAGGGGATATGTATCGATAGTAGAAACACTGATCAGCAACATTTTGATTGGTCAGCGAGCATGCTGAAAGAGCGCGCACAGTATTTCTCTGCGCGCACGTCGCTGAATTTCAGTGTTTAATTAAAACACAAGGAAACACTTTAAAGCTGCAAAAGCCAGGAGAGAGGACTGGCAAAAAGTTAATTAAATTAAATTTGTGAGAAGCCTAGTGATCGTGTGTGTAATTATATTGACTCATATTAATTGTACTGTATTTCATAATCATCTTTTATATTAGAGCCACCACAGGACCCACTAGAACTTGGGAACAATTAAAAGTAAAATGCAAAAATATTCTGCAAAATAGTATCTTTACTACTTGCGCTGTGCTGCAAAAAAAAAGAGTCAATTAATGAAATAGAATTGCAAAAACTAATAAAGCAAAAAGTCAGACTTGAGATTGAATTGCTTCAAGAGGAACTTCAAAGTTAATAAAATACACGAATAAACACACTGTACTATTGAGGACCTTGCATGATTTATTTATTTCATTCCACAGGCAAGAGATGATCAGCTGGATTTTTTTAAAATAAATAAAATAAACTGTAAACTAACTGTGTGCAAAGTTCCCTTTTTTCAAAAATGACTGCTTGAGTGCTGGTAACTTTGCGAATGGCACGACAGACAGCACTTTCACAATGTTCTCCGTATACCAACAGTGTAAATGAACGTGCTGCTCGCAAAGTAGCGCAAGGCAATACACACAGTTTGAGCTGTAGTTAACGCCCGACTACGAGTAATTGTATCTAAATTAACTAGATACATTATACCCTCACGTGAAAAACGAGAACAACGTGAATAATATATATATATATATATATATATATATATATATATATATATATATATATATATATATATATATTAAATATATTATATTGCACCTACAGGTTTCTCTCGTAAAAACGGACAGGACATGTTGCGACAAACTTCCCATTTCACCTCCCCTTGCGTGAACTAATCCTGCTAACTTGAAGTAAGCCTGCTCCGAGCAGGTTCACTTCAGCGGACCTGTTACTATGACAGCAAGTCCCGGATGAGCGTCGAAGAACCGAACAATCCAAGATCATGCGAAATCGTCAACAATCTACCGTATTTTCCCGCATATATCCCGCGGATTATACCAGATTTTACAAACCCCGCAGGGGGGGTGCGGGATATATAAGGGTGCGGATTATATCACCAATTTTTTACACGTAATAATATTTCAATATAAAAAAAAATTTGCGGTATTTTCTTTCTGTTTTTCTGTCTTGCACGGGTTGTCTGCCTCTGTACTGTCAGTCTTACAGCTGGCGCTGATAGGCTGTCTAACCTGTCAATCATGCAAGAAGACGTGATTGGCTGTCTATCTCTCTGATAGCTGGCGCTGATAGGCTTTCTGACCTGTCAATCATGCAAGAAGACGTCATTGGCTGTGCTGCCATGGTAGCGTGCTCTTCTCATCCGATCAACATGCTTCCAGGGGGAGAAGCATGTATCTTTCTTCTGATTTTGACTTGTGTTTGTTTTCTTATTGTTTGAATTTCACGCACAAGCACTGTTTACCGAGCCTGAACAGTTATGGATAATTGACATCATGCGAGCAACATTCGAAATTCGAATCGTGAACTTGCACAAAAAAAAAAATTCATCATGGGTGCGGGATATCTGAGGGTGCGGATTATACCAACGATTTTTTACACAAAGCCCCAAAACCCGCGGGATATATGAGGGTGCGGATTATCTGCGTCTGCGGATTATATGCGGGAAAATACGGTAATCCAGCTAAGTGAGTTAGCGAGGTACGAAGAATATGCCCCGAGTCTCTCCCTCGTCTCTCCGCATCACACGCTCCATGCAAAGCTGACAATAGGGGAGCGCGGGGCACAACGTAACACTTTTCGGTTTTGGCCAAATAATGAACAAAGTAATAGGGTTAGACAAATCATATTTTTATACAAACGACATACAAGCCTGTCCTGTTTTCATGTTCGTCGGAACATGAAAACAGAAACAAGTGCAAGGAGTAAAATGTTACTTCCTACCCCGTGAACGTGGCTCATTGTAACAGACAGAGGGTTAGTTGTAATGCATGTTATTCAATAGATGTTCATTCATGTATTTGTATTTCTTAAAAAAAGTTCAACCCTGCCCAATCTGGCAACACTGATCAACACAGGAGGGACAAACAAGAGGAGGAAGACATGACTGTTACAGTTACAACTAACCCTGCGGTGTCTTGTTTACCTCAGGACTGGCTAGCAGTCATTATGTGTATTTCAAAATGGTACCATCTTTTAGCCAAGGAGATGGCAATCATAACAATATAAGATTGTGTGAAAGTATGTTAGTCCTTTCTTTGAAAACCGAAAAACAACTACTATAAAAAAAATAAAAAAAACATGCTGCCAAAAGAGTTTATCCTGTGGTTCTCATCCAAACTTGAAATTTAAAGCTGAAATTTCTCAAAAGATGGCCAGAAGACGTGTACAAAGAGTGTGGTGAAAAGCCCGTTAGTATGTCATATTTGCAACTCTCTAAAAAGTCTGCATTACTTTTTACCCCACGTTACTTTGTGCCCTGCGCTCCCCTTATATAATAATAGAAACTATTCTTTAGTTGGTATAGAAACGTATCCATTGAATACATTTTACTCACAGTTTTTGGTGCCACTGCCAACAGCATTTGTCTAAACGATGTCTTCAACATGTAATCTATAACTGCTGAAATGACAGGATTTTTATGTTAAAATAAAATGCATCTGATGCCAGTCTTTCTTAAATCTGTTTGATTTCTGGATTGTGACTGGTCATCTTTATTGCAAGTAACCACCTTTACAAAAGTATAGTATTGCTAATAAGAACATTTTACAATAGTTGTTATCTTTTAGTATGTTTTCAAAACTAAGAGAGAAACTTTTTTTATAGGCTTAATTCACAGTATTCCCAATTTGTAATTTTTCACAAATCTTAAAATCAAGTGACAAATTTGAAATAGTTTATTCAAAAACTGGTCAATATCTGGTACCGGTTGCAACGTAATGACCATATGAAGCAGGTGAATGCCAAACTTTATTATTCAATGGAAAGGGCAGATTCCTCATACATGAGGAGATAAAATATTTACCCAAAGATGAAATCTGATAGCAGAAATTATGGGAATTACTGTAGTTTAAGTTAAATAGTTTAATAACATTTTATTTCAGGTTTTTATCCTCAAAGTCTCATCTCGAAAATTATATTTTGGTGTGTGAAACTGAATGGAAAAAATATGCTGCACATGAAACACCACATTGTTATGATGATGCATTCAAAACAGACCCAAAAACTTCCCTCACATGTGTTTTCTCTCTATATTCATTTTGTAGAAGCTACAAGTCTTGGACCTGAAAACCTGACCAGAGGTATAACAAATTATACCACCAGTCATCCTATGTACTCAAACTTACAGATTTTTTTAATTTGCATTTTCACTGTCACCTTTATTGTGGGTTTCACTGGAAACGGACTTGTTATATTTCTGACTGGATGCAGAATGAAGACAACAGTCAACTCTATTTGGTTCCTCAACCTGGCGATTGCAGACTTTATCTTAATATTAACCTTTCTCATAAAAAGTTGTTTTAGCAACTCTTCTAGGTATGTGACTTTTATGTACTTTTTCGCCAGATTGATGGCTCTAATTCGGTTTGCTAGCGTTTATTTCCTCGCAGTTATCAGTCTGGACCGATGCCTGTGCACATGGATGGCTATTTGGGCTCAAAATAACCGAACTGTACTAAGAGCCAGGATCATCAGCCTGATCGTGTGGGTTTTATCCATCTGCTGCTGTACCCCTTTCTTCATTGGAAATGTTTTACCTGGTATGTTTTTTGTCACATATGATTTTTTTGTGAGCTTTCTCATCCCCTTCCTGATCATTGCATCTTCACACATTGCTATTGCAATACGAATCAAACGCCTCAAAATGGGGAAGCGGCTCAGTTCTTACCGGGTCATTATTGCTGTCATCGTGACTTTCTTCATTTGTTGTTTTCCTTACTTTGTTTGCCGTTTTTGTGTAACAACAATTAAGAACTTGAGTGACGTGATCAAGGTACTTCAGACAGTAGCACAATTCAGTTTGTATCTGCTATTGCTAAACAGCTGTCTGAACCCCATTATCTATGTGTTCATGTGTGATGAATATAAGAAGAAGCTTAAACAGTCTCTACTGCTGGTGCTGGAGACGGCATTCGCTGAAGATTATCTGGACGTTAGTGTAAAAACGAGGACAACTCATGAATAGTCAGTATTTAAATGATTGTGACCACCATAACTATATGAATGTCACCATTACATTTACCACTGTAGGCCACATGTATCAACTTATCAATTTATGCTTTTAAATGAACAGCATTTCCAAAGTTCATGATTGTGGAATGATTATTACATTCATACCTGTCTTTCATTAATGAGTTCATCAGCTCCTTTGTTTGCCCTTGTATATAAGCCCTGTGTTGCATTGTATGTGTGTCATGTGGTTGTGTTAGATCCACTGTTTCCTAAGTTTACCAGTGCCATTTGGATGCAGTTAATAAAGGATTGTTTGCTCTGATAATCTTCAGCATTGTGTGCCTTGTATACAGCCACCATCCATGACACACAGCATCTTTGTAAGGTTAAAACTGGCAAAACTTTACCAGTTTACAAGATGCGTTGAAGGAGACAATGTAAAAAGAACAAAAGGGAACTTCAATAATTTCTGAAAAAAATATGAGTGAGTTTCAGCTTAAAAGCCTTCCTCAGGGTACACTAAAGACTCAAAACATGAACACTTTAAAATATTTAGATTGAATGTAAAAATAAACTGAAATTTTATAAACTTCCCAGTTCATAAATGGCAATGGCACTGGCCAAGTTTTTGAAACTCCAGAAAGCACCTCCATCCATAAAAGTAATCCACACAACTAGAATCCGTTTCTAAATGATTTACAAAGTAAAGTAAAATACAGTAATACCTCGAGATATGAGTGTCTCTACATAAAAGTATTCCAAGATACGAGCAAGCCTCCTGGCAGATTTTTGCTTCTAGATACGAGTACATTTCGAGATACGAGCACGCGTACTGACGCCGATGCCGACGCACTTTAATTTCAGTGTTCACTGACTTCTGCACGCGTTGCCCGGGAGAAGGAGATAAAGGAGAAGCAGATCTCCCTCGATAGACATTTCGTTAAAAGCTCTGCGCAAAGTGAAAGTAAGGATAGTCAGGCAAAAAAAGGTAAGAAAAGTGATCAGAAGTAAAGAAAACAAATCGAAAAAAATCAAAACAATAATATAAAATAGAAAAGTACAAAAAAAACGAAAGCTAAATTCAGTAATGCTTAGTTCCAGCTATTCAAGAAAATTACAGTTTTTACTAAACAAAAAAATGTTCGAAAAGGGATCAGAAGTAAAGAATACAAATTGAAAAAAAATCAAAACAATAATAGAAAATAGAAAAGTACAAAAAAACGAAAGCTAAGTTCAGTAATGCTTAGTTCCAGCTATTCAAGAAAACGTCTCGGGTTACAAATGGAACCCTGGTTCCCTGAGGGGAACGAGACGCTGCGTCAAAGCGCTAGGGGAAATAGCCTTGCGTCAGTCACGTGAAGATCTGTGCAACCAATGAGAGACGAACGCGTGTGAATGCATCACCGCCGGTACGTGCGGGTGATGTCATGAGGAAGAGCATAAAGCGCGTCCGAAACCCGGAAGCGCCAGCACAAGAGTGTCTGAAGCGGGCACGAAGGCGCAAGGAGCTGAGGCAAAGACACAGCGTCTCGTTCCCCTTAGGGAACCAGGGTTACATTCGTAACCCGAGACGTTCCCTTTCAGGGAACTCGACCTGCATCAAAGCGCTAGGGGAACGCTATACCAACGCCACCTCAGCGACGCCGGCATCTGGTGTGTCCCAGCTCACTGAGAGAGCACCCTGGTCCCAAGGGCGGCATCGAGGTCCAATTGGTAAAACCTCATAAATGTGTGCGGCGACGACCAGCCAGCCGCAGCACAAACATCAGACAAGGAAACTCCGGAGAGGAGAGCCTTGGGTGCCGCCACGCTCCGAGTGGAGTGGGCCCGGACCCTCAACGGAGAAGCATGTCCGGCCGACTCGAAAGCTAGACAGATAGCCTCAACTATCCACCTGCTTAGGGTTTGCTTAGAAGCTGGAGCCCCCTTAGGGGTCCTAAAGCAAACGAACAGTTGGTCCAACCTACGCCAAGTGGCAGTCTTGTGACGTAAGCGTCCAGTGCTCGCAGAAGGCCTGCAGCATGACAGACCGAGCCACATTAGTGGGAACCTTGGGGACATAGCATGACCTCGGGTGAAGAAAGGTTTTTCCATCCCGGGCCAAACTCGAGGCATGAGGGAGCCACCAAGAGGGTCTGAAGATCCCCGACCCTCTTGAGCGAGGCAATAGCCAGCAAAAGAAGGGTGTTTAAGAGTGAGAAGCTGAGAGATCCTCTAAGGTTCAAAAGGGTGCCTGGGACAGGCCTTGGAGTACCACAGACCAGTCCCAGCAGGCACCCCAGTCTGCGCCGCAGGTCTCAGCCTTAGTGTGCCACGGAGGAAACGAGTGACTAGGGGGTCCCTGCACAAGGACACCCCACCCAGAGGTACGTGGCAAGCCGCTATGGCAGCCACATAGACCTTCAAGGTGAAGGGGGACAACCCTGCTGCAAATCTTTCTTGCAGGAACTTGCAGCAGCCAACTTGACAGGTTACTGGGTTCACCTGCCTTTCGCTACACCAAGACATGAAGGTCAAGGCGTAGAGTCTCCTCGTGGAGGGAGCTCTGGACTGAAAAAGTTGTCTCTACGACCTCAGCTGAGAGACCGGATCCTATGAGCTGGACCCCTTAAGGGGCCAGACCACAGCTACATTAGCTCTGGGCGGGGGTCAGCAACCCTCCGCCTGGGCCAGAACTCCCGGGAGCAGAGTGATCGGGGGAGAAGGCGTACAGGCGTAGCCTACCATGGCATCCCGCCCCAGGGGTGCGGGATGTTTAAACGAAAGTCACAAAGGGCAGAGAAATTCTTATGAAGGCAAACAGGTAAACCTGTGCCCTGCCATATCTGTCCCAAATCTGCTCCAGATAAGAAGGGGACCAAGAGTTTTAGCCCTCGGGGAGAACCCCTGGTTTTCAGCCACCACTGCAGGGGTCTCGTGCACAGCCGGCCTAGTGGAAAAACGCTGGAGCCGCTGCAAGAGCCCTAACACCCTCTAAAGTGTTTAACGTGAGTGGCTGGCCCTTGATACTCTTGACGGCTGAACGAAAGGCCTGGATGTGCCCGGGGAAGAGCCGAGCAGACATGGCCACTGAGTCCAAAGTGACTCCCAAGAAAGTGGTTCTCTGCGTGGGAGAAAGTACACTCTTCTTGGTGTTCAGCCCTAAGAGTGTCACTCGTCCTTAATGGCTAAACGAAAGGCCTGGATGCGCTCGGGGAAGAGCCGAGCAGACATGGCCAATGAGTCCCAAATGACTCCCAAGAAAGTGGTTCTCTGAGTGGGAGAAAGTACACTCTTCTTGGTGTTCGGCCATAAGCGTCGTGAGACGAGAACCAAGAGTTCTTCCGCATGCTCAGGGTGCGTGGGCATCACTCCGTGACCTTGATTGCGAAGCGGGTACCCCTCAGGGAGAACCCCTGGTTTTTAGCCACCACCATGAGTGGCTGGCCCAGCTTGATACTCTTAACGGCTAAACGAACAGCCTGGATGCGCTCGGGGGAGAGCCGAGCAGACATGGCCACTGAGTCCCAAATGACTCCCAAGAAAGTGGTTCTCTGCGTGGGTGAAAGTACACTCCTCTCGGTGTTCAGCCTTAACCCAAGCTCCTTTATGTGCGGGCACAGCATCTCGATGTTGTGCTGCTAACTGCGGCGACTTGGCCAGGATAAGCCATAGTCGTCGACATAGTTTAGGACACGATAGTTCCTTGCAAATGCAGCGGAGCTTAGAGCAGCGTCCACTCCTAGGTGAACGTGCAGGGCGAGAGCGCCAGACCGAAAAAGGAAGTACCGATAATGGTACGCCTTCCCCCCTGAAGGCGAACCACAGGAACTTCCCACTGTGGAAGGATGGAGACGAGGGATTATACATCTCTGATGTCGACCTGTGCCGGACCAGTTATAGGACCCGATCCGTACTACGATCTGCTTGAGCGTCATATGATGTCACAAGGACATAACTCTAAAACAAATGTATGGCCGCCAAAGCCTTTTGGACATCTGCAACGCATTCAAACACCATTTCTCGCCGGCGGCCACTGAGAAGCTACGAGGCCTTTGCTTACCGTAGGAACCAGACCTTGAGACTGCGGCCTGGCCTACTGATGTCACCCGCACAAGGAGGCGTCGCAAGCGGTGTGAGAGAGGGCGGAAGCGCGGTAAGCGTGGAGGTATACGAGCTAGGCTAAGGGCGGGAGTTCACAGCCATCGCTATTGTCGCGGTTTACATTCCCCCGTGTACAAACACTAAGGACGCGTTTTGTGAACTGTACAGTGCCATCAGTGATCAACAAACAAATAACCCCAACGGCTTTGTTATCATAGACGGTGACTTCAACCACGCAAAATTAAAGACAGTCTTGCCAAAATTTTACAAACATGTGAGCTTTGCAACAAGGTAAAACAACCTATTCGACTGTGTTTACACAAAAATTAAGAATGCATACAAGGCTGAATCCTGCCCCCACCTCGGGTACTCGGATCACATCTCCATTATGTTAACTCCAGCATACAGACCATGTCTGAAACTCGCCAAACTGGTTCAAAAACTGGGTAGGAGAAAAAAACCACAGGAGGCTACCTCAACTCTACAGGACTGCTAAAGAGGCGGTCACCTACAATAACCACACAGACCTGCAGGAGTACACTGAAACTGTGACTGCTTACATCACAAAGTGCATTGATGATGTGACAGTAACCAAGACAATCACCACACGTGCAAACCAGAAGCCGTGGATGACAGCAGAGGTTCGTGGGCTGCAGAGATGAAATATTCAGATCCAGAGATAAAGCAGCCCTCAAAACAGCAAGAGCCAACCTGTGCTGTGGCATCAAAAATGCAAAATGGTCATATGCCCAAAAAAATCAACAACCACTTCACAGACAGCAGGGACACACGGAGCCTGTGGCAAGCCATTCAGACCATCACTGACAACAAGCCCCCTCCACAGGCCTGGGATGATGACACATCCCTCCCAGATGCACTCAACCACTTTTATTCAAGGTTTGAAAAGCAGAATGACACACCTGTACACAAACAGCCAACACCTCCCAACGACCAGGCACTCTGTCTGTCTCCAGCCGATGTAAGGAAGACCCTATATAGGATTAACCCACGCTAGGCTGCATGTCCTGACAACATACCTGGCCGTGTACTGATAGACTGTGCAGCACAGCTGACAGATGTCCTAAGAGATATCTTCAACACCTTGCTGAGCCAGACAGTCATCCCTGCATGTTTCAAATCCACAACAATCATATTTGGCAGATAGATAGCTGAGGCTATCTCTCTGCCTAGGAGTCAGCCGGATTTCCTTCTTCGCAAGGGTCCTGGCCACTCCTCTAGGAGAGTGGCTGCCTCCATGGCTTTCTTGCAAGGGTCTCCCTTACTTATGTTTGTGCTGCAGTGGGCTAGTCCTTCACGCATGTATTCTAGAGGTTCTACCAGCTGGACCAGTACTTCGCTTCGGGGGTGAAGGTGCTCTCGTAAAAATTAGGTGGCGTATGCATATCGTTCCCTTAGTGCTTAGATGCAGCTCAAGTTCCCATGAAAGGGAACGTATCGGGTTACATATGTAACCTTAGTTCCCTACGTAACCCAAGACATTTTCTGTCTAAGAGATCAATTTATGCATTAGCATTTTCATGAATAAATATTGGGTGTTTGTAATTGGGAAATGTGTGTGGCATTTTAATGGCAGTGCTTTATAAATGAAACTCAGGATTTGTTAGTTTATAATATAGAGAATGTCTCAGTTTACGTATGTAACCCTAGTTCCCTGAAGAGGGAACAAAATGCTTCATCAAAACGGCTTGGGAACACTTCTGAGTTATTGTCTCGTGAAAACAAATATAATCGATTTAGTGAACGCAAGTTGAGGAATGATAACATCATGAATCAGGAAGATAAAGGTGCGCCAGAAGCAGCATCTAAAATGTGTCTGAAGCAAGACGCTGGCAGTAAATATAGGAAGTGTGGCAGAACGACACAGCGTCTCGTATCCTCTTGAGGGAACTAGGGCTACATATGTAACCTGAGACATTCCCTTTCAAGGGAACTCACACTGTGTTGTAACATTTGGGGAACGAGTATACTAACGGCACCACAATGACGAATGGCCTGCCGAGTGTGTGGAGGACTAGCTTGCCACATCACAAACGTCCGCAAGAGATACTCCTGCTAAAAAGATTTAGAGGCAGCCATAATCCCAGTAGAGTGGGCTCGGACCACTAAGGGAAGGCAGACCGGCAATCTCATAGGCAAGAGAGATAGCCTCAAATAACCACTTGTTCATACTCCGTTAGCTGTGGGAGAAGCTATGGAATTCATATCAACCTTCAGGGTAGAAGTGTATAAACATTATACCAAGAGCGGAACTCCAGTACGATGACAATCTGAAAGGTAACTGGATTCAACTGCCTCTCACTGCGTCCTGAAGTGGAAACGTCACAAACCAATTTTGTGAAAATGGTTTGTTACGGGTTAAATGATTTACTTCAGTGTGAGTGGTTATAGTGAATAAATTGGTTATTTGTTCATTTCAGAGTTTCACTGTCGCCATTGTTGGCCAGGTGTTCATATAAGAGTGAAAGCTATTGATTGAGGTAAATTGATGTGATGTATATCACTTCATGAAGAAATGGTAAATGTAATTGTATTATATGTTATTCTGGATATTTGATGTGGACTTATTTTGATATTCACTAAATTAATGTTCTGGTCTGTGATCAGGCCAGATTTTTTTCCCCCTTGTTCTTTCTCTATTTATATTTCTTTCCTTTCCTTTTCCTCTTCCTCTTATTTTATTTTTAGAAACGTGACACCCGAATGACTTTCTGTTTCACCCGTGAGAACTTCATATTCGATGGCGAGCCAACCAAACCTCTAGCAGATGTTGTGGAGAGGACGACGATATCCTTTCCTTGAGTCTTTGAGTCATCCCAACTCCAGATCAAGAGGCATTGTAACCTCATGAGAACGTTTGAGATTTTTTGAGATTAGCTATCTATCCTCCTTTTCTTTTTTCTTTTTTTTGGGGGGGTATTGAATTGACCGGTCTGTAAATATATGTATATAGAAGAAAAATGAGTGCACTCAAGGGAAATTGACAAAGTTTTATTGTTTGTAATATTGTAATTTATTTTTCTATTTAACTTTTTTTTTGACTTTTTCTATTTAAGTGAAACAATTATATATATTTTTCTTCCTAATTTAACCTTGTGTCTGTCTGTTCTTTCTCATCCCAACCCACTACCTCCTTAGTGACCTTAGATCTTCTGATGAGCCCAAATTTCAAATGAGTAGCAAATACTCCTGCTTACGTGTACTAATAATTAATAATAATGCATTAAATACGAAACATTTGAAATTTGGGGATTTCTAGGACCCTCCTCAGAGGGGACAACCTTCCCAGTGATGCCGGATGTTCGGGCGGCAGCTGGAAATTCTCACCTCGGAGACAACAGGGGTGGCACAATGGCCCATGTGACAGCTTTGTGACCTTGATTGTGAGAGGTGTGTTGCCACTATGGGAAAACCTTTTGGTTTTGATCAACCACTGAAGTACACGGTATCTAGCATTCTACCTTACTCTGGCTTCTTCATGAGAGCAGGGATAACACCTAGATGCTGGACTGCTAACTGCTGTGACTGAAGTAAGATCAACAAGACATAGTTCAGATCAACGTTGCTCAACATTAGTTCAGAACACGACCCTGTGACGATGCAAGTGTAACAGGGTTAAAAAGGAAAATGTTAAGTGTTATGATTTTCATAAAAATTAATTTGTTAAATGTGATTAATAAGACCTCTGGTCGGGGCAATTAGTAATTGATGGGTAATTTACCTTTAAGTGTGACGTCACGCCCCTTCTCCATCAGAAAAAAGGAGAGAGGGGTAGGTAAAATGTGCTCCAGTAAAAACTATACACTATATTTGAAATTATACATGATTAATTTAACCCAGATTAATAAATTGAGTGTACAATAATTTTGGTAACTATGTTAGTTGGTTTATATGCGATCAAATTTGTAAAGTTTATACATTTAGTCTTCATGTTTGCAGTAGCATGGATGATGTCTTTTCAGTTTGAATGCGGGTGTATGTTTTTGTTTTTGTAGATGTGTCTTAATTGCCCACTGTCTCCAGAGGAAATAACTTTCTGTGTTACAGGTATGTTTATTGCCAAATTGTTCCATTGAAAGAAATTCGCGTTGCATCGCGATCTAGTGTTTTAGAACAGGTCAGAAAAAAAGTTTATCTCACGGAGAGAGGGATGTGTATTAATTACCCACTGTCTCCAGAGGAAATATCTTTCTGTGTTACAGAAATAAACACAACGCATGAAACACAGTTCCTTGTGTCCTTCTGGTGATTCTGAGAGCAGTCGGATGAGGAGCATTACACAAGGTAATAAAGCTATAATAAAAAATTCGTCTTGTTCCTTGGAATTGGATAGCCGTAGAACCAATGCCTCTGCTTGAGTGGAAGTAACCGCAGTGCATGCTTCCAGGTCCGGAAGAGGAAATCAGACTGCCAGATGAGGGCAGGGATAAGTCCAAGCCCGTTTCCAGCCATCTCTGAGACTGGTAGACGGTACAAGAGTGGTGAGTACACCCTGAACACTCGAGCACTGACCATACGTGCTTATAACCCAGGTTAATTAGATCATATTTAATTATTTTATTATTATTAGTTTAATAATTCTCACAAAGGAATGCAGACGGCAATAATCTCACATTATATTATAAATATATAAAAAGAGAAAAAGAGAAAGAAAAAGTTTAATTGAGTGAGGTCGGATGTTAGCCACGCCCACAAAGTGTATCCAGGAGCGCGCAAAGATCAGAGTGAGAGGAGAGTGAGAGCAGAGTGAGAACACAGTGAGAAATGGTAGGGATGTGCCAAACGAAGCTTCTGAAGCAGTGAAGCTTTTACATGAAACTGTGTTGGTGCTTCGACGCTTTTGACACAGTCCTCTACTCTGCCATATGGTGGTCAATAAAAATTCCTACACCAACTGTCATTCAGAAGTTTTGTTGAACGTTTGGGAAGGTTTATTTGTATATTTAACAAGTTTAATTGTATTGTGCACTTTTTTGTGTGTGTGTGTATTCCTTACAAAACAACACAAACATGCATATTGGTAAAAAAAAAAAAACACACCCTATTACAAATGCATTTACCGTAGTATTTGCCGCACCATATGGCAAAATGCTTATAAGGTGCAGTTTCAAATATGGTTCTATTTCTGTACTTAAAAATTATAATTATAATTATATATTACAAGGCGCATGCTAAAACATATGGTCTACAAAAAAAGGTAACGGAAGCAAAACAGTGAGTTTAGTTGAACTTTATTCTACCGTTTAACAATACACTGTTTAACAAAACATGTTATGTTTTAATCAATCCATCCAAATCCATCAACGTCATCATTTTCTGTGTCTGAATTGAACAGCTGGGCAATTTCGTGATCAAACATGCAGGTGTTGTACCAAAATCTGACTCCCCCCTCGCGTGAAATTCTTTAATACGCGCTTCCTTGAGCATATTCGCTTATCGCGCAATTTTTTTTTTTCTACACAGCAAACAACCACAGCGTGCAAACACCCACCCATCATGTGAAAAAAATAATTAAATATTAGAATATTTAATATAATTCATGCACAAGTACAATGAGGAGAGTAATACCATTTTTTTTTCTAATTTTCATGCAGCAGTAACATAATTTCAATGTGAAATCAACAGTTTTGCTGGTGCAATCCATCTGACATATTTTTTGCATCCTTTATACACATTATTTCATTTTCTATGTATTAATTTGTGTACTCAAAACGTCCGTGCGCTATGGGGCAGCTCAATCTATGCGCTCTGTGAGTCCGTCGTGACGTGTTAGTGAGGTAATGAAGCTTCGTTCACACAGGTCACGTGACAGCCCCATTTCAAAGCGATGCTCCGAAACACTGTTTCGAAGCACTAGTGTGTCGAAAACTCGAGACGTGTGTCGACACAGGGTGTCGAGCTACCCATCCCCAAGAACAGGAGAGAAAGAAACGAAGAGTAGAGAAGTAATGGTGACTGAGTGAGACCATTAAGTTAATTTGTTTTATTAGTTTTCCAACGATTGTGACTGAGGGAGGGAGCCTAGTGAACGGAGTGTTGTAGATGTGTGTGAGGGAAGAAAATAGTGCGGATTAAGATAAAAAAAAATCATCTTATTCTCCTTTGGTGAGTAATGTCTTTGTGTGTTTGTCAAAAAGTTCCAAATGTACTTGATGCTATTTTATTGAGAAATGCGTTACCTGCGATGCTAGCTTTGCTAGCTGTGTACATAGACTTCAATGTTAAAGTGCCTCTTGTTAAAGAACCTCTTGTTGATTAGCTTGTATGTTAAGTGTGTATGAATCAAACTTATGTTTTGTTGTCTTAATCAGTGTATTAACTGACTGAAAGTGTGTGTTGTTTTGGCTTTGTTTGTTTTTTACAGGGCCAGGGTTTTTTGTGTTTTCTTTTTTTTTTCTGATCCTTGATCTGTCCATACTGATTTGTCTGTGGTTTGGGCATGGCGAGCCAACCCAGCTATGACAAGTGATTAGTGTGCAATAAACAAAGCTCTTGAACTTAACTTGTAGGACAAAGACACATTGTACTGTGAATTGGGTTGTTCCATTTCTTTTGGATTTCTTTACGGACCCCTCATTGAGGCATTCGTACCAAACTGAACTTTTGAAGGACATTTAAGCATTGATTTTTACGTTTACATTTTATACTTTGAAGTATTAATTCCCTAAACATTGATGTTCAATTGATAATTTTTTTTTCTGAATTGAGTTAAATTGTTTACTGTGATTATATTGTATAAGTGTTATTAGGGTTTTATTTTATTTTCAAAAATTGTATTTGTCAATAATTATTCAGTTAATTTAATTAATAATACATTTAAGTTTTGAAATTGAGCCATTTCAGAGTTTGAGTTGTCTTTGTCATTACACGTTATCAGTTTCCTTATGCTTCAGTGAGTCGAACATACTTTTCCTGCTCTGGTCCAGATTCTAATATAATTCCTCAACTATATTCCATCGTTACTGCAATTTAACACAGGGTAGTTGCGGGTTACATGCTCCTTTCCGGACCAGAATCAACCTTACATCCTTTGGAACAGTGAAGTACTGGTAATAAAATTCGATCTCATAGCTGGGAGAGAAACTAGATGACCCCCAACACAGTAGAAATGTACTTCCTTCTCCATTGCCAGAGCCAGAGCCTTCTCACAGAACCCAAAGAGAAATATTCGGAAAATGTAACATCACTGTCAGCAATTCTACTAGGGAGCCTGCCTATCGAGACTGGCCTCTTGTATTTTTGGATGTATTCCTCAAATTGTAGGTGTATTACTCAAATTGCAAGTTGCTTTGGACAAAAGCGTCTTCTAAATGAATAAATGTAAATGTACATTTCCTTTGAGCATTCGGTCCAGAACACCTAAAGTAACTGTTCTTGGACCCTCCTCAGATGGGAGCAAGTTCCCCAGTGATGCCATGATTCCCGATGGACAACTGGCAGACTCACTGAATCCTGATGCACACAAGGTGGCAGTGATTGCAGAGCGATTCCCTCAGATCATCATCCTAACTCGCAATAGAAACTTAAACTAACGGTTTATGCAATAATGTTTAATTACCCACCATATTCTTATGTATAAAAGAGACTTGTTTCCCATATAATTTTTGCTATATGGAATGATAAATGAAGACAGAACTTTATAATTCTAAGGTTGCAATTTTGCTAAACATTTGTTTTACAGTTGTGTACTAAGTGTAAAGTTGATAATGTGTTTGCAGCATTTGCAGATTTGTTCTGAAGATTCAGTGGTTTGGTTTCACTGAATCAGCCTCAAGTTCCACTTTTAGAGTGTGTGCAGTTTTAAAAACTGTAATGTCTAAAAGCACACAGAGACAAGTATGAATGTTAAATGTTTATTGAGATATTTCCTTAGCAATGTGTAGAATTGCTACAAGGTATTTCAAAATGTGTTAAGTTGAAATTTGCAGTTCCCTTTCAGGGAACTCGAGCTGCGTCAAAGCGCTAGGGGAAATAGCCTTGCTTCAGTCACGTGAAGATCTGTGCAACCAATGAGAGACGAACGCGTGTGAATGTGTCACTGCCGGCACGTGCCGGTGACGTCATGAGGAAGAGCATAAAAGCGCGTCTGAAACCCGGACGCGTCAGCTCTGAATGTCTTCAGCGTGCTGTGTCTGTGTGAGAGTGATTTAAGATAGTTTAAAAATCAGGGAATATGAGTGTGAAAAGTGTGGTCTGTTTGGGAGTGGAGCATGCGCGGTCGGCACTTGAGAATGCCGGCTGTGAGCACTGCGAGAAGTTCTCCTTGCATGCTCTCCGCTCCCGCCTGGCGGTCATTATGAGGCCGCCGTGGCTTCTCAAGTTTCAGAAGCACGCCCTGTGCGGTTTCTTTTGACTTGAATAACAACGACCCAGCTTGTAGGAGCTCACTTGGTATTCACTTGGTGTCATCATTATGCTATTGCAACTGCTGTGGTACAGTGGATGTTGTGTTTGCCTATCATGCGGCAGTCCGGGGTTCAAGCCCCAGTGTGATGTACTTTTTCCAGAACCAAGGTGCTGGATTTTGTTGGCATCTAGACTGCAGATGAAGGCACCCTCCTCACCGGCATGTGAGGAGCTAGTTGAGGTTGTGGCGCGAGTGGTCTCACGTCTGGATATTGATTTGCCGGCAGAGACCAGGAGCGCTCGTCCTAGAAAAAGTATTTTAGATGAGCATTACCTGCCTGTTCGCGTCACTCCCCCGCGCCGAGCTATGCCCTTTCTACCCGATTTACATGCTGAGGTATCTAGATCTTGGAGAAAGCCAGCCTCCGAAAAGGTTCATACACCAAACAGTGCTATGAATACCAATCTTGTAGGGGCTCAAGGTCATTGTTATGGGGGGATGCAGAAAGTGGACGAGGCTCTTGCGAGTTACCTCGTGCCCCAGTCTGCGTCCTCCATTAAAGCTCCGGCGCTCCCCTCCAAGCCGATGCGCGTCACGTCGTCTTTGGTGGGGAAAGCATACTCGGCTTCAAGTCAGGCCGCAGCGTGTCTACACACCACGACACTGCTGCATGCTTATCAGGCTGAGTTGCTAGGGGAACTCAACGAGGGCGGCGGTATCGGTCCGGAGGCAGTGGCAGAGCTGCGCCGGACCGTGGATTTGTCTCTTCGGCCACTAGGGAGACGGCCTACTCCGTCGGTCGCTCCATGGCAGCTCTGGTGGCCACGGAGAGACACTTATGGCTTAATTTGTCAGCTATGAAGGATAGGGACAAATTTGTTTTGCTGAACGCTCCTCTGTCCCCTTCGGGCTTGTTCGGCGATGCCGTAAAAAGCGTCGTCGACAAGTTCCAGGAGGCTGCACAACAGCAGGCGGCGTTCAGTAAAGTTCTTCCCCGCAGCCCTCAACGTGAGACCGCCGGCCAAGCGCGGTCTCAGAGCTCCGCACACAGGGCAGCTCAGAAACAAAGTGTCGCTACCCGCCTTCCTCCGGTAGACCCCGGAAGGTCGGGTCGACAAGTTCAAGTCTATGCCGCTGGTAGAAGGGGTGATTTGAGGGTTGTCCTGAATGCCAAGGAGGCCAAGACTAAGCGACCCTGATGCCAAGCCGCAACAAGGTGGTGTCTCCCAGAAGCAGCTCCAGAGTCAGCCCGCCATGGGAAAACCACCCCCTCTAAGGAGGGTCCTAGAGCAGTCCACCCGGGTTTCCGGAATCAGCCCCGGCTCAGTGGTGGATATGTTCGTAGTACCAGAGACCAGCCCCGGGAGGCTGGTTCCCCTAGTAGAATTCCGGGCTGCGTGGTCACAGCTACCCGGTATCTCTCAGTGGGTCCTGTGCACGGTAACCTTCGGGTATGCTTTTCAGTTTGGGGTTTCACCACCCCGGTTCTCGGGTCAGTGGTAGGCCCTCAGCAGGCTCTGGTCATGGAACAAGGAGTAGACACTTTGCTGTCGAAAGGGACCATTGAGTATGTACCCCTCGCGACCAGCAAGTCCGGGTTTTACAGCCGGTACTTCATAGTTCCAAGGGAGGATGGAGGGTTTGCGGCTCATTCTGGATTTGCGTCTCTTAAGTCGGAGTTAGGCGTCTAAAATTCAAAATGAATGAGATATGACGCTCAAGTAGATCGTAGTACGGATCAGGTATAACTGGTCCGGCACGGTCGACATTAGAGACGTATAATCCCTCGTCTCCATCCTTCCACAGTGGGAAGTTCCTGTGGTTCGCCTTCAGGGGGGAAGGCGTACCAGTAGGTGGCTGAAAACCAGGGGTTCTCCCCGAGGGCTAGAACTCTTGGTCCCCTTCTTATCTGGAGCAGATTGGGGACAGATATGGCAAGGCACAAGTTTACCTGTTTGCCTCCGTAAGAATTTCTCTGCCCTCTGTGGCTTTCGTTTAAAACATCCAGCGCCTCTGGGGCGGGATGCCATGGTACAGGTGTGACCGAGGCTACGCCTGTACACTTTTTTTCCCCCTATCACTCTGCTCCCGGGAGTTCTGGCCCAGGCGGAGGGTTGCTGACCCCCGCCCAGAGCTAATGTAGCTGTGGTCTGGCCCCTTAGGGGGTCCAGCTCATAGAATCCGGTCTCTCAGCCGAGGTTGTGGAGACCATCCTTCAGTCCAGAGCTCCCTCCACGAGGAAACTCTACGCCTTGAAGTAGAAACTCTTCACATCCTGGTGTAGTGAAAGGCAGGTGAACCCAGTAACCTGCCAAGTTGGCAAAGTGCTGGAGTTCCTGCAAGAAAGATTTGCGGCAGGGTTGTCCGCCTCCACCTTGAAGGTTTATGTGGCTGCCATAGCGGCTTGCCATGTACCTCTGGGTGGGGTATCCTTGGGCAGGGATCCCCTAGTCACTCGTTTCCTCCGTGGCACACTAAGGCTGAGACCTGCGGCACAGACCAGGATGCCTGCCTGGGACTTGTCTGTGGTACTCCAAGGCCTGTCCCAGCACCCTTTGAACTTTTAGAGGAGATCTCTATCAAGCTCCTCTCTCTTTAGACCCTCCTTTTGCTGGCTATTGCCTCGCTTAAGAGGGTCGGGGATCTTCAGACCCTCTCGGTGGCTCCCTCATGCCTCGAGTTCGGCCCGGGATGGAAAAACCTTTCTCCACCCGAGGCCAGGCTATGTCCCCAAGGTTCCCACTAATGTGGCTCGGTCTATCACGCTGTAGGCCTTCTGCCCTCCCCCATTTGACGATCATGAGCAGGAGCAAAAGAACAAGGTCCGTCAAGTCGAGCACTGGACGCTTACGTTTCCAAGACTGCCACTTGGCGTAAGTCGGACCAACTGTTCGTTTGCTTTGGGGCTCCTGAGGGGGCTCCAGCTTCCAAGCAAACCCTAAGCAGGTGGATAGTCGAGGCTATCTGTCTAGCTTACGAGTCGGCCGGACATGCTTCTCCTTTGAGGGTCCGGGCCCACTCCACTCGGAGCAGGGCGGTGTCCAAGGCTCTCCTCTCTGGAGTTTCCTTGTCTAATGTTTGTGCTGCGGCTGGCTGGTCTTCGCCGCACACTTTTATGAGGTTTACCAATTGGACCTCGATGCCGCCCCCAGGAATCAGGGTGCTCTCTCAGTGAGCTGGGACACACCCGGATGCCGGCGTCACTGAGGTGGCGTTGGTATAGCGTTCCCCTAGCGCTTTGACGCAGCTCGAGTTCCCTGAAAGGGAACGTCTCGGGTTACGAATGTAACCCTGGTTCCCTGAGGGGAACGAGACGCTGCATCTTTCCCTCAGCTCCTTGCGCTTCCGTGCAAGACATTCATTCAAGACGTTCAGACATTCATGCTGACGCGTCCGGGTTTTAGACGCGCTTTTATGCTCGTCCTCATGACGTCACCGGCACGTGCCGGCAGTGACGCATTCACACGCGTTCGTCTCTCATTGGTTGCACAGATCTTCACGTGACTGAAGCAAGGCTATTTCCCCTAGCGCTTTGACGCAGCGTCTCGTTCCCCTCAGGGAACCAGGGTTACATTCGTAACCCGAGACGTTATTCTCAGAAGCCCACTTCTGCAAACATTGTGACAATTCCATTAATTCAGACAAATTGATCAGATTAGTATTAAACCATTATGAATTAAAGTGAACTCCCCTAATATGTGGTGATGAAGAGTGTCTGTTGGCTAATCATCACCACAAAGGTTTTAAGCCAAAACTCACTCATATTTTTTCAGAAACTATTAAAGTTCCCTTTTGTTCTTTGTACATTGTCCGCTTCAACGCACCTTGTAAACTGGTGAAGTTTTGCCAGTTCTAACCTTACTAAGATGCTGTGTGTCATAGATGGTGGCTGTATACAAAGCACACAATGCTGAAGATTATCAGAGCAAGCAATCCTTTATTAAATACATCCAAATGGCACTCGTAAACTTAGGAAACAGTGGATCTAACACAACCACATAACAAACATAAAATGCAACACAAGGGCTTATATACAAGGGCAAACAAAGGAGCTGATGAACTAATTAATGAAAGACAGGTAACAGAGATGAACCAATGAATGTAATGGTATTATTAATGTAATAGTCATTCCAAAAACATTCATTGTTTTTAAGTTGGTACATATGGCCTACAGTGGTCAATGTAATGGTGAGATTCATATAGTTATGGTGGTCACAATCATTTAGAGACTGACTATTCATGAGTTGTCCTCGTTTTTACACTAACGTCCAGATAATCTTCAGCGAATGCTGACTCCAGCACCAGCAGTAGAGACTGTTTAAGCTTCTTCTTATATTCATCACACATGAACACATAGATAATGGGGTTCAGACAGCTGTTTAGAAATAGCAGATACACACTGAAAGTTTCTGCTATCAGATTTACTTTTCTCACTTCACTCAATTTATTAATTGTTTTTGCACAAAAATAGCAAACAAAGTATGGAAAAAAGCATATGAAAAAAGCCAGGATGACGGCAATAATGCCCCGGTACGACCTGAGCCGCTTCCCCATTTTGAGGCGTTTGATGCGTACTGCAATAGCAATGTGTGAAGATGCAATGATCAGGAAGGGGATGAGAAAGCTCACAAAAAAATCATATGTAACAAAAAATATTTCTGCATTTCGAATGAAGAAAGGGGTGCAGCAGCAGATGGATAAAACCCATACGATCAGGCTGATGATCCTGGCTCTTAGTACAGTTCGGTTATTTTGAGCCCAAACAGCCATCCATGTGCACAGGCATCGGTCCAGACTGATAACTGCGATGAAAAAAACACTAGCAAACCGAATTAGAGCCAACAATCTGGTGAAAAAGTACCGAAAAGTTTTATACAAAGAAGAGTTGTGAAAAAAATAACCTATGACAAAGGTTAATATGAAGATTAAGTCGGAAATTGCCAAGTTGAGAAACCAAATAGAGTTGACTGTTGTCTTCATTCTGCATCCAGTCAGAAATATGACAAATCCGTTTCCAATGAAACCCACTATAAAGGTGACAGTGAAAATGCAAATTAAAAAAATCTCTAAGTTTGAGTCCAGAGGATGACTGGTGGTATAATTTGTTGCGACTCCGGTCAAGTTTTCAGGTCCAAGACTTGTGGCTTCTACAAAATGAATGTAGAGAGAACACACATGTGAGGGATGTTTTTGGGTCTGTTTTGGATGAATCATCTAAACAATGTGGTGTTTCATGTGCAACATCATTTTTCCATTCAGTTTCACACACCAAAGTATTATTTTCGAGATGAGACTTTGAGGATAAAAACCTAAAATAAAATGTTATTGAAATATTTAACTTAAACTACAGTAATTCAAATAATTTCTGCTATCAGATTTCATCTTTGAGTAATTATTTTATCTCCTCATGTATGAGGAATCTGTCCATACCATTGAATAATAAAGTTTAGCATTCACCTCATGCTTCATATGGTCATCACGTTGCAACCGGTACCAGATATTGAATAGTTTTACTTTGAATACAGATACTTTTGTAAAGGTGGTTACTTGCAACAAAGATGACCAGTCACAATCCAGAAATCAAACAGATTTAAGAAAGAAAATCAAATGCATTTCATTTTAACATAAAAATTCTGTCATTCCAGCAGTTATAGATTACATTTTGAAGACATCGTTTAGACAAATGCTGCTGGCAGAGGCACCAAAAACTTTTTAAACTGTTAGTCAAATGTATTCAAGGTATACATTTCTATACCAACTAAAGAATAGTTTGTACTATAATTTTATTTTATATTAATTATATGACATGATAAACCTATTGATGAACAGATTTGCATTTACTATACTCAAAAAATTAAAATAAAAATAAACATGAATAATACACATATTCAGTTCTTACCTATGTCCGTACCCATCTTGGTATAGTCTTGCTGACAGATTGTTGGTTCTATACCTGGCATCAAACCCTGGTAGTAACCCTACAGATTGAAATCTGTTACTGTTAGTGGCCAAAGCTTTATGAAATTATTAAAGCTGTATATGGCATCACAGTGGGTGAACATGTACATTAAAGTCTTTCCTGCCGCAGAATCTGTTAAAGTCTGTTCGTGTTGCTCAAGCAAAGACCATGGTGTTTGGATTTAATTGGAATCCACAAACTAATAAAAAACATGTATATATCCAAGAACAGACAAGAATACATCAGAAACCACCTCCATAATAAATACAACAAATACTTAATGTGTGTGTGTGTGTGTGTGTGTGTGTGTGTGTGTGTGTGTGTGTGTGTGTGTGTGTGTGTGTGTGTGTGTGTGTGTGTGTGTGTGTGTGTGTGTGTGTGTGTGTGTGTGTGTGTGTGTGTGTGTGTGTGTGTGTGTGTGTGTGTGAATGGTAAAGTCCGTCTGAGAGTTTGTGTGTAAATGTAGTTGAATCGGCCTCACCGGTTAAACAGTCTCAGTCTGGGAACCCGTTGGGAAATAGAGCTCTCCTGTGTACAGTGCTCGAAGGTGGTGAATCCGCTGATTTTGTTCATTCCACTGTTGAGTCTGTTGTCGACAATCACAGGTGGTAGCAGCTAAAGTGTAGTTACACGATAGTGCATTTTATAGTCTATCTAATTAGAAGCGATCATCAATTGTTAGCAAGGAGAAATCTTTTGGAATCTGTTTGTTATTGTTTATTGTACTGTGCAGTGACTTGGCATCTTAGATTTGATCAGCCTAGTTCCTTTGTGTGCTTTTTGTATTGTATTGCACTTAAATAGTGGGTGTGAACTTGTGGCCGTGGCTATCTGCTGATTTCACTGAGGCAGGGTATTTATTCGGTGCGGGTGCTGTCGTGTAAGTGTTTCAGCCTCCTCGTGTGAAGACCAACGAGAGTAAAAATTATTGACTCTAGCTGCGCGACTCAACCGAGCAACAACACCGTCAAGTCTCTGTAGAGTATTTCCTTCTCACTTTTATCCTTTACTTCTTTCTTCTACTTATGTGTTTTCAATTCATCCGTGTTGTCTCTCAATGTCGTTCTCCCATTACACGCCAAAAATGGCGCAGCATTGTTAACCTGCGTTTTGCTCCTTCCTGTTCTAATGCACCTCTGAATAAAAAGACTGCTTGATCATGCAGGTTTGCACTTCGCTACATCAGGAGGATCAGACCGTTCCTAACAGAGGAAGCAAAACAACTTCAGCTACAGCCCATAGTCAATTCCAGATTATAGCAACACTCTTGTGGCTGGACTTTGTTTTAAATCTAGTGCAATAAAACCCCTGTAACTCATCCAGAACGCCACATCTCGTCTGGTCTTTAACGGACCCAAAAGACATTTATAAAAATCATTTATAATATGCCTTACCTTTCAAGCATTATGGAAGCAAAATTACTAAACATAACAATTAATTTTTACCGCCCTTTTATGTTTGCAAGCAAAAATGTATAAGTTTAAAAAGTTTTTATATGTTTAATACAATTGAAATCAAATAAACAATGTAGTTCTTATTTACAGTCACTAAACGATTTTTAAATAAAAAGAAAATTATCACAAAACCACCAAATTGGTGGTGATATTCAACAAGTATGTAAATTGACAAAAGAAAAATATGGTATTCTTATTCTTATTAATGTGGTAGACTTATTCTTAGCTCTGTTTCCATGGTGAATTGTGGATTCATTGCTCAGTTAATCAGATGTTAATCATGAACATACTCTGAGTTGGATGACCTTTGTTGCAAATCTAGCCCAAGGGAAATGGTGCGGGATTTATGCATGCGTTTAATCGTGTTATGATCAAACATACATAAATCGGCACGAAGGGGAATTTGGATATTAGCAATTAATTATAACGGATTATAACAATTATTAATATATATGGCTTGATTCGGCTTGTAGAATTTCTTTTAATTCTAGAATTGAGTTCAGAAGGACGGATAATTGTCCAGTAACTATGTACCTTTTTAAGAACTCTGGGAAAGGTTTCGTTTGGCCACTTTCCTCTAATTTGTAACAAGGGTTGGTTCACCGTTAAAGTGACGTGTATATTGAGCAGTTCAGAGGCAATCACTTGTGAAAAAGGGAAGAAGAGAGAATAAGAGAGAGAGTAGGAGAGAGAGAGACAAAGAAAATTAGTATTACAGACACAAACCTATTGAGAACAAGCAAGGAATCAGACCAACTTATTGGTATAAACTCAAAACTCTCTAATACTTGCATATGATTCTTTGTAGCTGGTCGCAAATTCGTGTATGAGGAATTCCGCGATCTGGTCCGTGTTTGGAAGCTTGCGGGGCGGGTCCGTTGGGGTCCGCGGGAAGTTCAACTTTGTTTTTTGTCTGTTAATGTCCTTTTAAAAATGGCGTGCAGGAGGATCCGAGAATCCGCGCTGAGGAAGAGTAGGGAAAGGGAGCAGAGTAAGAAGAGAGTGGTCCTTAGCCTGCAGGCGTTTTTAAAGGAATTTCCAGACCATGCCTCTTTTGTCGGGACAGCCAATCAGAGCGAAGGAACTAAGAAGCGGGAATCTTTCCTTTGTTTTTGGTCTCATCTGATTAAAATGTTTTATGGCCTTCTTAAGAATGCAGACTTTTGGGTTTTGGCATAAAAGAAAGAGTTTGATGCATCATAGCACAGCGAAACAAACATAGACGTTCTGCAAATTGAGAGGCAAAGATTTCAAGACTAATCACGGCTATATTAACTCCTAAAATGAAGGCAAGGTAAAATTTGACGTGGTTATACATAAGTAATTACTGATTATAAGATCCTAAACTACAACACGCATCTAAAATGGTTGTCAAAAAAGCATGCATACATATAGGTAAAACACAACTAAAAATGGAAAATAATTAAGTTAAAGTCACATGGCACATTCCTGGGTGTTTTTTTAGGTATGTGTGAGTGAGGATGGGGGCTGTTTTATGAGGGTGTCATTTGAAATGCAGAAGAGAGAGGGGAATGGTTTGTGTTTTAAAGGCGTTAAGCTGTCAGTCTGTAGACTCCACGGGGCCGGTCCTGTTGATTCACTTTTCATAATCAAAGTATTTGTCTGATCAATCATTTATGAGCACCGTCCATACTCTACACCTTACACCCAGATGTGTTTTTGAAATCAACATACCTCAAGTATGCAAGGTTTGGGTCAACCAAGAGTTAAGTGTATGTTTGAATGTAAGATAACCTTGCTTTTTGGAATACTTCCAGGAAACAAGGGAACATAAGAATAACGTAAGAACATAATAGTCCACACAAAAGAACATAAATCATACAATTAGGGTACAACGAGGCTAAAAGCACACCTTAAGAAAAATATGCTTTTCAATAATATTGAAGTTAATGCTTGTTCAAAACAATCACTTTAGCAAACTATTTTCTCTTTTTGATAAAAAAAAATAATTAATTTTTTCAATAAATATACTCTCATTAAATGTTCATTTATAATATTTTTAACATAAATAAATAATAATAATTAAATGTGATTGTTCTATTATAAATATGGTGATTATCTTTAAGGTAAATATCCAATTCAAAATATTCCACTTGCCATCTGAATTTAACCATATCACGTCAATAAATAGAAAAGTCAGTAAACAGCAGGGGCACCTTTTACCCTAAATACTTTTACATATTCTTCCATTATTGAAAAGTGGTTGCTTTAATTACCTTGAACAAAGGTGACAATGATTAAAATACCTTTGTCTCAAAATATATTCAGTATTTTTAGCGATTTTCATTTACTATTTAAATCTATAATATTTAAAAATACATCAAATATTAGATCAAATTTGTGTCAAGGATCAGGTGCAAATTTCCACTTGCATCTTGAAAAGTGAATGTTCTGATGTTTTTGTGCCCCGTTGAACCCTTCCAATTTCTGGTTAATCTGGTATAATCATATTTTAATCTATAAAAAAAAATATATATATATATATATATATATATATATATATATATATCAATGGTTGATACGCGTGTTCACTCAATAATTATGCGCTTTTCACGAGAGGTGTCTTACAGGTGCTGGTCATATAATTAGAATATCATCAAAAAGTTTATTTATTTCACTAATTCCATTCAAAAATTGAAACTTGTATATTATATTCATTCATTACACAAAGACTGATATACAGTGTAGTTCACTTATCTCGACTTACGGTTAACTCGCCAGTCCTATTTTCATGAGTTCACACTTACAAATAATTCAGGAGCGGTAAATGTTATGCGTATTTGTCATGCTGTCCGAGGAGAGGGCTCCGAGCTCGGTATTTAGCCCGAACCTGGAGCACTCCCCCGTACCCTGACTTTGATAGGAACAATTAAGTGTCAGGAATCGGGGTGGTGGAGGGATGCCATGAAAAGTCAAGAGATGTAGGTCAAACATATCTATATATACATGCTTCCTCTCATGCTGATAGGATGAGGTGTAATTGCTGATGACGTTGATTGCGTTAATCCTTTGAACTTGCTCCTCCCGAACTTTGTTAATAAAACATCATTTCATGAGTTCACACTTACAAATGATTCAGGAGCGGTAAATGGTATGTGTATTTGGCGTGCCGAGGAGAGGGCTCCGAGCTCGGTATTTAGCCCGAACCTGGAGCACTCCCCCAAAAATTGCAACCAAGTCGGACAGCTGCTGGGAAGGTGTTGATGGCCCCCAAAATATTGCGAGGTGAAAGCTGAAGGGGGTTAGTCGCGAGTTCGGGAGGGCTTCTTGTCTCGTTGGTAGGGAAGTTTGGTGTTCGTGTTTTCCAGAAAGATGAGCATCACTGGTGGGTGGCTGTAGAAGGCTTGAGGCATGGAGGAGATGGTATTGCTTTAGCATTGGAGATGTGCTTGTTGTTCAATTTGTTGCAAGAAGGCGAGTTGGGTGTACAGTGAGACCTGTATTCTAGTTAGTTCTGCTTTGGTCGTCCGCCTTTCGCTATTGATGCAAGTGCTGAGGTGTTGTAGGAAGATGAGTAAGAAGATGGTGGATGTGGTGGAGGTGAGGGCAAGCCTTGGTGTCATGGGGTGCAAAAACAGTGCGGCAGGGCCGACGACCGCGTCAGTGACGACTGTGTCACCATATATGGTGTTGTTGGAAGCTTAGTTGCGGTGTTTGTTGAGCTTGAGAGCTTCTTTCATCAATGGGATACAGCGAAGGAACTTGAGAGAAGAAGTATTCATCATCAGACAGGTACATCTCAATCCTGGACATTGTGGCGGAAAGGCGGGTCATCACTTAATCGCCTGCTAAATTCAAACGCTTTGGTTTGCGCTGAGACAGAGAAGCGCTTGACACTTGTCGCTATTCAGTGTTTCCAATCTGTTGAAAATTGTTTTAGGTTACAGACATTTAAATATAAGCAAGTAATAACAAAACACCACTATGGTTTGTAAATACACTGATTTCCATAAATTAAATAACCTTTCAATTTATAAAATTGACTGTGAGTTGAATTTATATCGGATGCATGATGCATATTTAATGACAAAACGCACTTACCTACCTGTTGGTATTCGGAATATCTAAATTGATTAAAGTTCACAAACTTATTGGCTTTGAATAAACCCAGAGCAAGGGGTCATCCAAATATCATAGACTTATAAAACTTACCTTAACTTAAAGGATTGAAGACAGTGAAGGCAGTGAATTACTTTGAAATAAGAAGAGCATAAAGTTTCTTTAAGTCCACTTAATAGGCGATTAAGTTGAATCTTTAAAGCAGTGTTGGCAATAAGTTCTTGACACTTATGTAGGCGGCTGAGCACGCGATCAGACTGTAATGAGCGCGATCTGAAAGCAGTGCGTGCGATCAGGCTGTAATGCATGCGATCTGACTTCGTTGCGCACTACTGCTTGAGCTGAGAGGTAGCAGTGCGTTAGTTTAAAACAATCACATTTCAGACGTTGATTCCCGAAAGAGTAGTATCGGGATGGCATAAACTGCTCGTGATGTCACGTTGCTGAAATCAAAACGCCAAGAAGGATTACAGCTGCTCTTGCTAGTGTGAGCTGACGGAGAGAGAGTGTGAGCTGAAACTGCAGCGCGGTTTGCTGAGGGCCCGCGGCGGCGGCCTGGCGCTGGTGGAAAGCCCGTTCCTAGCAGCATTGCCTGAGACTCGAGCTTGCTGCTCAACGAGCCTTATTATTCTTTCTCAATGACAGGACCGATTAAAATGGACCGAAGTAGAGATGCTGAATGCGGATGTTTCGCTTGCGGTGGGGAGAATAATCCTTTGAACATGCTCCTCCCGAACTTTGTTAATAAAACATCATATGTCGACGTTTTTAAAGTGGAACTGCCAAACTCCCTATTTCTCTTAGCATTTTCTTTTCGTTAATGTCAATTCTTTAATGTTGCCAAACACTAATATCTCGAGCACAAAAGCGGGACAAATTCGCCACTTCACATGGTAATCTCGTGACTGAATATAGTACCGAATTTGCATTGCACATTCTCTCTCAGCACCGCGCAGGACTCTCTGAAGTGAAAGCATATTCATGTTCTTACTCTTCTCAACGAGCAGCAAGTGCTGCCATGGGTCCAACCCCATCCCAAAGCCTCATCCACTTCAGTGTGCACATAAAGCCCGCCTTTTCTGATTTGATTGGTTTTCACAAATATTTTGAAATTAGACCAATGAGTAAAAATTGGGCCAATGCTAAATTTACTTTCATCAGAGAACATAACTTTGGACCACTCAGTAGCAGTCCAGGTCTTTTTGTCTTTAGCCCAGGCGAGACACTTCTGACGCTGTCTGTTGTTCAAGAGTGGCTTGGCACAAGGAATGCGACAGCTGAAACCCATGTCTTGCATAAGTCTGTGTATATTGGTTCTTGAAGCACTGACTCCAGCTACAGTCCACTATTTGTGAATCTCCCCCATATTTTTGAATGGTTTTTGTTTCACAATCCTCTCCAGGGTCCGGTTATCCCTATTGCTTGTATACTTTTTTATATCTTTTCCTTCCCTTCGCCTCTCTATTAATGTGCTTGGACACAGAGCTATGTGATCAGCCAGGCTCTTTTGCAATGACCTTCTGTGTCTTTCCCTCCTTGTGCAAGGTGTCAATGGTCGTCTTTTGGACAACTGTCAAGTCAACAACTGGAAGAGGCGTTAGGAGGCCAGCAGGGTGTGCTCACCCTGCGGTCTGTGTTGATCCTAATGCCCCAGTATAGTGACGGGGACACTGTACTGCAACAAGCACCGTCTTTCGGATGAGACGTGAAACCGAGGTCCTGACTCTCTGTGGTCATAAAAAATCCCAGGATGTCCTTCGCAAGAGTAGGGGTTTAACCCCGGCATCCTGGCCAAATTTGCCCATTGGCCTTGTTCCATCATGGCCTCCTAATCCCCCCCCCCCCCCCATACTCTAATTGGCTTCATCGCTCTGTCTCCTCTCCACCAGTAAGCTGATGTGTTGAGCGTTCTGGCGCAATATGGCTGCCGTCGCATCATCCAGGTGGATGCTACACATTGGTGGTGGTTGAGGAGATACCCCCCTTACTATGTGAAGTGCTTTGAGCTCTGGAAAAAGCGCTATATAAATGTAACGCATTATTATTATTATTGAGTCAGCAGTTTTCCCCATGCTTTGTTTAGCCTACTGAACTAGAGATAACACGTAAAGCCATTTACAGACGTTTTTAGTTAATAGATGCATTTATTGTTTTATGAAACTCAGGAGTTGTTAGTTTACAATGTAGAGAATTCCTCAGGTAACGTATGTGACCCTACTTCCCTCAAGAGGGAATGAAGCACTGTGTCAAAACGCTTTGGGAACGTGTTTGCGTGATTGTCTCGGAAGACCAATAGAATCGATTGAGTGAACGCAAGTTGAGGAATGATGACATCATGAACCAGGAAGATAAAGGTGCGCCGGGACCAGCAGCTAAAATGTGTCTGAAGCAAGACGCTGACAGGCGCGTAGGAAGTGCGGTAGAATGACACAGCGTCTCGTCCTCTCTTGAGGGAACTAGGGTTACATATGTAACCTGAGACGTTCCCTTTCAAGGGAACTCACACTGTGTTGTAACGTTTGGGGAATGAGCTTACTATAGGCACCACGGTGACAAAAGGCCTGCCGAGTGTGTGGAGTACTAGCCTACCACATCACAAACGTCCGAAAGAGATACTCCTGCTAAAGAGCTTTAGAGGCAGCCATGATCCCAGTAGAGTGGGCTCGGAACACTAAGGTAAGGTAGACCTGTCATCTCATAGGCAAGAGAGATAGCCTCAAATAACCACTTGTTCATACTCTGTTAGCTGCCGGAGAAGCTATGGAATTCATATAAACCTTCAGGGTAGAAGTGAATAAACATTATATCCAGAACGGATCCCCAGTGATCAACAACGGATCAACAACCCTCCATCCTTCTTTGGAACTATGAAGTAAATGCTGAAACCTCTGGTTGAGAGGGGTACATACTTTATGGCCCCTTTCCACAGGAGTTAGTTCATGCCTTGTTCAATGACCAGAGCTCAGGGCCTACCAATGTGGATAGGAACCCACTGTCCAGGACTCACTAAGAGTTAACTGAACCTGCCAGTAACTCTACTAAGGAAGCAGAATGGTATTTCTTTAACATCCACTCAATGGCCCTGACCTTCAATGGCCCTGAGGGGAGACTTGGAGTGAGTGCTCTAGGACTCTCCTCAGAAGGGACAACCTTCCCAGTGACGCCGATGTTCAGGCTGCAATTGGAAATTCTCACCTCGGAGACAACAGAGGTGGCACAATGACCCACTGAGGTCACAGAAAAAAACCTTTTTAAAGATAACCAAGGTGTGTAGGCACAGCTTCGTGACCTTGATTATGAGAACTGGGTTGCCCCTCTGGAAAATCTGTTGGTTTTGAGCCACCACTGAAAGTACACTCTTCCTAGCATTCCACCTTAGCCTGGCTTCTTCATGGGAGCAGGGACAACACCTAGATGTTGGACTGCTAACTGCTGTGACTGAAGTAAGATCAACAAGATGTAGTTCAGATCAACATTGATAAACATTAGTTCAGAACACGGCCCTGTGACGATGTGAGGTAATAAAGCTAAAATAAAAAAGGCGTCCTGTTCCTTGGAATTGGATAGCTGTAGTACCAATGCCTCTGCTTGAGTGGAAGTAACTGCAGTGCATGCTTCCAGGTCAGGAAGAGGAAATCACACTGCCAGATGAGGGCAGGGATAAGGCCAGGCCCGTTTCCAGCCCCACTGATTAAAAAGTTTGAGATCTCCAGGACAAGATCGTCGCTGTGAGGATCGCAAGCTGGAGCAGCCATCTCCAAAACTGGTAGGCGGTAGCAGAGTGGTGAGTACACCCTTTGCATAATCAACCTTAAATTCTTCTTTGGAACAGTGAAGTACTGGTAATAAAATTCGATCTCATTGCTGGGAGAGAAACTAGATGACCCCTAACGCAGTAGAAATTTACTTCCTTCTCCATTGTCAGAGCCTTCTCATAGAACCCAAAGAGAAATATTCGGCAAACGTAACATCACTGCCAGCATTTCTATCAGGGAGCTAGCCTATCGAGACAGGCCTCTTTTATTTGAGGATTTATTGTAGATCTATTACTGTCTGGTCAAATTGTAGATCTATTACTCAAATCGTAAGTTGCTTTGGATAAAAGCGTCTTCTAAATGAATAAATGTAAATGTAAATGTACATTCTCTTTGAGCATTCGGTCCAGAACACCTGAAGTAACTGCTCTTGGACCCTCCTCGGATGGGAGCAAGTTCCCCAGTTATGCCAGGATTCCCGGCAGGCAACTGGGAGACTCGCTGGGGATCGCTGCATCCTGACGCACACAAGGTGGCAGCGATGGCAGAGCGATTCCCTCAGATCATCATCCTAACTCCCAATAGAATCTTAAACTAACTGTTCTGGCAATAATATGTTTAATTACTCACCATATTCATATGTATGAAAGAGACTTGTTCCCCTTATAATTTTTGGTATATGGAATGTAAAATGCAGACAAAACCTTATACAGTAATGCCTCGGTTTACGAGCGACTTGGTATACGCGCAAATCGGTGTACGAGCATGGAGGGTCAACTCGGTGTACAAGAAAAAGTACACAAGAAAAAAAAGTTACAAGAAAAAATTTCCCTCACCCACGCGCATGTTTTGTGTGGAAAAAGTCCTAACGCTCAGCATTGTCGCACACATTTTTACAGGAAATATCCTAATGACAGCCTCTCATAACACAGTAACACGGTTCCAACCCCTTTATCACCCCTTAACTCATTAATTCTCTCAGCTTCACTTGGTTTGGCTGCATTATTCACCACAGTGATACTTTTATGTCATCGCTATTGTTCACGTAGTGAAATATACATGTACAGTACTTCTAAGCAGTAACTGTGACGGTTCATGAATTCATTGTCTCCTAGTTCTACCTGTGTGTATGTGTGTGTGTGTGTGTGTGTGAGAGAGAGAGAGACACACCTGATTCTCATATCATCTGCCTATTTAGTTCACTTCTCTCCACTGTCGAGTCCTTTGTACGCTGCTCCCGCGCGTTCGTTCGCGGCCTCGGCTCCAGCGCGCATTCGTTCGCGACCCCGGCTCCCGTGTGTGATAGACCTCTGGATTATCACTTCATTTGTTTTCTGCACTATTATAATAAATTCACTCATTTGCACTTGCATCCTTGCTTTGCCCGCTCCTCACTCCCCCCTCCTCCCTCCTCTCGTCTCCTCCACTGCTGAAAGCTGAATTGCATTACAGTAAATTGTCAAGTATTTTATAGTTTAATAGTCAATTATTAATTCGTATTTATATGAGATCTTAAAGGTTATAATTTTAACTGTAATTAATAGGGTAAAACTAAAAAAAAAATATTTTAAATGGGCATTTATGGTTGTGTGGAATGAATTAATAGATTTTTAGTGCATCCTTATGGGGAAACTTGTTTTGGTGTACGAGCATTTTGGTTTACGAGCTCGCTCTTGGAACGAATTAAACTCGTAAACCGAGAAATTATTGTAATTCCAAGGTTGCAATTTTGCTAAACTTTTTTTTTTACAGTTGTGAACTAAGTGTTAAATAGATGTGTTTGCAGCATTTGCAGATTTGTTCTGAAAATTCAGTGGTTTGGTTTCACTGAATCAGCCTCAAGTTCTTTTAGAGTGTGTGCAATTTTAAAAAACTGTAATGTCTAAAAGGACACAAAGACAATTATAAATGTTAAATGTTTATTGAGATATTTCATTAGCAATTGACACAAGGTATTTCAAAATGTGATTAGTTGAAATTTGCAGTCATTATCAGAATCCCAGTTCTGCAAAAATTGTGACAATTCCACTAATTCAGAAAATATAACCAGATTAGCATTAAACCATTATGAATTAAAGTGAACTTCACTGATATGTGGAGATGAAGAGTGTCTGTTGGCTAATAATCACCACAAAGACCTCCTTCTAGTCTGCTTCAATCTTGTTATTATGATGCATGGAAGTTAAACCCTGCAAAAAAGTTGAAACTGTTTTAGTCATTCATTTGTCTTTCAGCTTAGTTGAGGACAAAGAAGCGTCTAGGTTACTATTGTAACCCCTATTTACGGGACGTAAAGTCTCCTTTCCCTCCTTCAGGGAATGGGGGTTACATTCATTACCCAGATGTTCCCTATCAGCCAGTCACATTTGATGTTACGTTAGAACAACTGGCGATTTGGAATCCTTACCAAAGTGCCACTATTGCTGCCCCCTCCAGTGCCTTGTGTAAGCCCACTGATCCTTACAGATGGAACCGTTCTAAACGCGGGAAGTTAATCACTGCTGTTCCTTGTGACCCGCTCTGTGAGACTTGGATAACACTGAGAAAGCATCCCACCCGCAGGTGGGTGACATATGGAATTTACACATATGGACTGGCCATCTGGCCAGTGCTACATATGAAGGGTCTCTGTAGTAGACCAACCAAGTAGGGGTGGAGATAATACCAAGCAGAGATGGCAGAAATCTGCCAGGAGAAGACATGGGCTCACCAAGAAGGGAACCGTATCGTAGAAAAAAATACATATATGGGCTCGCCTGAGGAATCACAACATATAGGCTCCTAGCCTAGTATAGAAAAAAATCACTTGTATTTGGCCTATGGTTGTACGTCTCCGCCATGTCTGACTCTTACTGGTGCTGGAGAAACACCAACAGGGTTCGTCAGCTGGGGAACTCACCTGAGGAGAACACACCCTCACTCCCAGGGACCATGGCTGGTCTTGGACTTAATATGCCAAGATGATGGCTTCCACTAACCCCCGGATGTGGAGACTTTTGTGAGAGCTCGTCTATACGATTGAGTCCTCCCAGAATGTGAATAGCGTGAAGCAACATCAGATACTTCTGACTGCATAGGAGGAGATGAGGAGTGAGTTGCGACATGCGGCGGGTGCATAGATGACCTTGATGTACACTCCGGTCACAGTACTCTCCATACTGACCAGTATGTGTCTGAAACGTCCCAGCGTGAGATGTACTGCTACATGTACGGCGTATACAGGGCGGAATTTATGTATTTTTATTTTATTTATCCTTTATTTTATTTATTTACCCATTGAGATATAGTAATCTCTTCTTCCAGGGAGACCTGGTCAAAAACAGCTGCACATATAATGAGGATATGAGGCTGGTTCACCTACTCACATCTGCGGGTGAACTGTGATTTGGCTTTTGGGCATACGTTAAGTTTTAGTAGGATCATACGCACTGTTTTATAAATGAGACCCCTGGTGTCTTCAAGTCTGTCAAAACTTTGCCTTCAGGTTTTAGATCACACAACACTAATTTTAACACTGGGTGTTAACAACGTAAAACTTGCTTGGGTTACTTTGCCCCCAGGCAATCAAAGAAAAAAACATGACCACTAACAGTTTCACCCCAACAGACTGGAAGAAGACAGATATCCAGAAGAGGAGCAATGTTATTAAAATTATAGCTATAACCTCCCCATATATCTACATATAAAATTATTTTAACCTTTATTTTATTGACACTGACTTTTCTCTCTGTGACGTTGAGTTATAAATCTAAGCATAAAACAACCATTGACAGCCAGCGGTCAGCCAAGTGATGTAACAACACCCACACATTCACCCTATAAACACCTGTCTGTCAAACATTGACTGGTCAGTTTGAGTGGCAGGTGGATAGGGGGTGGATATGTCCATAATTCACATCATAAATATGGTCATGAATTATAATTTTTAGAAATAGTGTATTATATGACTACTGTCACCGAAGTGGCAAGTATTCTTGTTAAAGGCAGAAACAATATTGTAGATGATGACTAGGATGAAGATGAAGTCTGCAATCTGCAAGTTAAGAAAGTTGACGGTCGCCTTCATTTTGTAGCCGGTCACAAATATGACGAATGATAATTCAGGTGAAAAATATGTTTCCCATGAAATCCAGATCGAAGACAATAAAACTTATGCATTTATAAGATTTCAATGCTTTATTAGGCTTAAGGTTGGGTTGCTGGATACAAATAAAGTAGAAAAAAAAACTATTAAAAACCCTGCATAAAAATGCAGTTCCCAATTTTGAATTGGTTGCATACTGAATCTATTAGTATTAGAATTATTCATTCAGAATTCAAACTGCTTTAGTTCACAAATTCAACTTATTTGAAATTCAATTCAGCTCTATTCTAACCATGGTACTGCCAAGGGGCAACATATCCTTTTCTCTATTTTATGTATAAAATGCATGATCTATGTATGTTTTACTGAGCATTTCAAGTCAAAATTATGCTTTTTCTTAAAGTGTAAGAATAAACAAAAGTACTTTTAACCCAACAAAGTTTTTTTTTTTTTTTTTTTTTGCTGTGTACAGCTTAAATTATGTATGGCTGGTAGGTTTAAAGGTTTAGTTTTTTAGCACAATTCACATGGTTCATAAGACCACAAATGCTTACTTTCAGCAGCTCAACCCAATAATGCTGACAGCCAGTTTTGCATTTAAGCTAATCTTTTGCATTAGAGCAATAAATGCAGTTGTATAATAGGCAGAATGATCACAGCTTTTTTAACTTTTATTACTTGCACGTTACTGAAGTTAGGGGTAATCGCTATATCTTCTATGATAATATTGTAATTGCTTTTTTGACAACATGGGGGCATTAGGGATTACCTCATTTTACAACACAGCAAGATAGTGCACACATTCACTATGTGATGCAGTCTAATGGGTTAATATAGAGCATTAAGACTGTATGCTTTCACTGTGATATTTAGTCTATCAAAATGCAATTTTTAAAAGTTAACACAAGTCTATTTTCAATGCTCCACAAAATCAAGACAAGGGGTAAAAAAATGCCCCTCTATATCTTTTATATTTGTTATAGTTTATAATTTAATATAGTTAATATCACATGAATAGTGTAGTTTTTTCTCCAAATATCACCATGATCAAAAAATGTGAAATTGACTTCATACAACAGTAAAATAAAAATAAAAATGTGCTTTTGCCATTTTTTTGATTCCCAGGGAAAGCAAGAACTGATTAGAATGTGTACCTTGAATGTGATTTAATTAGCTTTGGATAAAAGTGTTTGCCAAATGCATAAATTTAAATGTTTTTTTCTAAGAAATGTTTTCTTAGAAACCATGGAATCAAATACATGAAAGACATGTATTGTATTTTATTAGAAAGGTAAGCAACTACAGTGATACCTCGGTTAACGAGCGACTTGGTATACGAGCAAATCGGTGTATGAGCATGGAGGGTCGAATTGTTGTACGAGCATTGTATTGATGTACGAGAAAAAATTTCCCTCACCCACGGGCATTTTTGTGTGGAAAAAGTCCTAATGCTCAGCCTGGTGGTGCGCATTTTTACTGTAAGTATCCTAAACACAGCCTCTCACAACACAGTCATGCGATTCCAACCCCTTTATCACCCCTTAACTCATTCATTCTCTCAGCTTCGCTTGGTTTGGCTGCATCATTAACCACAGTGATACTTTTATAAGTGATTAAGTGGTTAACATTAATTAATTGTGATGCTTTTAGTGAAATATACACTTACAGTGCCTCTTAGCAGTAACTGTCACGGTTCATGAATTCATCGTCTCCTAGTTCTGCTTGAGTGTGTATGTATGTGTGTGGTCACTGAGCACCTGATTTTCATATCTCCCCGCTTTCTTTCGCGGCTTCCGCGAATTTGTTCGTTCATTCATTCGAGGCTCCCGCGAATGTTCGTTCGCGGCTCCCACAAATTCGTTCATTCGTTCGTTCGAGGCTCCCGCAAATTCGTTTGTTAGTTCGTTTGCGGCTCCCGCGAATTCATTAATTCGAGGCATTCGTTGGTTCGAGGCTCCCGCGAATTCGTTCATTTGTTCGTTCGCTGCTCCCCGTCTCACGACTTTCACTCTGGATTATCACTTAATTTGTTTTCTGCACTATTATAAAAAAATCACTCATTTGCACTTGAATCCTTGCTTTCCCCGCTCCCCCCTCCTCTCTCCTCAGCTGAAGTGCATTACAGTAAATTGTCAAGTATTTTTAGAGTTTAATAGTCAATTATTAATTAGTATTTATATGAGATCTTAATGGTTATAATTTTAACTGCAAATAATAGGGTAAAGCCCCAAAAATATTTAAAATGGGCATTTGTGGTGGTGTGGAACGAATACATTGATTTTTAGTGCATTCCTATGGGGACATTTGTTTTGGTGTAGGAGCATTTTGGTTTACGAGCTCGCTCTTGGAACGAATTAAACTCGTAAACCGAGGTATTACCGTATTTGTATATTAATCAGGAAATTAATCACTGTTTTATATATAAGGTCAACACGGTTAGTCTCATTGTTTGAATCACTTTTTTTTTCTTTATTGACAAGGCTTACTATGTTTTATCATGCCTCAGAGACGTTAGTTAGAGAGATATTAGAGAGATATTGTCACGAAACGTTCAGGGAGGACTCAAGCGCAGGGGAAGATATAGGATTTATTTTAGAATAACAAAAACCCACTAGGGGGAAAACATAACTAAACACAATAACTAGACACTAAAAACAAACACAAACCAACCAGATGAAATGGATTTACGGGGACCAAGGAATCGGGACACAACCAGCACAGACATGGAGCAACAACGACGCGACACAGGACAGCAAACACACCGGGATCAAATAGGGCACACATGAGGAAAGGTAACGAGCAGAAACAGCTGGGATAAATTAAGGGGAATGATGGAACAAGATGGGAGGGGTTTACAATCACAAGACACAACAAAGGGGCAGTATCAGAACTCTGTCAACCAACACACTAGAAACCCAAACTGGAGTGACAGAACCCTGACAGATATTGTCACACGGCTAATGTAAATAATCATAGAGACAATATACATTAAATTGCATTGTTTTTTAAAAACAGTCATTTAGTCATGCAGCTTTTATTAATATCCCAGTGTAACAATGTTGAACGTTCAAGGAGGAAGGAGGCGGGAACCGGCAGACATTTACCAGACTTTAATTCCAAAATAAACCATCAATACAAAACGAAAGTAATGGCGGCGGCCCCTCGCGGTCGACCGCCGCCCACACAAAACATAACATAAATCCAGGCCTGGTCCTCTCTCGCTTTCACTGTCTCCGTGAGAATCGAGAGACACCGGTGGCTCGCAGGTGTCGCTCATTATCCATCACGCCACCGGCTCTCGTGACGCTCTCACGGTCCCTCGACCCCGCCCTGCTCGCCACACCCAGTATTTATTTTTATTTATTTTTATATTCACCGTAACTGTCATGGACTCAGCCACACCCCCTGCACCAGAATCCCACGCTCTGCCCTCTCGTTCCCAATCACCTGAATAATGAGCACCTGTTTCCCATCACTGAAGCCCTTTATCACCAGCCCTCACCCCACACTCAGTGTCTGGTCTCAGCTTTTGCTACACAGACTGCATCTTTACTCTGCGCTACGCCCAGCTTCTTTGAGACTGTTTCCTCGTATTCCAAGACTCCAAGACATTCTCCGTGTTCTCCACTAAAGCTAAGACTCTCACCATTCCCTGTGTTTTCACCTGTTCACCAGTTCACTGTTTTGTGTCCTAACTTCAATAAATCTGTATTGATTGCTAACTTCTGTGTCCTCGTCTATCATGACAGAAGACCAGACCAGCAGTCAGGCCGAAGCAGTAGCTGGTGATTCCCCCGTCACCGGCATCGCTTCCACTCACCGATCTCACCCAAGCCTGCACATCATGCATCTGGGTTTTTCTTCGTTGACTGCCTCAGCCAGTCCCATGGCCCGACCAGCACCCTATGCTGGTGAGGCGGGGAAATGCAACGACTATCGTAAGCTCAATGACCAAACAGTCAAGATCAGGTACCCACTTCCCCTGGTTCCTGCCACTCTGGAGCAGCTGCGGGGAGCTCGCTATTTCACCAAGTTGGACCTGCGCAGCGCCTATAAACTCATCAGAATCAGAGAGGGCGACGAATGGAAAACAGCTTTCATCACCCCATCCGGACATTATGAGTATAAAGTCATGCCATTTGGACTATCCAATGCTCCAGCAATTTTCCAAGGGTTCATGAATGAGATTCTCCGTGATTTCCTCAACAAATTTGTAATAGTCTACATCGATGACATCCTGGTTTACTCCCCTAACATAACAGATCACCACCACCATGTTGCGCAGGTCCTCCAATGACTCCGTGAACACCATCTATACCTGAAGCTTGAAAAATGCGATTTCCACCGCAGCTCCAAGCAATTCCTCGGATACATCGTGGACAAGAGCGGCGTCAAGATGGACCAGGGGAAGGTCCGAGCAGTGCGGAGCTGGCCCCAACCCACCACGATCAAAGACCTCCAAAGTTTCCTGGGATTCGCCGGTTCATCCATCGATTCAGTACCATGGCAGCACCCCTCTGCTCCGAAGTGGCCCCAAGTCCCTGTCCTGGACCCCTGAAGCCCAACAAGCCTTTCACCAACTCAAAGAAGCGTTCAGTACGGCTCCTGCCCTCGTTCATCCTGATCCAGAGATCCCATTCGTCGTGGAAGTGGACAATTCAAGTGTTGGGGTAGGGGCCGTACTGTCCCAGCGGCAGGGTGAGCCTCCACAACTCCATCCATGTGCTTTCTTCTCCAAGAAGCTGTCCGCAGCGGAACGCAACTACGACATCGGGAATCGTGAGTTGCTTGCCATCAAGCTGGCGTTGGAAGAGTGGAGACATTGGCTGGAGGGAGCCAAACACCCGTTCCAGGTCATCACCGACCACCGAAACTTGGAGTACTTGAGAGAGGCCAAAAGACTCAACCCACGACAGGCCAGATGGGCACTGTTTTTCACCCGGTTTGACTTCTCTGTAATCTACCGCCCCGGAGAGAAAAACATCAAAGCTGACGCCCTCTCTCGCCAGTTCTTACCTGATCATCCCTCTGCACAACCTGAACCCATCCTTCCTCTAGCCGTCATTGTCAGTCCCATTCAGTGGTCCCTCGATCAACGTATCGCCGCCGCAACTCACGATGACCCAGTTCCGCCGGGATGTCCTGAGGGGCGGACCTATGTTCCAGCAAGTCTTCGACCGTCCCTCATGGACCAGGCACATTCCTCTCCGGGCTCTGGACACCCAGGCAGCCAGCGTACCCTCTCGCTCATTCAAGGACGCTACTGGTGGCCCAGTATGGCTCGGGACATCTCCCGCTTCGTTCGTGGATGCTCAGTCTGTGCCACCACCAACACTCCCCGTCACCTCCTTGAAGGCAAGCTGGTCCCCTTACCCATCCCACGCCGTCCCTGGTCACATCTTGGTATTGATTTCCTCACTGATCTCCCTCCCTCCGATGGTCACACCTGTATCCTAGTTGTCGTCGACCGCTTCTCAAAAGGATGCAAACTCATTCCCCTGTCAGGACTTCCCACGGCACTAGAAACAGCGGAGGCCCTATTCCACCACGTCTTTCGAAACTACGGCCTCCCCGAAGACATTGTCTCTGACAGGGGCCCACAATTCATCTCACGGGTCTCTCCTCTGGATATCACCCCCAATCCAACGGCCAGACTGAGCAGAAGATACAGGAAATTGGGAGATACCTCCGAGCCTACTGTGGTTGTCGCCAGGACAGCTGGAACCGCTTCCTTCCATGGGCTGAGTATGCACAAAACTCACTTCGTCAAGAATCCACTCATCTCACCCCCTTTCAATGTATTCTAGGTTTCCAACCCCCACTGTTCCCTTGGTCTGTAGAGCCCACAGATGTTCCAGCTGTCCATCATTGGTTTCAGGAGAGCGAGAGGGTGTGGGACTCAGCACACGTCCATCTGCAACGGGCAGTCCGTAGGCAGAAGACTCAGGCTGACCGTTGTCGGGGACCAACCCCTAGATACCATCCCGGCCAGTTGGTATGGTTATCAACCCAAGACATGCGCCTACGGCTGCCCAGCCGCAAGCTGAGTCCCGGCTATATTGGTCCCTTTAAGATTCTGAGGCAGGTCAACGAGGTCACCTACAGGTTACAGTTGCCACCACAGTATCGCATCTCACCTTCCATCTCCCTTCCTCCACAGAGTCTGGTGCAGACGTGCGGTGGACCCGGTGGACCCTTTGGTGGACCCGGCGGACCAACACATCTACCGTGTCACCACAATCCTCGACTCCCAGTTTCATCAGCAGATGCCAGCTTCAAGTCTCACAAGAAGTTTGTAGGCGTTTCTATAACATTGTTACAGCAATTATACTCTAACACAGGCTACTAAATACGTCAGTGCTGAAGGTTAAATGATTCTGATTGACTAAGAAAGAAAGAAAGAAAGAAAAAAATAGTAATTTTCCACACAAGAGCAGACAGTCTGAAGCAGGGTTTGGGAACCTATGGCTCGCGAGCCATATATGGCTCTTTTGATGGCTGCATATGGCTCGATCGATTTCCGCCCGCCGGTCGGTCATGATAGAGCCGGAATCGAGCTCTACACGTTAGATGGATATTCTACGAAAATCTCCGGAATTAGGAGCAATTCTCATCCGCCTAACACCATGATGACTATATTATATCACCCTCGGCATTTCATCAGGGGTGCCAGACCAAACAAACGGATCCCAAGCAACAAACAAGCAAACGTACAGTGAGGCGCGAGGCCTGTTCTCGCCACCGCAAGCGAAACATCCGCATTCATAAAGCTCGTTGAGCAGCAGCTTGAGTCTCAAGCAATGCCGCCCTCTTCCCGCAAGGAGTGGGCTTTCCACCAGCGCCAGGCCGCCACCGCGAGCCCTCATCAAACCGCGCTGTAGTTTCAGCTCACACACTCGCTCCGTCAGCTCACACAAGCAAGAGCAGCTGTAATCCTTCCCTGCGCTCTGATTTCAGCAACGCTAAATCACGAGCAGTTTGTGCCATCTCGATGCTACTGTTTCGGGGAATCCACATCTGAAATTGATTGTTTTAAACTAACGCGCTGCCACCTCGCAGCTCAAGCAGTAGCGCGCACCGAAGTCAGATCGCGTGCAGTACAGCCCGATTGCACGCGCTGCTTCTAGATCGCTCTCATTACAGTCTGATCGCGCGCTCAGCCGCCCACACAAGAATCAAGAACTCATTGCCAACACTGCCTGGATGATTCAGCTTAATCACCGATTAAGTGGACGGACTCTCTGGAAAAGAAACCAAATGCACTTCTTATTTCAAAGTAATTCACTGCCTTCACGGTCTTCAATCCTTTAAGTCTATGATAAGTCTTATAAGTCTATGATATTTGAATGATCAATTTAAATCTATGATCTATGTCTATTTAAAGCCAATAAGTTTGTGAACTTTCATCAATTTTGAAATTCCGAATTGCTGAAACAGGTAAGTGTGTTTAGTCATTAAACATGCAACATGTATCTGATATAAATTAAACTCCCTGTCAATTTTATAATTGAAAGGTTATTTACTTTATGTAAATCAGCGTATTTTACAAACCATAGTGGTGTTTTGTTATTACTTGCGTATATATTTAGATGTCTGTAAATAATCTTCAAGAGATTGAAAACACTGAATAGCAACAAGTGTTGAGCGCTTTCTCTGGCTTAGTGCCAATTTAATTTAGTAGGTGATCATGTGATGCCCTGCCTTATCGTCACAATGTCCAAGATTGAGATGTACCTGTTTGATGATGAAAACTTCCTCTCTCAAGTTCCTTCGCCGTATCCCACTGATGAAAGGAGCTCCCAAGCTCAACAAAACACTGCAACTGAGCTTCCAACATCACCACGCGGTCATCGCACCCTATGACGCCGAGGCTTACACTCACCTCCACCATCAAGACATCTGCCATTTTCTTACTCAACTTCCTACGACACCTCAGCACTTGCATCAATAGTGAAAGGAGAACAACCAAAGCAAAACTAACTAGAATACAGATCTCGTTCCAGTCAGCTGCACCATCTCTAAATCCACTCTACCTTCAAAATGCCTCAAATCTTCGCTCCCTAAATCTTCATCTCTCTCCCTTGCAAGATCAGATCTTCAAGCGTTAAGTAGCGCACCGCAGTTTTCCAGCTTTCCAAATTATTCCACTGATGCAGCAGTGAGGCTCCTGCAGGAGCTCAGTTCTGAACTTGCTTCCATCACCATAGCAATGATGTTCCCCCCCACTCCAGCAGAAGTCTGCTTAAGGGGAAATTACTCCACTTCCGCAGCAGTGAGGCTCCCGGAGGAGCTCTGCTCCGAACTCGCTTCCATTGCCGCAGCAATGATCTTCCCCCACACTCCCGCAGGAGTCAGCCTAAGGGGAAATTACTCCACTGCCACAGCAGTGACACTCCCGCAGGAGCCAGTTCTCTCAAAATTTTCAACCACTGCAGCAGCAACGCTACCCCAGGAGCCCAGTCCTGAAACCCTTTCATCACCACAGCAACGACATTACCACACCCCCAAAGAAGCCAGAACTAAGGGGAAATTACTCCACTACCGCAGCAGTGACTCTCCCGCAGGAGCCAGTTCTCTCAAATTATCTACTGCCGCAACAGCAGGAGCCAATTCTCTTGAATTCCCAAGACCGCGGAGTCTAGCCGGAGAGGCTCCAAAGACTTGATGACATCAGCTAGTATCCTGATAAGCGCCCCCTGCTTCCACAGAGGTACCCCTATACTCCCAGGAACTAGGTCTCCAACGAACTCGCCTTCTTGCTACAAGTCGAACAAGAACATCTCCAATGCAAAGCAAACCTCTGTTCCTCAAGCCATCTACAACCAACTTTCAGTGATACTCTTCCTTTCGGATAACATAAACAACAAACTCTTCAACAAACAGCTTCACCGCTAAATTTTTGGGGGTCACCAACTCCTTCCTAGCGGCTGTCCGACTGGACTTTGCAATTTTTGGGGGAGTGCTCCAGGTTCAGGCCAAATACCGAGCTCGGATCCCTCTCCTCGGACAGCACACCAAATACGCATACCTTCACTGCTCCTGAATCATTGGTAAGTGTGAACTCGTGAAATATACTTATTGTGAAGTGATAGTGCCATCTACTTTAAGTGATAATGTTACGCAACCGGGTGTGTGCGATGCGGAGCAGAAAGACAAGGGGAACAGGTTTCAACGAAAACAGTCTTGATGACAAAAATAAAAGACTTTAAATATAAAGAAAATGCCACACTTTTGCAAAATGCTTGGAATAAGCAAAGACACGGAACATGGCGATAACATCCATACGCGTGCACAACACCAACCCAAGATAAACACATGGGAACACCTGACAGGACTTGACAAGGTTAGTTATTAATAAAGCAGGTGAAACTTGGGTGAAACATGATGAGACATAATGCCTGCTTACATAATCTGTGCTGGCTACTGTATACAGGCCAAAGATTTTCAAAGATTTTGCCAAGTTTCTATCAGAGTAATTATGGGCTTCAGATGAAGTCTTAATTGTTGTTGATTTTAATATCCATGTAGAAAATGAAAGAGACACATTAGCAATGGCATTTACAAACATTTTATTGTCATAATCCTAGTTTTGTTTCTAATATTGTCACATGGAATCAATGTTGATACCATTGAAATTCTGCATCAAAGCGATGACATCTCAGATCATTATCTAGTCTTGTGTAGATCATTTAGCCAAAGCTGCAAAACCAACTCCTTGTTAAAAACATAGAATAACTACCACTTCTTCATCTAAACATTATAATATCTTAATAAATCAGTTTCATCTCCACAGCTCCCCAGATAGCTTTTGATGTTGCACAATAAACTATTAATGCTTTGTTCCCTTAAGAGAGAACGAGACACTGAGTTGTGACACTAACTATGGGAACGCTTTAGCGTGATTGTCTTGTAAAACGCAATAGAATAGATCGAGTGAATAAAGAAGAAGAAGAAAGAAGAAATGTTACATTTATATATCGCTTTTCCAGAGCTCAAAGCGAATGCACAGAAGAATGATGACATCATGAATCAGGTATGCCAGAAGTGGTCTTGAACAAAACATGTCACCTTTCCTGTATTTAGACATTAATTATTGTTTCTTCTTTTTAATAATACAATGACTTGAATTGAACACACTGTTGCATATCTTCAGTTGTTTAGTTGGTATTATAATTATTGCAATTTATATCTTTGTTATTTTTAGTTCAATTTTGATGTGTGATACACTCTTCCTTCTTAAATCTATGCAAGTCTCTTTGCATGGTTGTAACAGAAGGGTTAGGGTTTGAAATGTCTAATTTATCTGGGTTGTTCTGCAATTCAAAATACTGAATTATGGATGTCATTGGGTTTCCCAACTCTGAATAAGTCAGTCTTTTTCACTTCTGCTTCCCTTTTTTAAATCTTCTTAGATAACCTTCCTTCTCGCTTTCATCTTGATCTGTTTCTTCCTCAAATTCAGTGGATTCTACAGGGAGTGCAGAATTATTAGGCAAATGAGTATTTTGACCACATCATCCTCGTTATGCATGTTGTCTTACTCTAAGCTGTATAGGCTGGAAAGCCTACTACCAATTAAGCATATTAGGTGATGTGCATCTCTGTAATGAGAAGGGGTGTGGTCTAATGACATCAACACCCTGTATCAGGTGTGCATAATTATTAGGCAGCTTCCTTTCCTTTGGCAAAATGGGTCAAAAGAAGGACTTGACAGGCTCAGAAAAGTCAAAAATAGTGAGATATATTGCAGAGGGATGCAGCAGTCTTAAAATAGCCAAGCTTCTGAAGCGTGATCATCGAACAATCAAGCGTTTCATTCAAAATAGTCAACAGGGTCGCAAGAAGCGTGCGGAAAAACCAAGGCGCAAAATAACTGCCCGTGAACTGAGAAAAGTCAAGCATGCAGCTGCCAAGATGCCACTTGCCACCAGTTTGGCCATATTTCAGAGCTGCAACATCACTGGAGTGCCCAAAAGCACAAGGTGTGCAATACTCAGAGACATGGCCAAGGTAAGAAAGGCAGAAAGTCGACCACCACTGAACAAGACACACAAGCTGAAACGTCAAGACTGGGCCAAGAAATATCTCAAGACTGATTTTTCTAAGGTTTTATGGACTGATGAAATGAGAGTGAGTCTTGATGGGCCCGTGGCTGGATTGGTAAAGGGCAGAGAGCTCCAGTCCGACTCAGACGCCAGCAAGGTGGAGGTGGAGTACTGGTTTGGGCTGGTGTGGGCCTTTTCGGGTTGAGGATGGAGTCAAGCTCAACTCCCAGTCCTACTGCCAGTTTCTGGAAGACACCTTCTTCAAGCAGTGGTACAGGAAGAAGTCTGCATCCTTCAAGAAAAACATGATTTTCATGCAGGACAATGCTCCATCACACGTGTCCAAGTACTCCACAGCGTGGCTGGCAAGAAAGGGTATAAAAGAAGAAAATCTAATGATATGGCCTCCTTGTTCACCTGATCTGAACCCCATTGAGAACCTGTGGTCCATCATCAAATGTGCGATTTACAAGGAGGGAAAACAGTACACCTCTCTGAACAGTGTCTGGGAGGCTGTGGTTGCTGCTGCACACAATGTTGATGGTGAACAGATCAAAACACTGACAGAATCCATGGATGGCAGGCTTTTGAGTGTTCTTGCAAAGAAAGGTGGCTATATTGGTCACTGATTTGTTTTTGTTTGGTTTTTGAATGTCAGAAATGTATATTTGTGAATGTTGAGATGTTATATTTGTTTTTACTGGTAAAAATAAATAATTGAAATGGGTATAAATTTGTTTTTTGTTAAGTTGCCTAATAATTATGCACAGTAATAGTCACCTGCACACACAGATATCCCCCTAAAATAGCTAAAACTAAAAACTACTTAAAATATTGATACAAAAATATTCAGCTTTGATATTAATGAGTTTTTTGTGTTCAGTGAGAACATGGTTGTTGTTCAATAATAAAATTAATCCTCAAAAATTCAACTTGCCTAATAATTCTGCACTCCCTGTAGTGTACTGTGTGGTGGAGTATCAGGTAAATTTTCCTCAATTTGTACTGCATGTGTTTCAAGTTCTTTGTTTGGTTTGTTCAAACCAAGGGCATCCAGAGATTTCTTTTTTACTCGAGGTGAGTTGTATTTCTCTTAGGTTTTCATTTTCAAGTTCTGCATTACAGGATGAAGATTCAGCTTCAAGTAAGCACTGGGTATCAGGTGAGTATTCAGTTTCAGGGTGATAATTTCTTCTTGACACATTTCCTGCATTCACGCCTTCTGAAGCATTGCTTGAGACACTTGTTGAGTCAGGTGAGATTTGGATGTCAGCGTTTGAGTCAAGAGAAAGCTGTTTAGAGCTCCTCACAATGTTGTACTCCTTGATGATCCTTTTTGTGGTAATAGCTGGCACATCAGACATTTGAGGTATATAGTCATCCTCATCATTACTGTTGTATCTCTCCAATAATAATAATTGGTTACATTTATAGATTGCTTTCACACACTCAAAGCGCTTTACCAGGAAGGGGGATGATGCAATGGCAACCATATTGTGCCAGAACGCTCACCACACACCAGCTTAATGGTGGAGAGGAGGCAGAGCAATTAAACCAATCAGTATATATGGGGATGATTAGGAGTGCGTGATGGACCAAGGCCATTGGGCAAATTTGACCATGATGCCAGGGTTAAAACCCTACTCTTTACAAAGGACATCCTGAGATTTTTTTTTAATGACCACAGAGAGTCAGTACCTTGGTTTAACGTCTCATCCAAAGGATGGTGCTTGTTACAGTACAGTGTCCCCGTCACTATACTGGGGCATTAGAACCCACAGAGACCACAGGGTGAGCATCCCCTGCTGGCCTCACTAACACCTCTTCCAACAGCAACCTAGTTTTTCCAAGGAGGTTTCCCATCCAGGTATAAACCAGGCTCAGTCCTGACTCATTGGGCAACTCACTCTTCATTTTCCACATCTCGCCTTTGGTTACCCATTTTCTCTGAGGTTTTGCCACATTAATCTCATCATTAGCAGGTGAAGATAAAAAACCACAAGTTAGCAGAAAATCTCTGTGGAGTGATCTTAGGGGACCTTCTTGTCTCTTAGGTCTTACTGTAAAGACAGGTAGTTCTCCAGTACGACCCATTACAATGTGCATGACAGGGTCCCACCTGTCAGCCATTTGATGTTTTCTACAAAGCCTCATGTCCTGACTAGCACACCTTCGCCTTTCTCAAGAAATGACTCAGTAACTCTCCAGTCAGAACGGAATTTATTTCATTCTGCGCTCTTGGCTGCATTTTTCTGAGCTAGTTTGTAGCTTTCCTGAAGGTGAGCTTTCAATGACTGCACATACTGTGAATGAAACTTGGGATTGGATTAGTTCACAGAGGTGTTGAAAATCAAGTCTACTTGCAATCTTGGTTGTCTTTCAAACACAAGCTCATACGGCGTGAATCCTGTAGTCTCCTTGTATTGTCCTTGCTTTGTGCAATTACAAGCATGAATAAGTGGTTTACCAAAGTCTTTTCATATGCTGTCAAAGTAACGAGCATTCCTAACAGAGTGTGGTTGAAATACTCTACTGGTGTCAGGGTCCTGTCACTTCGGAATAGGTTTCAGGTGTTTGGTCGACAGAGCTCTGACACTGCTCCCTCATCGTGTTTACAGTGCTGTGTCTCGTATCTGTGTGCCTTCATGCTGTTCGTCTTGCACGCAGTTGGTGTGTTTACTAACTGCGTGCTGTCTCGTCAAGTTCATGTGAACACGCGGTGATGTGCATCTGCATTGGCTGCATGTTCGTATCTCGTCATGATTGTAACCCCGCCCATCTTATCCTTGATTGTTCCCAGCTGTTTCTGCTCGTTACCCTTCCTCCTGTGTCTATTAAATTCCTTTTGTGTTTTTTTTTTTTTTTGTCCAGTGTTGTCATTGTTTTGTTCAACGTTGTCTATGTTGGCTGTCATTTCCATGTCAATTTATGCTTTTCCCCCTCTGGGAAACACTTCTTTTGTGTGTTTGTTTAGTTTTTTAATTAAAATAGTCCTCCTTACTTGATCTGTTTCAACTGGATTCCCTCTAGGATGGAAAGGAGTGGTTCTGACCTTCTTGATGCCTGTGATTTCACAAAGTTATTTGATGGTCTTGGACTCAAAGTTGGGTCCTTGGTTGCTATGGAGCTTTTCAGGTAAACCATAATGAACTATGAAGTTTTACCACAAACTCTTGGCAACTATTCAAGCTTTTTGATTTGGGGTGGGGACTGCGACTGCACACTTGGTGAAGAAGTTAGTTATCACCAATATCTCTTTGATGTTGCTACGGTCAGGTTCCAATGACAAAAAGTCCATGCACACTAACTCTAGTGGCTAGCTGACTTGGATGTTCACCAGAGGAGCTTCTCTTCCTGGCAAGGCTTTTCTATACACAAAGCAGTTTTGACTTCGTTTTCAACATCAGGAGCTATCTTGGGCCAATTGAATTGGGACATCTGAGAGTGCATCTGCATCAAGATTGCTCTTAACAGGATGATAAAGAAAGTGGACAAGTCAGGCAACCACCTATATAGCTGGTTGCATCCAACTTGGCTGAAGTTAAAATATATTTTGTATTTTGGGGTTGCTGTCTGCAATCACTTTGAAATGACTCCCATAAAGGTAATTGCAACATTTTTCAGTGACTGCCCACTGGAAGTCTAGGAATTACAGCTTGTGAGCAGGATACTGGGCCTCACTTCTTGATAAGCCTCGACTGGCATATGCAATTGCTCGTAGAACTCCTTCTTGCTCCTGATAGATCACTGCACCTGATCCAGTAGAACTCACGTATGTATGCAGTACATTTATTAGTCCAGGGTCCGTAAATCCTAATCCTGGTGCTTCGGCATGATTCATGTTGAGTTTTTCAAAAGCTTGCTGACAGTCAGTTGTCCATCTCCCTTCAAAAGGCTCTTTAGAATTAAAGTAGGTATTTTCCTTACTTTTCCTTAAATTCTCTGAAGAGGAGGATTATCCCACAGCTAATTAATTCAATGGCTTCACCATTTTGGCATGGTTTCTGATGAACCGCTGGTAATAACTGGAAAAAACACAGAAAATAACGCAGTTCTTTTAGATTCCTTAAACATGGCCAGATCTTAATAGCTTCTATATTTTCGGGGTCTATCTCCACACCACTTTCAGAAATAATGTCTCCAAGATATTTCACTGATATCTGGAAAAACCAACATTTCTCCAACAAAAGCTTTAATATCGTCTTTCAAACATAAAAAAAAAATACATGAAGAAGGCATCTCGCATGGTTTTCTAACGTATCTGAGAACACAATCAAATCATCCAAGAACACTAGGACTTCTGAAAGGTTGATGTCAAACATGTATTTCTCTATCAGCCTTTGGAATGTGCTGGGAGTGTTGTAATGCCCTGAGTTTGAAACTCCCAAAAGTCTAATGGGCATACGACAGCACACTTGGGTTTATCTTTCTCTTCTAGTTCAATCTGGTAATACACAGATTTGAGATCAAAAACTAAGAGACATTTTGAGCCTTGAAGTGCTGAAAAGGTGTCCTCTTGTGCCATCTATAAAGGGCATGGCTGTATGCACCTAGGCAGGCATCACTTCCTGGGTGTGCTCTCATCTCCATTGTTTCGGTCTAACACGAATGCTGGGTCTGTTTAGGTGACTGTTCAGGTAGTTATTGTGATATTTTGTGTCGCTGCTTGCTCTGTTGTGGTTTTAGTGTGCTGCAATTATTTTGCACTACATTCCATGGTCATATAGATCCTATGTTGAATCCTGGGGTTAAAAAGAGTGTGACCTAGTGCTGTCTCACTATATGTACAGTGTACAATGTCGCTGTCCGATCTTGCTGTGCTGCTTTGAGCGGTGGATGAGTGAACAGTACGTTTTTTTCTCCCCAAGGTATATAGTGGTTTTATTCAATTTACTTCTCAGCCGTGGAAGCACTGCGAGCCATGATTTGTATATTTTAGTGGTGGCTATTGCAAAGTTCAATCATTCAGTTTCCCATTCCCGCAGTGGCCCTTTGGTGAGTAAACGATTAGTTATTGCTATTCACAGATGGTCATAAATTAGTTTTATGTCTCCCGCATAGGATTGAAGGGTGAATAACATCTGTGCAGTGGCACACTGCTGTTTCTTTCCTGTATAAATTGTACTCGATTCGTAACTCGGGTGACGTTCATGCTGGACCCATGCCTAAGGAGTTGTGTTGTTTTCTTTATCTTGACCTTTGATTGTTTTTACTATTTTGTGTATGAACTCAATTTAGAAGTTCTGTGTTAATGTTTTGTGAATCTTTATTTTGATTTGTTTCTTTAATTTCTTTGAAGTTTCCTCTTTTTAGGATGTTTTGTTGTGCTGTTTGAGTTCTTATGTATAGTAATATTTTTTGGATTACTTTACATAAAAAATAATTTTATCAGGGGGACAATCTCTTTCTTGGTTTTGGTATCCATCCTTGTTGGTGTGGTCTGCAGTGCTCACTGGGGTATTTTCATTATGTGAGTGTGCTGTGTAGTTTAGAAATGTAGCCTGTCGGGTTCAGTGATACTTTTATTTTTTACGGTGTCTACATGGTTTGTTCGTCACTGGGTAAGGAACCTGTCTAAAAGGGTTTTCCCAATAAGATTATTTGGGTGGAAATCCCAAGGTGGTGTAGTCTGGCAATATCTGTTAAATTGATTCAAGTAACGGTTGTGAGGTGACACATATGCTCACCTCACTATATCGCTCGTATACTCCCTCCTCGCCACACTTGAAAGAGATTTCATTGTGTGATTTGATGCTGTTTTATAAGGTATTTGTTCCCCTTAACACCTTCGGCTGAGCAGCGCCACCTGTTTCTGGGATTACTAAAGTAAGCGTTGACAACCTCTGACCTAAGGAAGTCTTTGGGAAATGCAATTTTCACTTCAACATATCCCAGGTAAGGTACCGCTTGACCATTTGCTGCTTCTATTTACAACAGGTTATCCAATGACGTTGTGCTTAATCCAGGTAGATTTTACTTATAAAAAAAACTGGGAAATGGTTGTCACTTGAGACCCTGTTTTGAGTAGACAAGGACAGTGGTTTCTTTCAATGTTCACTTTGTGCCAATTAATCAGTGCACTTGGTGCCAATTAATCCTTTGGGTATGCCAACTGGACAACATTTTCCTTTGGATTTCCAATTGCTCATATTCGTTCACTTCTTGAGAATTGTTTGGTAATTGACAGCCCTTGTATGTCTCTCTATAAATGTCACGAATCAAGCAACACCCATCGCACCAGACTCGCACACTCCTCTCACACGATCCCGGTCACCAGAATACTAATCACCTGCACCTGTCACATATCAGCACTCCTATATCTTCAGCCTCCTCTCTGCAGTCGGTGTCTGGTCTCGACTTCGACTACCTGACTTCTCGCCTGTGTCTACTACCGTAGAAGCAGTTATTATCTTCCGACTAGTTCTACGTACTCCTCCCGTGATCTCCTCGCTTCTAGCACATCATCTACTACCCTCTTCAGCCAGTTAAGCCAACTGAACTTCACTCTACAGTGCACACCTGCTTTATCACCGATGGTTACAGAGTTTTGCCTGCTAAACAATAAACATCATTGTACTCACGTCTGTGTCTGTACGTTTATCATGACAATAAAAGCCGGATGGCGTTTAAAGTTCCTGGGGAGGTTGGACTATACTGACTATCCCATAGTACTTGGCGCTCTTTCAACTGATTTCCCTTATCAGCGACTAGGGATAGGTTGGAATCATTTTCGTAATTTGAAGCAACATGCCCATCCTCACAGCACTTAAAACAATAGCCTGGACTGAACCTGTGAAGGGGCTTGTTGACAGATTCTCAGAGGATTCTCTCTGGAAAATCGCATGTTTGTTTCCTTCATTTGGTATGCTTTGCATTGGTCTACACTCTCTTTTATGGTGCGTAAATAGTACACATTTCCACTTTCATGAATGTTAAAACTTCCTATGGTTCCTTAACTATGGTAACCATGAGTCACCTGTACTCAAACAATATTGTAACACAAATCTAATTAATACAACAAAATCGTATAAATTATCTGTCACGGAATGCATAAACGGGGAGGACTCAAGTGCAGGGGAAATGCATAATTTATTAACAAATAAAGAAAATCTCAATAAGCAAAAACCCACGAGGGGGAAAACATAACTTAACACAATAACTAGACACTAAGAACAAAAACAAACCAACCGGATGAAACGGATTTACAGGGGACCAGAAAACCAGGTACACAAGCACAGAACATTGAGCGACAACGACGCGACACAGGACAGCAAACACACCGGGATTAAATAGGGACACATGAGGGAAGGTGACGAGCTGAGAACAGCTGACAACACTCAAGGGAAATGAGGTAACAAGGTGGGCGGGGTTTACAATCACAAGACACAAAGGGGCAGTGTCAGAGCTCTGTCAACCAGCACACTAGAAACCCAAACTGAAGTGACAGAACCCTGACACTACCCCCCCTCTAAAGGGACGCCACCTGGCGTCCCTACATGAACACCAGACGAAGCAGCACCACAAGAAGTGAAAGACAGGGGACCAACTGACATGAACCCAGGGCAGGGAGGGAGAACAGACCAACCAAAAGAGCAACAACAACAAAATAAAATCTCAGTAAGGAAAAAGTCAATAACTGAGTCCCAGGGATGATCAAACAAAATAAACAGTCCTTAACATAATGAAAAATTAACTCAGAAAAAGGTCCTCAATAAGAAGAAAAAAAAAAAAAAAAAAAACTGTCCAGGGAGACGGAACAGGAGGCATGAGCCAGGTTGGCTTTGGCAGCTCTAAAGTCCTGGCTGAGGGCCAGGGTGGGTCCGGGGGAACAAGCCAAGCGGGCTCAGGCAGGGCCGGCGGGTCAGGCGGCGCCGGAGGGGTGAGCCAGGCGGGCTCAGGCAGGGCCGGCGGGTCAGGCAGACAGAGTCCTGGGTCGGCCGGCGGGTCAGGCAGACAGAGTCCTGGGTCGGCCGGCGGGTCAGGCAGACAGAGTCCTGGGTCGGCCGGCGGGTCAGGCAGACAGAGTCCTGGGTCGGCCGGCGGGTCAGGCAGACAGAGTCCTGGGTCGGCCGGCGGGTCAGGCAGACAGAGTCCTGGGTCGGCGGCCGGCGGGTCATTGGAAGTGGAGGGAGCCCCTTTCCTTCTCCTCCTCCGGCGGCGAGGTGTCGAGTTCATGGCCCCCTGCCGCGCAGCGGTTATCCTGGCCAGTTCGGCAGCCAGGAATTCCGCTGGGGTCGGAACCTTGGGGGGCGTGATGAGGAATTCCACGAACCCCCAGAAGTCCAGAGATTTGCAGACCTCTCATACTCCAGAAGTCGAGGGGCTCATCCAGCGCATAATTAAACAGGTCCTTGAGGGCACCCTCATTATACCCCAGTCCCGCTGCAGTCTGGCTGAACTCCCGAGCGAAGGTCTTCAAATCCGCTCCGTGTTGGTGGAGGGAGCCCAGTGCCTTCAACTGCAGCATCCGTTGGTATAGGGGGCTGGGTTGTGCGGCGGCTGGTGGAGGACGGAAGCCCTTCCCCCGCTGAGTCCTCATATTGGTCGCGTCGTTCTGTCACGGAACGCATAAACGGGGAGGACTCAAGTGCAGGGGAAATGCATAATTTATTAACAAATAAAGAAAATCTCAATAAGCAAAAACCCACGAGGGGGAAAACATAACTTAACACAATAACTAGACACTAAGAACAAAAACAAACCAACCGGATGAAACGGATTTACAGGGGACCAGAAAACCAGGTACACAAGCACAGAACATTGAGCGACAACGACGCGACACAGGACAGCAAACACACCGGGATTAAATAGGGACACATGAGGGAAGGTGACGAGCTGAGAACAGCTGACAACACTCAAGGGAAATGAGGTAACAAGGTGGGTGGGGTTTACAATCACAAGACACAAAGGGGCAGTGTCAGAGCTCTGTCAACCAGCACACTAGAAACCCAAACTGAAGTGACAGAACCCTGACATTATCTGTCTTTATCTTTCCCTCTCAGTCCTCTACTATATTTATTTACCTCAGGCAATGCAATAAACCTTGTGACATCACACAGTGTTGCACCATTGATCCAAAAGCTATTACAAAAAAGATGATTACTTCTTTAAAATGGTTGCATAAATCCTGTTTGTTATATACAGTACCTCCTTATGGAGAAGTCAAGTGCATTCGTTCAGACAATGTCACTGAATTTATGTGTGGAAACTTACAGATTCTGATGATAAAGAATACATGGCATGAGACCTCTGCTCCTTATTCACCTCACCAGAATGGCACAGCAGAGAGGTTGGAGAGCACTCTATGACAGTGTCTGAGTGTATGATACGTCAATCGTGATCTACCAGTTGATTGCAAAGATAGTTTGGGTAAATCGCATGGAATTAATAAAGTAGACCTCAGCCCATCATCTGTCCTCACTATGATATGTGTCACTTGATTGATGTTCAGGGCAGCCAATCTGATATCTGACCTTTTCCGACATGTGAGTCACAGCACATGCGCATGCATACAACAGCGCCAAGTGCTACAAAACTCTAGAAAGTCTCCAAAATGTATTTATTTTAAAGTTAAGTAACAGTATAAAAATGAGTGGGGGATCAAAAAAGTGGGGGATCACAAAGTAAGAAGTCAAAAACGTACTACTTCCATACAGAGTGGAAGTAGTTTTTTTCTTCACTATGTCACATATGCGTTTGCCTCATCTACCAGTCTATCATCGCTATACCAAAGAAGGGAAATGTGGAGCGTCATTCTCAGACTGTTCATAAAAACTACAACACTGACTTATTTATAGTAGGTAGATCATTTTGATGTGATGATTTTATAAGTAGATCACAAGCCAAAAATGTGTCGACACCCCTGCTCTATGACATGAGCAGATGCTTACTGATGGAAAACAAGTTACCAGATGAGTTGTGTAACTACGCTATCCAGACATAAGCTTACTTGAGGAACAGCTGTTTCATTAGACGTACAAAGAAAACACAGAATGGGTTATTCACTGGAAAGAAGTCAGATGGGTCAATATGTTTTGCTTGCAAACAAGAGAAAGGAAAAACTGGACTCATTATGCGAACAGGGTGTTTTTATTGGATATGACAAGAACAGCCCAGTTTATCTAGTGTACTATCTAGAGAAGTTCCAAAAGCACAGGTTGGTAAAAGTTCACAACTGGGAAAACCAAAGAAAGTGAAACAAACATCTAAGAGATGCACTGAAAACAAGGATATAAATCCTGAGATCGTTAACAGAGAAATAACTCCTAGAACTAGAAAAAGGCCAGCTCATTTACAAGATTTTGATGTTGAAAAAGTGGAGGACTTTGTTGTTTAAAACAAGCTCATTGCTGTTTAAAATGTATTATGTTTCACAGCGTAATGATGTTAAGCTGTTTTTGATGCTGTATAGAGCAGATGCTAATACTCAAGTTTCGAGTTACAATAAGACAAATAAAAGCTAATAAAAGCTAAAATAAGCACTGATCAATGTTTCCTTTATTTCCACGTAAGAGTGATGGCAAACTGTGTACTCAAGCTCAACACATACCAACAAATAATAAAAAAAACTTCAGACAGATTGAATGTACAAGTTTAAAACATTTTCATGAAAGAAGTATTCATATTAAAAGTTTGAAGATTCCTCAGAAAATATATATGCTGTATAGCTTCACTTCTAATAATATAGCGTTTGCCTCTAATTTTAGTTCATCATCAAATACCTAAATATTTATTCACTTCTTTTTGATGTCCCTTTATGACAAGCATTTAACTTTATGACTTAAGACAGGCTGCAAAAGAATGATGCTGACCAAATAAACAAGCAAATTATCTTCACTTTCAGGACAGTTTGTTTTCTCCAGGCCCAAACCCCCACCCAGGTGGTCGGGCAGCAGTCCAGACTGATTGTTGTCAGCAGGAAGGTGCTGGCAAACCTATTCAACACGAGCCCTGAGAATGCAACCTGGGTGGTGAAAAAGTTGTACAAATTTTAGGTTTAGAATCCTTTAGGGCTTTTTTTTTTTGGGGGGGGAGGACCGAAACAGCGATGACCATGTGCTTTATGCTCCAAACAAGTGTAACATAAGAGGTGTGTAGCCCTGCCAGCTCTAGTGAGGGCAGGGGAAGCACACACTCTAAAACATGTTAGCTCGCCATTAATTTAAAGGTGTTTAAGTCCCTTGCCCTTGCTGAAGACACTCAAAGCTGCTGCTTCCTGTTTCCGGGACACTTTTAAGATCCTGGATCATGTTGACACCGACCCGCGATGATCATTCCACTATCACGGGGTCGATTTCACAAAATACTTGGCTGATCTGATCATGTGTTGAAGGATGGATGGATTTATGCATTTGTATTTTATTTTACTATTAGCCCACATAATACAGCCAGTGTTGGAGCTGCCCATAGCATGGTAGATTTAATGCTCTGACATTACTTTAACTAATAATATAGATCAGACATAGTTTGACATAAAAATGTTAATTGTATTTATGAAAAAATGAAGAAGATTAAAAACAGAATGGTTCAGACAAAACTTCTTCAGTTCCTTATTTTATTAAGTAAACATTAGAAAAATAGATAGAAATAAACATTAGCCTATTATAACATGGTTTAAAAATGTTATTAAAAAAGTGAAGAAAAATTAAATGCAGTGAAAAGGTTAAACAACAAAATACCTGTAAAAAATGCATCCCCCAAAGGCACTTAAGGGCAAAAAAACAAAAGGTAAAGGCAAAAAAAAACAAAAATCTGTAGATTTCCCATAAAAAGCATAATCAATACATACCATCCTAGCAACAACAATGACTCAACCGATGGTTGGCAATGCAAAAGAGAGGACGTGTTCTCCTGTCTGATTTTTTTTTAATGGCACATAAATCACATTTAGATATTCTATAGAACAAATATGGCTTCACACTCTGCAGATCTGGGATGGGAGCAAAGTGGAGAGCTTATGCTTTATTGAAACACTTCAGTCTAATTCAAGCAATGAATATCTTCAGGGCTGATTTTGGCCGCTGCCAGATGACGAGACGGTTGTGTCGTTCATCTTGAGACCCTGTGATTCTGAGTTGCCTGAACAAGTGGAAGGGCGAGATGATCGGAAAGCCAGATGTTCTTCAGCAAATGCTGACTCCAGCACCAGCAGCAGAGACTCTTTAAGCTTCTTCTTAAACTCCTCACACATAAACACATAGAGAATGGGGTTCAGACAGCTGTTTATAAACGTCAGGCAGTTTACGAAAGGTCCTATTGTGTTTAAAACATTGTTAAAGTCACTCCAGTCATTTTTTTTTGCAATTATGGTAAACAGCTGTTGAACATGAAATGGAAACCAGCATATGAAAAAGGCCAGGATCACAGTTATAATGACCCGGAAAGGCTTCAGCTTCTTTCCTCTTTTGAGACGTTTGGCTCGCACTCCAATAGCAATGTATGAAGATGCAATGATCAGGAAGGGGATGAGAAATCCCACCAAAAACCTGTAAATGGCCAGAGAGTTGAAGATACTGTTTTTTTTTTTATAGATGCATCGGTTACTATCTACTAAGCGGTTGATGACAAAGGGAATGCTGCAGAGGATGGATAACACCCACACAAGTGCACAGATGATCCTGCCTTTGACCAGAGTCCGTTTGTTTTGAGCCCAAACAATCACCCAGGTGGACAGGCATCGGTCCAGACTGATAGCGGTCAGCAAAAAAATACTGGCAAACATGTTCAGAACCGCCACAAAATTGACAAACTTGCACAAGAAATCACCGAAGTGCCAAGTGTTCTTGTTAAAGCTTGAAATAATGTTGAAGATGATGACTAAGATGAAGATGAAGTCTGCAATCGCCAAGTTAAGAAACCAAATGGAGTTGACGGTCGTCTTCATTTTGTAGCCGGTCACAAATATGACAAGGCCATTTCCAACGATACCCAGAGCGAAGACAATAAAATATATGCATATACTGAAGATTTCAGTGCTTGATAAGGCTTGGGTGGTTACATTGGTCACATTCTCTGCATAAAGAAAAGAGAAAGAAAACTGTAAATGAAAGATGCAACATAACTGGTTCTTATTTTTTTGTTCTTGATTTTAAATTAGTTGAAAACTGAATCTATTAGAATGATTAATTCAGGAAATCAACTGATTAAGTTTACAAATTAAACTCATTGACTCTTTATAAAACTGTTGTGTGACTTTAAAATAATTTTTGCATTGCTACAGCGCTGATTTTCAGTATGGATGAACTTTAGTTGCCCGTCCATTGTTAATCATTATTGGGCTAAATCATATTTAATGCATAGCGTGTTTAATTCCAACAGAGGGCATCATATCCTTTTGTCTATTTTATAAATAAAATGGATGACGTGTTTGTATTTTAAAGTATTTTAACACAGAATAATGCCTTTGCTTAAAGTGTAAGAATAAACAAGAGTACTTCTAACCCCCCCCCCCCCCCCCCCCCCAATTTTTTTTTTTTTTTTATAGCCTAAATTATAGCTGGTAAGTTTTTGTCAGCAAAATTTGTTTCACAAGTCACATGCAACATAAGACCACAAAGCCGAACACTGAATAGACAATAATGCAACTCAAAAATTATTTTCCTGCTGTTCTCAACTCAGTTTTAATGCAAATACATGTTGCATTATCCTACAGTTGCAAATTATGCAGAATGACTTCAACTTTTTAACCTTTATTGACATGCATATGTGAATGAGGTCTGGAAAAAACTGCAATGATGCAATATTATCTGCATAATTCTGCATAATTTGCAACTGTAGGTTAATGTAAACTGTATTTGTGTTAGCATTATTGAGTTGAGAACAGCAGGAACAATTTTTATATATAAAATCATTATTATGTATCTCGATTGTTATTTTATCTTACATTAGTGGTGCACTGAGAATCAACAACAGAGATGGATGAGATGTCCTTTAAATCTCTCTTGGATAAGAGTCTAAGCTTTTAACCCTGCTGCATGATATTGATTAAATCAGCATTTCAAAGAAGTCAAAATAAAGAAACTTAACCAAAAGGGTGGAGGAGTCAACATGCATATCATTTTGAAAAAAGGCACAGAAGCAAACATTGACTGCCCACATCACCCAGTTCTTTCCACAAAGCATCATATCTCTTTCAGCACAGACATTTGCTTGGAATATTATTAAAGGTCTACCAAGCCACATCAATATTGCATAGACGTAGAATCTTACCCATTTTCAGACCTTTCCTTCTGTTCTTCCTTCAGGTATGTGGTATCAAACCTCACAACAACGGCTTCACATGAACAATTGGTGGTTGTTTCCCCTTTGCATAAAAGAGAGTGGGGTGGAGTGATGATGCAACAAGGGAACTATGCTTCTGTAGAAAAATGTTTTGAATATCAGCATTCAAAGGTGAAAGTTCTCTCCTAAAATAGAATCATATCATTTATTAACATAACCGCAAAAGACAGAAAAATATAAACATTCATGACAAGAGCAACCAAGAATGAAGGGTAGAACAGTACTTATAGTGCTGCACTGTAATATTAGTGTTATGACTATACACTATTAAGTAAAACAATTATTTTTTAAAGGAAATTTGATGTGCCACATTCTGTTGATAACATAGTTTATCATTCTTCTTTATTGTTTAAAACCAGTAAAGATGCCGCCCTCTAGAGGCCATTACATTCACTTTCACTTCTTCCTTCATTAATAAACCTTTCCTTTGCTTATTTGAATAAGTAAATAAATAAATACAAATAAAATGTATTCTGTATTCTGAGCTGTTTCTAACAATTTTGAACTTGCCATTACAGTAGCCAACTTCTCTAGCTAATGCTGGAGATATAGAGACTATATTGTTATAGTCTACTACTCTTTTGTTAGTCACTTCTTTAGCTAAAACCATCTGCTAAACAAATAAATTTGAGTTTGTCAAAAGGCAACCTTTTTGAGCCACTGAGAGTTAATCATTTATCTCAGAAATGGAAAAACAGCACCATAAAAGAGGTCCATATGGCTCATGCACTGTAAATAGCATCATACGATGTGCTTGTGGCCTTTTTATTTTATGAAACCAGCAAAAACTTAATTTGCGATAACCATGAGAATAGGCAGAAACATTGGTTATTAAGGTATGAATAAGCAAAAATAGGCAACACTTTATTTAGATGACTTTGCACCACTAACTGACTATGTCCACTAGCTCTTATTAGAGTATTAGAAGACTCTTAACTTAATATCTGCTAACTCTTTATTGTGATGCTCCTCCAACAGACATTCTGTCGACTATAAATACATTTGCAACTACATATAAACTTATTCCCTAACCTTAAATCCTAACCCAGACAGTCTACTAACACTTTCCGAACTCTAATGAGTTATGTGGCTGCAAAATTACTTATAGTCATAAGTATAAGTATGTTTTGTCTTATCCTGAATGGAACGCCTATAAGAGGTATTTATATTCTGACCGTTTTACACAGAGTGGGACGCCAACCCCTGGGGAGGAGCCCAGGTTCCACTAGTTGATACAGTGAGAAATGCCAATGGGGACATTCAACATTTTTATAAGGTTTTAAGAATTGTATTTTGGCTGTGTATTCATTTATAGTCTTTGTGTTCTCCTCCCTCCTGATTTGCCCCAGCTGTTTTCCCTCGTTACCTTCCCCATGTGCTCCCTTTGTAATCTCCTCATGTTTGCTGTCCTGTGACACGTCATTGTCTTTCATGTCGTCATGCTGCCTGTTCCTAAGCCTGTCTGAGGTAAGTCCTGTCTAGTGTTTAGTTAGTTGGTCTTGGTTTTTTCCCCCACGGTTAGTTTTGTTTGAGTTTTTGTTTCATTATTTTATTAAAAGCCCTTCCACCTGCATCACTGAGTCCTCGCTTCTTCAAAACATGACACGAAAGGGAACCAAAATAAAATTTGTAATGTCAGTCATTCCTAGTTTCCTCACAAGTAAATACTCAAGTTTTTGCATTCATAACAGTAAAATAATGACTACAGCAGGTTCCAAGGGACAGAGATGAATAGTTTTGAACCATATTGCTTTAGTCACAAACAATTAAATGTCCAATTTATATGTATACAAACATATGTTTATGGGAAATAAATAGAAACTTTATGAGAAAAACTGGTGGAAAAACTATAAATCAAGTACTTAAGTAAAAATACAGATATAGTAGAATATTCCTCCTTTTCATTATTTCTTGATTAAAAGTGCTGATCAAATACTGATCAAACTGTTTTATTATTTCCAATACTAGCCATTAATCAGTACTAATGAGAAAGAATAATACAGATGTTTAATATCTACAACTGAGCAAACTTTTTATTTTTATTACAAATACTTCTTATACATTATACTCATTAATTGTACACTTTTACAGCAGATTTACTCATTAGAACCTAAATATGACTTTCATTTAGTGCTTTTAGTGCCATTCAGGCTCATGCACAGCGTAAACAAAAGAAAATGAGGATTCACACATCATCACATCACATACCTGCAGCAGAATAACATTAAACCGATGGAATAAATGGGCCTATACATGAAACATATTCCACTTAAATAAAAACAGATTAACAAAATGAAAATCAAAACAGTGTAACAAATAGTACATGCGGATATTGGTTCATGTTTGTGATGCACTCCATAAACCTCTAACAACTGAAGTTGTTTCCACTCCACTGTTATAATGAGGCAAAATCATTTGGAATTGTGAAAGTCTCACTAATACAGTCCTGTGATGAAATATGTATGTCCTGAGGGGCCACATCAGATGTAGATGGTAATTTTTCTTATTCTCTTTCATCTTTCCGTGATTTCTTGAAAAAGCTTAATATTTGACTTTGTGCATGTGCCATTGTCATTGTAAGCTAGGCTAATGAAAGGACAAAAATGACAGAGTAGGCCATGTACTACACTTGACATAATCAAACCAAGAAGTTTGACCCCTGCAAATTACATCATTTTTATTTTTAATTTTAAGCGATCAAAACCCATTCCCACCCATTCCCTGCTCTACCATGGCTGTGCTACTGGGATGCGAAGTAAAGTAATATTGTAAAAGTTATTTTTTATCAAAATAAAGATGCTAAAAGATGCTGATCAAAATAAATGCTACTTCAGTAGGCTACATCAACAAAGTTAAACTGCTTTATTGCAGTTTACCACTGAAAAAGGGAAGAATTTAAATGGTGAAAACCCTTTTTTCTAACCTATGCATGCCATGAAATGCAAATAAAGTGAGATTCATGTCGCAATAAAATAGCCAACAAGAATTAGTCATATTATTCCATTTCATAAACACATTCCCCCAACATAATTGCTATGAAGCAAACTGAGTGTTTGAGTAAATGTGTATAATGCAGTTTAAGGCTGTTCATACTGTCGAACCTCAAGTGAATTTGTTATAAAAGGCTGGCCATAAAAACAAAACAGGTGAAGTTGTAAATGTCTAGATGGTCTTAGATGCTTGTTGCAGTTGTCAGACATGCATAATGGTCTGTCATCTGCTTTGAGCATTTGGAGTCCAGATGATCTTCTACAAATGCTGTCTCCAGCACCAGCAGCAGAGACTGTTTAAGCTTCTTCTTATATTCATCACACATGAACACATAGATAACGGGGTTCAGACAGCTGTTTAGAAAAATCAGGTAGTCAACTATAGCTGCTGTTTTTAATAAAGCATCTTTAGAAGACTCATTCCAGTGATTCTCTTTTGCACATAAGTAAAAAAATTTGTGCACATGAAAAGGAAGCCAGCATATGAAAAAGGCCAGGACCGCTGCGATAATGACCCGGTAAGACCTGAACGGTCTTTTCTTTTTGAGACGTTTGACTCGCACACCAATAGCGACATATGAAGATGCAATGATTAGGAAAGGGATCATGAAGCTCACTGTAAACCTGTATGGGACTAGAGACTTGTAGTATTGTGTAGAATAGGTATAGTATCCATCACTCTCCTCTGGTGAGTGATTGAAAACTGCAGGGATGCAGCAGACGATGGATAAAACCCACAAAATCATGCTTGTGATTCTGGCTTTGATCAGGGTTCGCTTATTACGAGCCCACACGACCATCCATGTGCAAAGGCATCGGTCCAGACTGATAGTCGTCAGCAGGAAAATGCTAGTCAGTGAGCTTTGGAGCATCATGTAACGGAGAAACATGTACTTGAAGTCATTAATGTGCAAGACCATATTGCATACACCTAAAATGGTGTTTATGATTAGAGTTAAGCAGCAGATGAAGTCTGCAATCCCCAAGTTGAGGAACCAAATGGAGTTGACCGTCGTCTTCATTTTGCAACCAGTCACAAATATGACAAGCCCGTTTCCAATGAGACCTACAGCAGAGATGGCAAAGTAAACGCATATTATGATGAGATTAAAGCCGGGGAAGATCTCTCTCTGCACTGTAGACTTCTCTGTAGTGAATCCGGTCACATTTTGAAATCCAAAAGTTGTGGTTGCTACACAAAAATAAAAGAAAAAATATGAGCACAGTTGTGGTTTCTGGAATTTGAATATTTTACATGCAACGCATTTTCTACAACATGATGCTATACGAAGCCTAGAATTTAACACTCTCATCAATTTATTTAATTTTCTATTCAAAGTAAAATTTACTAATTACTAATTACTAATTTACTAATTTACTAAGTACTAATCTGCGATTTCCAATGGTGGATAACAGAATTGGATTAAAGCAGAATTCAGAATTCAAACGTTTCAACAAATAATATACATGCACACATACAATACATGCACACATATACATAAACACATTTTACGTAAACACAAATGCAATTTTCACACGACACAATTACAGTTTATAAGATGCTTGACAATAATTCTATCCACAGGCAATGCTCCTATATTTTTGGAGAAAAATATGAAATGATGTAACATCACCATTAAAAATGAATGAATAAATAAATAAATATATTTTAATAATGAATATTATAAAAAAAGTAATATTTTAATATTTTTAATACATTTTCTGCAGGAGGAAAGTCTACTTCAGAATATATATATATATATATATATATATATATATATATATATATATATATATATATATATATATATATATATATATTTATTTATTTATATATAGGCCTATAAAATGCAATGATATTGTACAGAGATATGGTGAAGAAGAAGAAGAAGAAGAAAACGAAATTGAAAATAAATACTGTAAATAAGAAAGAAAGAAGGTTGAAATCTGTTGACACAGTCAATTAACAAAAATACAGATTTGAAACTAAGCTGAGACATGGCCCAGTTAAAGACACGTGAAAAATCCCTAAATTTCTTTAAAATTGTATCCCAGCTTGAGAGCATGAATTATTGTCTCCTACCACCCATACATATGCATATAATGTGTAGAAATTCTTACCCATTTTCTGTATGTCTTCAGTCTCAGGAAATCCTCTTTGTAAGTTCTGTTTGTAGTTGAAATCAGCAACTGATGATTAGTTCCCGTTTACTTGTCTTGAAGAGTGATGGTGGGATGGCATAGAGAAATATGCCACAGCAAAAATCTGTTTTTATCGACTGTACATCAAATGACTAGACATCAAATCGTAAACTATCCCATGACACAGCAAATCCAGTGTGAAACTTTTTACTTTATAGTTAATTCCCAAAAGTTTGTTTTTGGAATCTGATATTTGTGAGATACTTGCATCTGTCTATGCTTAAGAGGAGAGTTATATCACTACCAAATACACCAATCAGGCATAAGCTAGGAATCCTATGATCACTTCATTAAGTGTTACAACAACCCTGGTGTTGAAAGCCAGTGGTGAGGATTCTGAGAATACAAAAAATATAAACTTTTTTTTTTTTTGTCTGTATGGAGCCATTTGGCAACTCAAAGCCAAAGGAAGTGTTGATAAAATGTGGCCTTTGTGCAGTCTCTGGGCCCACTAAGCCCACATTCTAGGACTGACAACATTAATTTGTCACCATTGTGACATTAACTGAGAATATTCATTCATGCACACGCAAACAAAAACAAACATTAATTGGTGGGGATGTACATGTTTTTTGTTTTTTTACACAGGTACACTGCATTTGAGTTTTCATTAAGCATCAATACAGCATAAGGAGGTTCCTAGAGGATAGGGAGTCACAAGGTGACGTATTGGACATGGACATGGCTTCTGTCATCACTCTTGAACACACTTTGAAAACCAAGGGATTTGGGACAAATTCCTCCCGGAGATGCTCATCAAGCTCAAAAATGGCAACTGTGTTACAGTAGTTTGGAGCAGACCACACTGCAAAATTCCACTTGGATTCGATTTTTAAATTGTTTTATTATGCACTACAATTTATTCTAAATGTACAAGCAATTTAAAACATATCCAGTGGTTTAATAAACCAATATTTTAGCATTAATTATATATGCTAGATATAAAATAGAAAAAATACAGTCTGCCATGCACATTTAAAAAGAAAACGTACATAGCATACAAATGTTAATCATAAGTCAAAAGTATTCAATTCTGAATAAAGCTAAATAGAGCTCCTTTTCGCCCTGAATAGAGGGCAAAAAGAGAATAAAGTACTGTATATTGAACTGAAACAGGGATTTTTTTGATCATTTTATAGTCTGATTTATGACCATACAGTGGGTACGGAAAGTATTAAGACCCCCTTAAATGTTTTACTATTTGTTATATTGCAGTCATTTGCCTTAATTTTTCTCCTCATTAATGTACACACAGCACCCTCTGTGTGTACATTAATGGGATCCTCTGCCATTCCTTGTTGCAGATCCTCTCCAGTTCTGTCCAGTTCTGTCACTTCTCTCCAGTGACGCTCAATTGGGTTTAAGTCAGGGCTCTGGCTGGACCATTCAACAGTCACAGAGTTGTTGTGAAGACACTCCTTCATTATTTCAGCTGTGTGCTTAGGGTCATTGTCTTGTTGGAAGGTAAAGCTTCGGCCCAGTCTGAGGTCAAAAGAACTCTTGAGAAGGTTTTCATCCAGGATATCCCTGTGTTTGGATCCTTCTATTTAAGGATTATGCTCTTAGGAACCTTAAGTGCCGCAGATTTTTGTTTTTCTAGCCTTGGCTAAATCTGTGCCTTGCCACAAATCTGTCTTTGAGCTTTTCAGGCAGTTCCTTTGATCTCATGATTCTCATTTGCTCTGAAATGTACTGTGAGCTGTAAGGTCTTATATAGACAGGTGTGTGGCTTTCCTAATCAATTCCTAATCAAACACAGCTAGACTCAAATGAAGGTGTAGAACCATCCCAAGGATGATCAGAAGAAACGCACAGCAACTGATTAAATATATGAGCGTCACAGCAAAGGGTCTGAATACTTAGGACCATGTGATATTTCAGTTTTTCTTCTTTAATAAATCTGCAAAAATGTCATCAATTCTTTGTTTTTCTGTCCATATGGGGTGCTGTGTGTACATTAATGAGGGGAAAAAAGTAACTTAAACGATTTTAGAAAATGGCTGCAATATAACAAAGAGTGAAAATAGAAGGGGGTCTGAATACTTTCCGTACCCACTGTATATGTATGCATTTTTTTTTTGTTGTTGTTGCCAAAACAAACAAATGTACATGTGCATGAAATAATTGTTTGGTCATCAACTGTAAAACGCCAAACAAACCTAAACTCTTGACAGCTAAGACACTTAAAATGTGCAAAATATAACAGTAATCCTGCATAATCTCTCCTTAAAAGCAAAAGTTCCTTTTGCCACTTTATCAGTGTTTGCCCAAGGTACTTCAACATACTCTGATTGCAGCTCGTGCAACAGTGTTTTCTTTTCGGGTGCAAGCAAGTTTGAGTTGTTTGATATTTAAGTCTTTTTCTTCAGTTGCAAAATGTAACTTGTTTTTACATGTTGCAACTGAAGAAAAATATTTTTGCCATATCTTCAACCCACAAATGTTTTTGTTTCTTTCATATAAAAAGAGGAGATCCTGTTACCAACTGTTCTTTTGCCAAGTTTTTGTGGGATTTGACAAAGCTGCAGAGAAACAGAAAACGAGTAAGAGTCTCATCTGTGCGATATTCCCACCATGTCAATGTTTGTTTTGTTTCGAACCCAAAAAAAAGGAGGTCAAACAGCTCAAACTTGTTTTGAGCACTATATGCACTATACTCGTTAGATCTAACTCTTATTGCACTAGTTCATTCGGGTCTCAGTGTTGCTCAGAGTCTCACACTGACTATTCCTTTACACAGACCTCACGATCACAAATTTGTGAGTCTTGGTCACTGGAAAGAGGTAATTGATTAATACCGTTTAGAGGGCTGCTTTCATGTGTGCACTGCCAAAAAGTACTTTATTTAGTCAGCATAAGTTTGTATAAGCTTAATTAAAGTACCAATATTTCTAGTCAGAGGTCACGACCACTACCACAGATATAAGCCGACCAATATTACTTTCTCTGTTATTAGCTTTTTTTTTTTGTCATATTGTGGCTTCCCAAGGCTTATGTTTTGGCTTACGTTACGATAAACAGAGGTAAGTCTCATCCTATTTAGGTTGGTCGATCAACCTTTTGTTGCCCTAAACGGAAATTTAATTTATTAGCCTTTACATACACTTTAACCAGTGCCAAGTGTTAGCTGGAGCTCTAAATTCTCAGTCACTGTGAATCACTGTTTTGCTCCATTCAAACTGGGCTTTAGTCCGTTACTAACTTGACGCGACTTTGCGGTAACAAGGATACAATGTAATCTACTAAAGTTAATTATTTCTGAGTAAGGCAGAATTAAATCAAACTTAACAATTTATTATTAGTCAAGTGTATGTATCGTGCCAATTACATAATCAATGACTTGTCCATTTTACAATCTGCTGAAAATAACTACTGTTAGGGACCAGGATGAAATCCTCAGAGTTTTTGTCAGACCTTATTCTGGTGCAGCGGCTCTGGGTTCCCCCTGGTGCATGATAATGCTAAAGGATGTAAGCAGTTTTTAGATGACAAAGGCGTTAATCCATTGACTGACACTCATTGGATGGGTTATTTCTGTCAAACCTGGCACAAAATATCTTCCTATGCTGTGTTTAAACTGAATGCAATAGCTTCATCAGATGGCAAGCTATTTAGAGAATAACACCTTAAATTTAGGTATGTTCCTTCTTTCAGTTTAACATCTATTTTCCACACAGCCCTGTGGTCTCAGAGCTTTTGGCCAGGACATCACGCAACAGTTTCAACACATTCGGCAGACAAAGTGTAAAAAAGTTCTTGCACTAACCACTTTGACTGAAACGTTGATTAGTGCATTGATGCGAACATGAACCAATCATGTTCTGACTAGAGAAACTATAGTATCTGGGCCTAGAAAGAAAATGAGAGCTACAATATTATTGATAAATGATTGTTCACACATGGTTTTATACTAACATTCACAAGTTTGGGGTCAGAATTTCCTTTTTGAAAGAAATTCAGTAAGGTCATTAAAATGATCAAAACTGACAGTAAAGACATTAGAAAAATGCTTCAAAGAGGTATGCATCAAATAAATACTAAACATTAATCAGAGCAACTGTTCAACCACAATCTGCTTATGTGAATGAACAGACTGGGACATTAACGAACTAGCTGCAACCAGAAACAAAACAATTAATACTGAATCTGAACCGAGTGAAAACCGAACACACTTACAATAATACATATTTTGTGAGCATCTAATCATCATATTAGAATGATTTCTGAAGGATCATGTGACACTGAACACTGGAGTAATGATGCTGAAAATTCAGACTTGCCATCACATGGTTAAAATCTACATATAAATATTCATTATTTATTATTTATTTTAAATTGTAATACTATTTCACAATATTACTGTTCTGCTGTATTGTTGATCAAATCAATTCAGCCATGGTGAGCAAAAAATACATTGTTTAGAAAGAAAAAAACTATTGAAAACCATACTGATCTAAACCTTTTATCGATAAGGAATAACACTATTAACAGTTACATTTTCTGTCGGTGCCTATTTTTATTTCCCCGATATTGGTGTGAATTAGTAACAATGCACTCTGTTTTGTTTTTGTTTTGGTCGTGGTTCCTTGAAATGGCACTTCTGATCAATGATCACTTTACCATCAGCACATCACATTAATTTTCAAATGTTATGTTATTTGCTTGAGTCATTCACCATCATCTTTATACGTTTTTAGCATTTTTATTGGCATTATTTTAAGAGAGTTGTAGCTCTAGTTGTAGGCGACAGTCTGGTCAATCCATTGACGGAGGTAAGATACACGGGCGTAGACAGCTGGGGCGCGAACATTGCAGTCAGTGGTGCCCCAGGACACGATGCCCACCTGATACCAAACACCTGAGCTCTCACACACTAGAGGACCACCAGAATCACCCTGTAGTTGACAGCCAAATCCATATAAACAACTCAGGACTAAAGCACTGTAAATATGCAAATACTGTAAACAGGTATATATGTGTATAGATGTGTCTGTCCTCATTCTATATACCTGGCAAGAGGAGACACCAGAGGCTCCAGCACAGATCATGGCATCTGTGATTCTGCTCTGACCCCAGTACTGCCTACACTGAGCTGGACTCAGAAGCGGCAGTGCGGTCTGCTGCAGGATATTAGGACTTGCTGTAAAAAACGAAGTAAACAGAAGAACATTTTTGTATTTCCAGTCCTTTTAGTCATGAATGGAGATGTTTTTGAAATTACTGATGTTGAAGATAATTTTACAAGTGGTTCCAGTTTTGCCCCATCCAGTGGTGACGCAGCGAGTGCCAGAGGGGATACTGGTGGAAGAGGCTGCCAGGCACACAGGAGAGATACGGGACGTCAACTGGGCTGGAGAGGACAGTTTCAGCAAGGTGATGTCGTTGTTGAAGTTTTGACTGTTGTAGTAAGGGTGGGTGATGGCCTACAGTGTGAGGACAAATGAACTCATGAATTTAACTATTTTATACATCACATAGGTTAATTTTTTATGTTTTAAAAGAGGTATCGTAAATTTGATCAAAAACACAGAAACATTTATTATTATTATCATCAATGTTGAAAACAATTGTGCTTTCTTATTTTTGTATACTTTTCAGAATTCTTTGATGAATAGAAAAATAAAAAGAACAATGTTTATTTGATAATTTCATAGGTGTCCCCACATAGCTGTGTGTTTTTTGTGTCAGTTTACATACAAATTACATGCTTAAAAAAGAGCAAGACGTGGCGACGAAAGAGTCTTTGGCAACTTTGGCAGATAACTAATTCCTGTGCTGTGGTTCTATGATATGGGCATAATCTCAGAAACCACAGCACAATATTTTGTCATTCTGCCATGTAATCTGTAGATAATTAATCAAGGGATTAAAAAGGAATAAAGGGATGAGTAATTGGTCATTATCAGTATAGCTCATACCTTGGCAATCCTCATGACTTGAACAGCTTCAGTGCTGGAGCCGCGGTTATGCTCTCCAAGGATAACATAATGATATCCAGCCCTAGGGTAAGAGAAGAAAAAAACAGGAAAAGTTGAAAATAGAGAACCAGGAAGGGTGCGTTTATAAAGTAAAATGGATTCAAAGATTCTTACTGAACGCGGCAGTGAGCAGCAGTGACAACCCAGTACTGGTTGATCAGGGATCCTCCGCAGAAATGGAAGCCATTGGATTGCTTATTCATACATTAAAAAATATAATATAACTCAGTGAATGATAAACACATTAACAGTGATACGTCTATCATGCATGTATACATATAAGCTTATAGGGCTACAGTTCAGGGGTCTCCAATCCTGTTCCTGGAGTGCCACTGTCCTGCTATTTTCAGCTACTGTCCTGAGTTTGGCCCCAACCCCGATTAAACACACCTGAACCAGCTAATCAAGGTCAAACTAGGCGTACTGGAAACTTCAAGCCAGATGTGTTGCGACAAGATGTTGCAAAACTCTGCAAGAGAGTAGCCCTCCAGGACAGAGTTTGGACGCCCCTACTTTAGTTGCTTATGAACAAAAATTTGAACAATTAAAATAGCCACAGTTACCTGTAGAGAGACCTGCCAGGGCCACGAACCGGACACTGCATTTTCTCCATTCACAATTTTGTTGTAGCCACTAATTACTGGCTTAATGGAAGGCACTCCACAGCCTATGGTAAGGGAAGTGAATACATCCAAAAACACATAATCAGGGGTAAACAAGCTTAGTTTGATTTTAATTTTAGTATGGTAATATCATATTTTGAATCCAAGAAATTCCTCTTTTCTTTAGCCAGCGATTGCAGGTTTAAAACTGGCCACAGTTTGAGAGATTCCGACCACCCTCATTGCAAGTTGCAGCAAAATAAACTTACCCAGAGTGGAGGCCACCAAAGCAAGACAGCTAATGATCCAGAACATCTTGGAGACACGCAGCGTAATTTCCTGCTGTTTTTACAACTGAGTCGGTTCCCTGCTTTATACTCTCTTTAGCATCTGATAAAACTGGGAATTCTTCAAGGTGCTTCCCTACAGCTGGCAGGATCCCAGAGCTCAGGAACATTCATATCTAGTTCAGTGCATGTTTCAAAAAGTATGTTGAAATATTGACAAGAAAAAATGTGTCAACTTGGGAAAAAAGGGTAGGCTGTCTACCTTTTTTTGAATAAATGTTTTCTGAATGCAATAATTTGCAACATTGAGACAACTTGACAATGTTATTGAACCCATACAAGCAGATGCACAAATTATTATTTTGTTCTTGCACAGGATATGTTTTGTGGTTATTTAACACCACAAAAGATTGTGAAAAGATGTTGAAACCCTGAGGTTTCGGTGATGAACAAGTAAACAAGTCGATCACTTTGCCAATCACTTTAATGCTGACTCTTTGGGAATACTCTTAGGCTGCACAGGTTCTGTACTGGAACAATGATCTTGCTGTACAAGGACAACATAGAGAAGAGAACAGGACATGTATACAATGCAAATGTGTGCATAACAGGTTTTTCAAAAGCTTTTCAACTGTACAGAAGTTTGTAGACAGTTAATCATGAGTTGACAAGCTCTTCTTTTTTAGTTGGAATTTGAACAACTAAATGGTGACCTTGATAATTGTATCTAATGCATTGTCTAATTTTAATAGCTAGGAAAAGAGATGGAAATTGATGTCATACATCCATTAAAAGTCAAGTCATTCCAAAATGGAGAAAATGTCTAGCACCATTTGATTGCATATGACTCTTGGCTTGATTTATATAAATGTATGCACTCACCTAAAGGATTTTTAGGAACACCTGTTCAATTTATCATTAATGCAATAATCTAATCAACCAGTCACATGGCAGTTGCTTCAATGCATTTATGGGTGTGGTCCTGGTCAAGACAATCTCCTGAACTCCAAACTGAATGTCAGAATGGGAAAGAAAGGTGATTTAAGCAGTTTTGACCGTGGCATGGTTGTTGGTGGCAGACGGGCCGGTCTGAGTATTTCACAATCTGCTCAGTTACTGGGATTTTCTCGCACAACCATTTCTCTATGGTTTACAAAGAATGGTGTGAAAAGGGAAAAACATCCAGTATGCGGCAGTCCTGTGGGAGAAAATGCCTTGTTGATACTAGAGGTCAGAGGAGAACGAGCTGACTGATTCAAGCTGATGAAAGAGCAACTTTGACTGAAATAACCACTTGTTACAACCGAGGTATGCAGCAAAGCATTTGTGAAGCCACAACATGCACAACCTTGAAGCAGATGGGCCACAACAGCAGAAGACCCCACCGGGTACCACTCATCTCCACTACAGATAGGAAAAAGAGGCTACAATTTGCACGAGCTCACAAAAATTGGACAGTTGAAGGCTGGAGAAATGTTGCCTGGTCTGATGAGTCTCGATTTTTGTTGAGACATTCAGATGATTGAGTCAGAATTTGGCATAAACAGAATGAGAACATGGATCTATCATGGGGGTGGGGGGGGGGGGGGGTGTTTTCTTGGCACACTTTAGGCCTCTTAGTGCCAATTGGGGATCGTTTAAATGCCACGGCCTACCTGTAAATTGTTTCTGACCATGTCCATCCCTTTATGACCACCATGTGCTCATCCTCTGATGCTGCTTCCAGCAGGATAATGCACTATGTCACAAAGCTCGAATCATTTCAAATTGGTTTCTTGAACATGACAATGAGTTCACTGCACTAAAATGGCCCCACAGTCACCAGATCTCAACCCAATAGAGCATCTTTGGGATGTGTTGGAATGGGAGCTTCGTGCCCTGGATGTGCATCCCACAAATCTCCATTAACTGCAAGATGCGATCCTATCAATATGGGCCAACATTTCTAAAGAAAGCTTTCAGCTTGTTGAATCAATGCCACATAGAATTAAGGCAGTTCTGAAGGTGAATTGGGGTCAAACAGTATTAGTATGGTGTTCCTAATAATCCTTTAGGTGAGTGTATACTTTATATTCTTTCTCTGATTGGCTTCATCACTTCGTCGCCTCTCCACCAATAAAGCTGGTGTGTGGTGAGCGTTCTGGCGCAATATGGCTGCCGTCGCATCATCCAGGTGGATGCTGCACTCTAGTGGCGGTTGAGGAGTCTTTGATAAAGCGCTATATAAATGTAATTTATTATTATTATTATTATTATTATTATTATTATTATTATTATATAGCGTTCAAAAGTTTGGAGTTTTTTTTTCTTTTTTTTACGTTTTAGAAAGTAGTCTCTTATTCTTATTAAGGCTGCATTTCTTGCAAAAATACAGTAAAATATTATTATTATTAGAGTTTGAAATCACTGTTTTCAATTTTATCATAAAAATGTATATGTGTAATTTATTCCTGTGATGAAAATATGATGATTTGATGCCCAAGAAGCATTTTTATTATTTTAAATGAAGAATGTGATGCAATCTTTTCAGGATCCTTTAATAAAAAAGTAACCAAAAGAAACCTTTGTTACCTTACTGTGCATTAACCTGGAAACTTGGAAAAATAAGAGATTTATTTACAATATACAAGCACTTACTGCTTATTTTTGTTTTGTAACAAACACCAATAATACCAAGAAGACCCCAAATAATTGATTTAATATTTATTGAGTAACAAGTGTAATTACAATTAATTAATTACAATTAGATGAGACCAGATACATTGTGAATACCAAAGTTGTGCTTTTAATAATTTCATTGCCATCGTCAAAAGCTATTTTCAGTGTTCAAAGCAATAGCATCACAAAAAACAGTGTTTTGAAGACACAGTTTAAAAACCATGAACAAAAAGGGATAAAATATAGTGATGACTGACTTCATCTGGTGGGTTTAAACTCATGCCAGAGCTCTAGTTGGATTGAACAATTTCGTCAATCCATTTTCGAAAATAAGAGACACGGGTGTGGACTATTGGTATACCAACATTGCAGTCTGTTTTGCCCCAGGAAACGATGCCCACCTGATACCAAACACCTGAACTCTCACACATCAGAGGACCACCAGAATCACCCTGCAGTTGACAGACAAACATCAGGGATTAACATTGTGTTTTTCAAATATTAGAATTAATGGTTTATGTATTAATATGTTTGGAAATTCTTCTTCATCTACCTGGCAAGATGAGGATCCAGAGCCTCCGGCACAGATCATGCCATCAGTGATTCTGTTCTGACCAAATGCTTTCCTACACTCAGTCTGACTCACTATCGGCAAAGTTGCCTGCTGCAAGATGCGAGGAATATCTATTAACAAAGGAATCATGTAAGATAGTGTCTTAATTGTTTAACAAGGACCAACTGCTGGTTTTTATTTACTACACAATTGAAAATGCACAGGTAAGAAGAATTGCACACTTACTTTCGGTTTCAGTTCTGCCCCAGCCAGTCGTGACACAAAGAGTCCCAGGGGAGATGCTGGCGGAGGAGCTAGGCAGACATATAGGAGAGACATAGGATGTCAACTGTACTGGACTGGACAATTTCAGTAGTTTAACATCATTGTTGAATTTAGTCCACTTGTTGTGGTCGGGATGGGTGATGACCTATATTGTGTAGGAAGAAAAACTGGTGTCAGCTATTATAATATAGCAAGTTTTTAAGAAATTAATACATTTATTCAGCAAGGACAAATTCAATTTATCAGATATGACAATAAAGACATGTATAATGCTACAAAGATTTGTACTTCAAATAAATGCTGTTGAAAAAAAGAGTTCTGAATTATTATTATTATTATTATTATTATTATTATTATTATTATTATTATTATTATTATTATTATTATTATTATTTGTCATGGTTAAGTAGCACAAAACTGAATTGAATTGAATTGCGAAAATTAACTTAATAGCAATAATAAACACACTTGTCAACAAAATCCTCTGAATCATTAGCTTTATTTACTTTGGTGGCTTCCACTCTTGGTGAGATTTTATTAGGAAAAAAGGTGACAGAATCTTAAACTGAAATAATGTTTCACAAGCTTACTGTTTTTACTGCATTTTTGCTCAAAGAAATGCAGCCTTGAAGAGACATTGTCTTTGAAATTTAAAGATTGAAAATTTTAGTGTTAATGTAATAATCACATTAAAGATACCTTGGCAATTTTCTTGACCTGAATAGGTTCATTTCTGGAGCCACGGTCATACTGTCCAAGGACAACAAAATTACTTCCAGGCCTGTAAAGACAGCGGGAAAAGGAAAAGCAGGAAAAGTTGAATACGTTTGTATTCAAATCTAAACACATGGATAGAATAATTAAAGATAGATAGATAGATTGATAGATAGATATACAGACAGACAGACAGACAGATAGATACTTACCGAACTGAGCAATGGGCAGCAGTGAGAACCCAATAGTTGTTGATCAGTGAACCACCACAGAAGTGTTCACCTTTGGATGTCTGGTTCAGATATGAAGAACTTCATGAGTACATGATTAAACAGACAATGAGGTCCATAACCTTCATGATTTGATAAGAAATTAGTAGTGGATCCATAAATAAACGCATAAAAAAAACATCTTGCATTGGAAAATACTTAACAACGATTGTGTATTTAAAGCTTGTAACACTACCTGGATAGAGACCTGCCAGGGCCAAATGACCGCTTCCCTTCCATTAATAAGACCATTTAATACATTTCCACCAATTATTCCTTCATCTATTTTCTCAATTGTGCGCGAGGCAGCCATATCCAATGGCTGAAATGGACGCACTCCACATCCTGTAAGGAAAGTTCATAAAAAAGAAAAATAAGAAAAGCATCACTAAACATGTTTTGTTTAGTTTTGTATAGTGCAATGCCAAGTTGATTTGGTGTAATTATTCATATTTCATATTCCAATATCCTTGTAACATTTGTTTAAAAAACTAAAAGAAAAGTAAAATCTGTCACCTTTTTTCCTAATAAAAACTCACCTAGAGTGGAAGCCAGCAAAGCAAAACAGCTAATGATCCAGATCATGTTGTTGACAAGTGCCTTGAGTCTTGTTGCTATTCCTATTAGGTCTCTCTCCAGCTTTATATTCTCCCTTGCATTGGTTGAATTTCGCAATTCATACAGGTGTTTTTATGCAGTTAGGAGGAGCTCGGGAATGTTTGTATCGGTCATATGAGGAAAAGAACAATACTATTTTGACTGAAAAAGGTGAGCCATCCAAACAAAAACAAAGTGACCTCACCTACATTTCTGAAAGCAAAAAAGGGAACTTTTTAAACTACTGTCTTTCTTGCAATTGATTGCAGAAATGAGTGTGTTGCTTATGATGCAGGCAGTTGCTTCTGTCATGAGATGTTATTTAACAAAAACACAAGACAGGATATTGATACAATAACATGCTTTATTTTTATTGAGTCATACAGAATTGATTTAACAAATGAACTGTAAAGCAGATGTGTAAAAACCCCTCCCTGTGAAATAATTATAAATAATTAGTATAACGGCTAACCGAACAAGTTATAAGGCCTCACCTCAGCTAAGTATTGTGGCATGACTAACCTTGTAACCACTGAATAATAGCTTACAGATTTACAGAATTACAAATTTGCAAACATGATGCTAACATAGGCTAATATGCTAATGCTACATGCTAATGCTGTTTTGTAAGTGCCATATTGCTTTGGTCACAAGCTATAAGTTGGTCTCATTTGGCACATCAATGTAAGTAAATGCTAGTTGACATGAAGCCTGTTTGAGATGCATTAAGTTGACATAAATCAGATGTTGTGTTGGTTTATGTTGTGTAGGCCTGGATGTTCTAGAGTCAAGATTAATCCACTTCCTCAATGGTTGGACCAGAGGAGGAACCACTTCCTGCCCCTCCAGGAAATCCCCCAGGCATTCCACCTGGCATTCCACCCGGCATTCCACCCGCACCCTGATAGAGCTTGGTGATAATGGGGTTGCACACTTTTTCCAGCTCCTTCTGTTGGTGCTCGTACTCATCCTTTTCTGCGGTCTGTGGAACAAAACATGAGAAGTGTCACGGAAGAGGCTCTTTGTTCTGTGAGGTGACTCATTGCTTAATGCAGCATTACCCAATTCCTTTACTGGAGGCACAACAACATTTGGGTGCAACGGGTTTAAAGGCACGCCTTAAGAACAATGTGATTTACTATTCACATAGTGCATGATTGCGGAACAAAAAGAAAATTGTTTTTATTGATATTGATAATATTGCAACAGTTTTTGTGTGAAAATCAATCATATAAATATGTGAAGTGGCAAGTTCCTTCTGATGGTCAATCAGCTGTGCCCTAAAAAGTAAAGGCCTATTAATCTGCACCATCTAGAGCAGTGGTTCCCAACCGGTGTGCCGCGGCACTAAGGGGTGCCGTGAGATCTTTTGAGGGTGCCGCCAAAATTTCGGAAAAAATAAAAATAAAAAAAAATATCGCACTAACGTCATTCTCTCTTGGCGGGAGAGGGAGAGGGAGGGGACTACCGAGATAGCGCGGAGATAACCCCCCCCCCCCCCCCCCCGTCAACAATCACGCGAGGTCTCTCACCCCCCCCCCCCCCCACCCCCGTCAACAATCGCGCGAGGTCTCTCTCTATTAAAATATCTGTTTCCTTATAAGGGTGCCGGGAACTTTTGAAAGGCTTTCAAAGGGTGCCTCGAACAAGAAAAGGTTGGGAACCACTGATCTAGAGTGTCAATACAGAACTTTTTATTTATTTTCATCCAATAAACATACTGTCAGTAAAAACTAGTTTTAAAAACACAGAAATATAGAGTAATAGAGTAAACTAAAAAAAAGTAAAGATTCTGAAAGTATTGAAGGAGATCCCATAATAATGAAATATATCTTGACAGTAGTAACAATAATATGATGTCTTATTATACATTATTAATATCATATTTTCAAATATGATGATTTTATTTTCTCTCTCTCTCTCTCTCTCTCTTTCTATATATATATATATACATATACATACACATATACATATACATATATATGGTGATTATCTCTCTTACAACTACACTTACATGTATATATCCATGTATAGAGACCCTGTGCTCCATCAACTCCATCAAAACCAGTCCAATCACGTATTGATTTTAAAATTCTGATTTTAACTTACAAGGCAGTACATGGCTTGGCTCCTGCTTACATTGTGGTTTGGTTATTCAGTCTATTCCTTCACATTCCCTCCTCTCTGCTGGCTCTCTCATTTTGTATCAACCTTGCTGTAAACTAAATCTATGGGCAGGAGGGCCTTTTCGTACAATGCACCGAAGTTGTGGAATTTATTATCTGTCAAGAATGCAAACGCTTTGGATTTTTTTTAAGCAGTGTCTCAAAACACATTTTTTCAGTCAAGTTTTTAATGTATAACTTATTAATGTGTATTTTCTTATAATATTTTTTCTTTGATGTTTTTGCAATCTTGAATTACTTGTAATTTGCACTTTGAGTTTGAGAAAGGTGCACTACAGATAAAATGTATTATTATTATATTTACCATCTGAACCTAACCATGTCAAGTCATCAAATGGAACAGACAGCCAGCTGATTATTATCATAGTAATTATTGTGCCTTTAGCCCCAATTTTTAGATATTTAGACATATAAAATGTGTTCTGTTGGTGTAACTTTAGGAACAAGGTTGGGAAACACTGGCTTAATGATCTCTTTACTGGTTTTCACACTTATTGTTTATCCTGGGACATTCTAAACCCCAGAAAAATGAGATCGAGGATTATCTTGTTTTATAATTTCCCCAGGATTTACATTTAACCATGTATATTCTTAAACACTAGGTTAATGTTCTTATTTGAGGTGTCAGTGTCATTGATTGGATGAAGGCAGCAAGCGACCTCTTTAAACAAAGGCATTCACAAAATTTACTTTCAGACTATAAAGGTAAGAATAATGTGTTATCTTCATCATTCCAATTTACATGTCTTTCATCACCATTTAAATTTTTTCCCTCTCAAACACTGAAACCATGTCCAAAGCATTTGAATATGAGGCATACAACTGTGTGTCTACTGCTAAGCATTGCCATAACATTCTAAAATTCAACTTTTTCATAGTTCACGTTTGGCACCACGATGCAGTGTAGGGTTTCTAAGTGTTGAAAGGGTTCTAAGGTTTCTAAATCATGTTTTTCTACCTGGGGTTAAACGCTTTTAGAGTGTTTAGAATGATGATAACCGAGGATTAAGCATAGTGTGAAAGGCCAATTTGTTAGGTGAAATAGTGGGTGACTACACCAATGGATTTCACTTCCTCAAGGTTAGAACATAAAATAAAGATCCTTTAATGACATAATCATATCTGAAATGGGATAGCCGTAATCTTGTAAACAAGTGACAACTGTAGATTGGCATGCAAGTTGTGCAATTTTGAGGATGTTACCTACCTGGTTCTTGTCCAGCCAAGCTATGACCTCATTGCATTTGTCAGTAATAGCTTTTTTGTCCTCTGCACTGATCTTGTCCTGCAGCTTTTCATCCTCCACAGTGCTCTTCATGTTAAAGGCCAGGGACTCTAAAGTGTTCTTGGCAGTGACCTTCTCCTTTTGAGCTTCATCTTCTGCTTTGTATTGATCAGCCTCTTGTACCATACGTTCGATGTCTTCCTTGCTCAAACGACCTGAAAGAAAGAGATTATTTGGAAACTAACGTTGAAAACTAAGAACATTTTGGAACCCCAGAGTTTGATGGTGTGAATGAGTATGAAGTAAACTCTTTATCGAAGGACAAAACAAGTTATTTCACCTTTGTCATTTGTAATAGTGATCTTGTTCTCTTTGCCAGTGCTTTTGTCAACTGCGGATACATTGAGAATGCCATTGGCGTCAATGTCGAAGGTAACTTCAATCTGTGGCACACCACGAGGAGCGGGAGGGATGCCTGTCAGCTCAAATTTTCCAAGAATGTTGTTGTCCTTTGTCATTGCTCTCTCTCCCTCATATACCTAGGGATTTGACAAATCGAAACGATTAAAACACACTCCAATTGGTTACAAATGTCTCAATGGCTAGAAGAAATTGTCAACATCTTAATTGTTTCAAGGACCTCTCTGATTAGCCTTGTACCAAACCAGCTTGAAAAGTTTCTGATCCGAGCTGGGAATTTTCAGAAGATCAATTATGTATGGGTACAACAACTTCTTTCATTTACCTGGATCAGTACTCCGGGCTGGTTGTCAGAGTAAGTGGTGAAAGTCTGAGTTTGCTTGGTGGGAATGGTGGTGTTCCTCTTAATTAACACAGTCATGACACCACCAGCAGTCTCAATGCCCAGAGAGAGAGGAGTGACGTCCAGCAACAAAAGGTCTTGGACATTCTCAGATTTATCACCAGCTAAGATGGCTGCCTGGACAGCTAGGTGGGATTTGAGGAAAGATTAATATGTCACAAAGCAAAAGTGATACTAATCCATCTATAGTGGAGATCAACCCTCTTACCGGCTCCATAAGCTACGGCTTCATCAGGATTGATGCTTTTGTTAAGATCTCGGCCATTAAAGAAATCCTGAAGCAGTTTTTGGATCTTGGGAATACGAGTGGAGCCACCGACTAGCACAATGTCATGGATCTGTGCCTTGTCCATCTTGGCATCCCGCAGAGCCTTTTCCACTGGCTCCAGCGTGCCGCGAAACAGGTCAGCGTTGAGCTCCTCAAAACGTGCTCTGGTGATGGAAGTGTAGAAGTCGGAACCTTCAAACAGAGAGTCGATCTCAATGCTGGCTTGAGTGCTGGAGGAAAGGGTGCGCTTGGCGCGCTCGCATGCTGTTCTCAGGCGACGGACTGCACGTTTATTGCCGGTGATGTCTTTCTTGAACTTGCGCTTGAACTCAGCAATGAAGTGGTTGACCATTCTGTTGTCGAAGTCCTCACCACCCAGATGGGTGTCACCTGCAGTAGACTTGACTTCAAAAATGCCATCCTCAATTGTCAGAATGGACACGTCAAATGTTCCACCTCCCAAATCAAAGATGAGGACATTGCGTTCACCACCAACCTGTAGGGAATTGTGGCCATAAAGCAATAGTTTAACCCTCCTAACTCTTTGACCTTTCTGTACAGAAAGTTCATCAGTGAGATACTGGACAATAAAAATGGCAACACACATTCTTTACAGCCAGTTAAGCATGTTTACCAACTAATATGTAAAACTAGGTTAAGTATAGCTTAGGATGTCTGTATACCTTTTTGTCCAATCCATAAGCAATAGCAGCTGCTGTTGGTTCGTTGATAATACGAAGAACATTTAGGCCAGCAATGGTTCCAGCATCCTTGGTGGCTTGGCGTTGAGAGTCATTAAAGTATGCAGGCACCGTAACGACTGCATTTGACACTGGCTGGAACAACAAGAAGATCAAATCTTCATTAGCATAAATCAGAACAGAATACTGACTAGCATCCAATGTGATACAACCACCACATTTGGCTTCTGCATAAGTTGCATAGCTCCTTGAAGTTCATGTCTCACTCTGAGTTGTTTTATTTTTTGTGTGATACCATGTTGGCTCCGATTCTGCTAAACCCAGAGGCTTCTAGATACTATTGTATATAAAAGTGCTTAGATATTTTTTTGTGGAGAGATTTTTGTGAGACTGCATTAATTATGATTACAGTTTACATGAAGAAAGAGTAGATGCTTTTATGGTAACACTTTATATTGATGGTCCCTTTTGAACATTCTTTAGGCTACAAGTAACTTTGAAACTACAAGTCAACTAAGTCTTATTAGAGTATTAGTCTGATTAATCTGCTAACTCTTTATTGTGATACTCTTCCAAATGACATTGTACTGACTATACATAACTTTGCAACTACATTTCAACATATTTGAACCATAACCCTAATCCTACAGTTTACTCCCGGTAATACTTTACTAACTCTCTAATGATAGTTTGTAGGCATGTAAATGCAATGTGTTAAGGGACCAAGCAAATAAAATTAAACCTCTTTCTGGTTTAAAAAGGTAATTTTTCAAGCAAAAACAACCTTGCTGACAGTGATGAATGTGATCAAGTTAACAATCTTCACAACACGCCAATAAACAGGTGTTATCTTGATCTCAAAAGTCGAAGTACAATTCAAACTTTCGGAAGATTTCTAAACACAAAATGTGTGCTGTGGAATCAGATATTAATCTGTGGTGAATTTCTCAAAACCACTCTAGCTGTGTGCGTAACTAAAAGATAAGACGTGGAAAGCTGTGTTTGCAAAACTTTGCACTCATGCTGTAGAGACATATATTTGTTTTGACAGCAATACTTGTTTTTCTGTTTTGGTTTGACATCCTGTTATAGTATGCCATCGATTAAAGGCTTTATGCCAATTATAAATTAGACAGGCTTCTTTTTAGTTTGCATTTAGAAAAATTTAGAGAAAGGCTTCAAATGTTTAAAATACATTTTATCATGGATCTCATGACAATTTAATCTCTGTATGACCTCATGTGCTTAGTCATCCATTTCCTGTATGTTGCATTTTCGGACTCTTGCTAGCTCTTTTGCTGCACGTATAATGTGCATTGTTACATGATGATGTGAAGCAAAAGGGCATCCTAAAAGTTACATCCTACAATATGTAACAACCTGAATTTAAAAGTTTTATAAGAACTTAATTACAATGCTTTTGTATAGTTCTATTCACCTTGCCCAGATAAGCCTCAGAGATTTCCTTCATCTTAGTGAGGACCATAGAAGACACCTCTTCAGGGAAGAAGGTCTTTATTTCCCCTTTGTACTCCACTTCCATCTTGGGCTTGCTACCATCATTGATCACTTTAAAGGGCCAGTGCTTCATGTCAGACTGAACCACTGGGTCATCAAAGCGTCGACCTATCAGGCGCTTGGCATCTGTTGAAGAAATGAGATGCATGAAAAAAAGCAAAATGATAGCACACAACCATTTCTTTCAAACCGCAATGACTTTCATTTACGGTTTAATCTACTGTCCTGTCATTGTTTGGTTTAGAAATGACTGGTTTACAATTTAACTACAATGCCATCTATTGGAGAACAGTGACATATACAATTGTCAATGTCAATCTTTCAATCTATTCCTTAAGTAAAGTGCATCATATTCTGGTATATTCTGTTATGGGCTGCCTCACCGAACACTGTGTTGGTGGGGTTCATGGCAACTTGGTTCTTGGCTGCGTCTCCGATCAGTCTTTCGGTGTCTGTGAAAGCAACATAGCTGGGAGTCGTTCTGTTCCCCTGGTCATTGGCGATGATCTCCACCTTTCCATGTTGAAAGATTCCCACACAGGAGTAGGTGGTGCCCAAATCAATACCTACTGCTGGACCTTTTGACATCCTGTCTGAAGTTTTTAAGAATGATGGGAAACTACTGTTTACTTACTTATATATGCAAAGTTATAACTCATTACTGTAGAATTACACACATTTTACACACATGAGTCTCCAAAAAAATAACATCCACCAATGCCATTGCACTTATTGGTAGTTTAATTTATTTAATGCATTGTTTGCATAAATGATGCACATTCTTACAGAACATTCATTCTCAAGTGAAAAACACGTGAACAAAAACGTATTTTGTCTTAAAACAACTTTGTATAAATATAATTACATTCATGATATTATAGATATTTTAAAAAGAATAACTTTTTTTGTAATAAGACAACCAGTCTTATTTTATACATTTACGCATTTGGCAGAAGCTTTTAAACAAAGCTACTTCAAGGAACACATTGAATCAGTTATTGCTTTCCCTGAGATCGAACCCATCGAACCCATTATCAGTCCTAACATCTGTATCAGTCATTTTGGTCAGCTTCTAAGTATATAAAATATTTATAGACAGACTGTGGCACATTTTTAGTTTTCCACATTAGTGGTGTAGTCACGCTGCCCTGTGCTGCCCAGCTGCTTTAGAAAGCACTAGATTGCCTGCTTGGCTACATGCCATGTCCAACAGTGTGGCTCTCTCTCTCTCTCTCTCTCTCTCTCTCTCTCTCTCTCTCTCTCTCTCTCTCTCTCTATCTCTCTCTCTCTCTCTCTGTGTGTCCAAGCTGTGAAGTTCTGACACCTAAATAGTGCTAACTCAACAATTCATTCTGATTCACTATTCTACAGATTGGATATTGTTTTCTTTATCTTTAAACATGATGAAATGCAAAACCAAAAAGGCTTTAAATAGGTCGGTATACAAGAGTGACTCAAGATTCCACTTCAACTTAATTCTGCAGAACAAATCAAATGAATCCTCTGAGATGAAAATATTGGCCTGAAAGAAGCAGGCTGTTTCTTAGAGGAAAGCTGATGTCATGAGACACGAGTAGATTGGATATTAAGAGACACAAAGGGCCCAGAGAAGAAGGAGGTCATGTGACCTTCATTATCCACATGATTTGCTGTGTGTGGCAGATATCTGTAGTATATTTTTTGGATTTTTAGTAATTTCTTTTCATGCTTTTGTCATTTTATTAGTATTATTTTAAAATTTTGTTATTTTGGTTTAATTACCTTTTGTTTCAGTTTGTTTTAGTTTCAAGCTAATAATGTTACTGTTTCAGCTTAAACTTATTTCAGTTTCAAATTTGTTTTAAGTTTAAGTTTATAAACTTAACATAATATAAATTAATTAATTAAGGAATGTTCATATTGTATTATTATTTTATTATCTAAACAATAATAACCCCACCTATATTATACATAATTGTTTAAAAAATAATAATATCAATAAATGATTATAATTTAATATTTCAATGGTAAAATTGTATTTAAACCTATTACAAATTCATTTTAATTAAAAAGTGCCCAGCTATGCATTCTTCAATACCATTTAAAAAGGCACATTGAAATTATTTATTTGCAATCAAAACAAGGTAACAATAAAAAAATAAAAAAAAATGGGTAGGTGTGTCTATATTTTCAACTGTGTATTCCATTATGTTTTCCCCCTCCTACCACAGGGGTTTTCAAATGTTTTATAGAGCTTCCCCAGAAGTAAATATTTTGGATATCTCTGCCTTTCCCATTTGGATGACACACTTATATTCTTATCACTTATAAATAATAAGCTCAAGATATTTTTTCTTCTGGGAATTCCTTCTGGTGCCTTTATATACTTTTCACATGCTCTACACACTGTGGGATTTGACGAATGTAAGCAAAATCAGTCCAGTTTAGTCTAGAACACACAACTTTGCTTTGTTTTAGCAGTGTGTACATGAGACAAAAAAAAGAAAATATGAATACAAAACTGCCAAAATGGTCCATATCTAAAACAGACAGAACAGTAAGCCAAGCCAAGCTGCTCGCAATGCTTCAAAGAAAACTTTTACCTTACTGGAAAAGTTGTATTTGAGAGATAACGAAGTGTAATGTTCAGCACGAGGTCTACCCTCAGCCAAAGCCCTGCTAGAGTGCGTCCTGGTGGCTTTTGCACTTCTGCACTGCTGGATTCAGAGGCAGAAGCCCTGGACTCTTCTGTGTATATAGCCACGGCAGCTGAAGAGATTCCAGCGTGCAGTCACCTGACCCACAGCGCAGAGAAAGTTCCAGGCTGCAGTTCTCATGTGTTGCAGTCTCGCCAGCCAAACGCCTGCCATTTAGAGCAAGCCAGGGGAGTTAACTGCTAGCTGCTAATACCAAGGCATTGCAACACAGAAGGCATTGGTTTCCATTCATGTCTTCATTAAGACACGACACAAACTCAATAAGTGCAGTGTCCTCAGCTCTTTTTATTTTGCAGATTCAAGGACTTGAGGGATTTTTGCCTCAAAATGGCCAGTGGTGATGTAGCATGCTAGATAAACACATGCTCTCACAAGATAAGTTCATCAGACAGTGTTAAGCACTGAAACACTTGCGAATAAGATGTTCTTGTGAGGATATGTCTCCTAAAAAGTGTTCATCCAAAACAATAAATGTGCATTTAACACTATATGCAAACTTTCCACTAATAGCATGCAAAACCTTCAGCAAACAGAGATATTTCACCTTCAGAAAATGTTGGGCATGAATCTATTATTGTATTTGCTGTTTTGAATTATCCTTAATGTTAGCAATTTTTTTCAACCTGGTTACCATCTGTAAATACAGTTGAAAACTATAATTTATATATAATAATAGAAAAATCTAAATGTATTCCAAAGATTGTGCAATGGGTTACAAAATGCCTACATTAATTTATATGACTAAATTACTTAATTAAATGTTTGGGTACACTTTATTTAGATAACTTTAGACATTCTACTGAGTAGAAGTAACTTTGAAACTACATGTCAACTACCAGTAATTCGAGTATTAGTAGACTGTAGGGTTAAGGTTAGGTTTTAGTAGAATAAGTTGACATGTAGTTACTTGTAGTAGGTAGAATGTCTAAAGTAGACCACTGAAATAAAGTATTACCCAATATTTTAAATTTCCCATTAATTAAAGAATTATTTCTTAAAATAACTTGGGTAATCATGAGCTTGATGAATACAATCAAAACCACAATACTTTTAAAAAGTTGAGATGCTTCGGAAAAAGACCAATATTATGAATTTCAGTGTGTACCCTATTCAAGAAAAATGAAATATATGATAGCTGAGCTTTAATGGTACAACTAATTATTCATAGAAATAATAATACAAAGTCATTCAAATATCACCATTTTATTTCACAAGAATATTTAATGGCTAGCATGCATGAGTCTATTCTTTATGAAGTGACTCACTAGAAACTGACAGCTTAAATGTCACATAGTAATCTTAAAATAAAACACTCACTCCAGTTTCTCTCTCTCTCACTCTCTCATACACACACAGGTTCATGCATGACGCTTTTGAATGAAAATACACAGATAGATTCATTCACTCAATCTAACATTACAGCATCTCTGCGTTATTGCTACATTAATTAAAACATTAATACACATGCTGTGCAAACTTTAAAATGTAATTCAAACATCGGTGGGCAGCATCAAAATTACAGTACCCGTTCCCCAAAAAATATCGGTCACTCATTTAACTCTCTTAGAAAAGAACAGCACTGTGTTAGATCTTAATAAATAATAACCAAAGGTCATGTGCAATATTTCATATCTCTAGGTGTACACTTATATTTTGTGCCTGTTAGATAATCAGCCCAGTGCAGTGTGGTCTCGGGGTGAAGGGTGTCCTGGTTCAGTATGCTATTTCTGATCAGAACATACTTGAGCACTCGACGAAAGGTAAGACAACACCACAGAGGGTCTTCTAGAGCTTCTCAGAACTGAGCCTGTGCTTCTATTATTACCTGCTTTTCTGACTATGATTAATATTCACAGGCCAGGTCTTGCTTAGATCAGTTTTCGAAATTTCGTATTTTGTTTAAAATAAAGCAAATTTTGATGGTGCATCATTTACTTCAATGTATGAAGCCTCTCTGCATTCAATAAGTCGATCAAACATCTGTTAAATTCACAAATGCTACTTCTATTTTCAAGCATTGTCAGGGTAAAAGGTTAAATAAAAGTGTTTTATGATTATCTTATGGTTAAATTAGTGTTTTGTTGTTCTCATGAATTCTGGTACCATGATAGAAGCCTTAGAAACGAAGATCAGTCACTGATGGAAATGTTTGGAAGGAGTCTATCCTGTTTTTGTACAAAATTCAGGTTAAAAGCAGCATCATTCTTTGGAATAAAATTCCCACTGGATTCCCAAAATCCCACTGGAGCATAAAGTCACCGTTTTTCCACGGGTTTCTGACAACAAGACTGTTTTCAGAAGCATCCCATGTATTGTCTCAGGAAAAAAGGTTACGGAGTTGATATAAAAAATGGTCCTCTTTGCTTTTGCGTGTGCGATAGAGGCCAGTCAAATAGTCCCAGGATGAGCGCTTGCAGTAGTTGTAAAAAAGTTCCTCAGCCTTTTTCAGGGTGCAGTTCAGGTCCAGCTTGCCCTGCAGACTGACCATGACAGCATGATTAGTATGTTGTATGTTTAGGATGTCATATTAGTATAACAGCATGTTAGTTCTCCATGAACAGAAAAATAAAAAAGCATTATACAGTGGCCCCGAAACGTATTTAGACATTTAAGTCACTTTCAACATGTATGAATCTCATTGCATTAGATACAAAATTCCATATAAATTGGTATTATTTAAAGAGAGATAGAAATTCTTAATAAAACACTGCATAAAAATGGATTCTGTACCTTTACTTTCTTAATAAAGACAAAAAGTATGATATTTTGGGGCCACTATTTGTTCATAAAGGTTTCAGTGGGAAAATTTGTGTCCATTCCACAGCAAAAAGTTATAAAATATCAAGCGAAGAATAAATATTTAAACAACATACATGAACACATACATGTAGACATGAAAACACACACACACACACACACACCTGTTGGTAAACTGTATGAGCTCAACCTCATTCCTGCAGCTGATTAAAGTGTCTCTATTCTCCAGCAAAATTGAGGCACACATGAAGAGTTCAAAGGTGAAATCTCGGTTTACAGCATGTAGCTCCGTCACAGGTTCCTCCTCTGGTGACCACAAAGTCATAAATCAGAACAATTTAGTGAGTAAATAAATTCATATTTATTTATATAGCACATTTAAATATAGAAAATCTGACCGAAGTGCAGAGAAAAGTTAATTACTACTCAATTAATTACATGAGATACATAATAAAAACTAGTCTTCATCTGCTGTTTTTTTTTATTAAGTAGGCAAAAACATTTAAAATGCCCCAAAACATGTTAAATCATGTTGACTTCGGAATTTGGAATTGCTAAAATGTCTTTAAAAGTGCTCGTAATCGGAGAAGAGATGTCACTGCTAGAGGAAGGGAGAGTTATTTTGATTAAAGATTAGAGGGCATATAAATAAATACAAAACCAACTGTGTCCACTGATAAATCATTGTCCATTGTCTATGAATTGTCCACTTTGATTCCATGGTGACTTGGAATGGGGTTTCTAGATGGCAAGATGGTTGAAAGGCCTAACCCAGGTTGTGTTTGCCCTCCAGTCTCTCCTGATATCGCACACGATCCACCTGCTGCGAGATGAGCTCCAGATGATCACAGCGGAGAATCTCAAACAAACGCAGAGCATCGCTGTGCTCAAACTCCCGCTGGAAACCCAACAGAAGCCACCTGAATGGAAGACAAAGATAAAATGCATTAAGTGACAGAAAGAAAAGGAAAACGAGAAAGCAAAAAAAGAAAACCGACACACACCTGTGACAAAATGTGAGTTTTTCCATGTTATCTGTGACCAGATGAGAGTGTAGTTGAGGATCCAGTTCTTTTAGTAAAGCAGCTTCCAATTCTGATCAACAAACACAGCAGAAATGACAATTAGGTTAGCAATATTTCCAGCAAGAAATCATGCACCATTATTATTTATACCTTTCGAAAAACCAGGGACACCCACCCATTTTGCGATACAGTCCATCGGCACGGAAGTCTTTGGAAAACCTCTCCATGTAGCAGGAGAAGCTCCAGTAAGTGTCCACCTCTGAGTCGAGAACCTCAAGAAAGCGACTGCACAGGTCATTCATTCCCTGAGCGTAACTTACTTCTGCAGAGACCAGAGAAAGAACAGTTTACTCAAAACTTCTATCATCTGACGCTGAAGTCTGGTTAAAATTCAGCTTTTAATCTGAGGAAAACTTTACATTTTAGAATATATTTAAATAACAGTAAATTTTAATTTTAATGCAGCCTTATTGACCTCGAACCTCGGACTCTTTTATTTGTGTGTTCCTGATCTGATCTGTATTGGCTGATGAGTGGCGGCATCTAGTGGTTAAATTGTGAAGTATTGTGTTTGTGTATTAATTTATAACTTAAAGTGATAGTGTATCCAACAATTAAAATTCTGTCATCATTTACTCACCCTCAAGTTGGTCTAAACGTGTATTCATTTTTTTTCTTCTGCTGAACAAAGAAGACATTTTGAAGAATGTCAAAATAACAATTGATGTGTAACTGACTCTCATGCTATTTTATCATACTATGGAAGTCAGTGGGGTTCATCAACTATTTGCTTAACCATATTCTTCGAAATAATGTTAAAAAAGTTAATTAACAAACACTAATTCACAATTTAACCACTAGATGCCACCCTTAATCAGCAAACAATAATCAGATCAGGAACACAAAAATAAAAGTTTTGAGGTCAATAAGATTTTATAATGTTTCTGAAAGAAGCCTCTTCTGCTCACCGAGGCTGCATTTATTTGATCAAACAATACAATAAATACTGTTTCAATTTAAAACAACCGATTTCTGTTTAAAATGTAATGTATTCCTGTGATCAAAGCTGAATTTATATCATTATTCCAGTCTTCAGTGTCACATGATTTTTCAGAAATCATTCAGATATGATGATTTGATTTCTTATTATCAGCGATGTTGAAAACAGTTGTGTGGGATATTTTTTTTCAGGGTTCTTTGATGAGCAGAAAGTTCAAAAGAAAAGCATTTATTTGAGATCATATACACTGCTCAAAAAATTTACGGAAAACCCTTAATCATCACAGTACAACACCAAGTCAGTTACAGATATATCAATGTGTCCAACTAAAAAACCTAAGTGATTGTGAATCAGTTTCACCTGCTTTGGTGCAAATGAAAGTGACAACAGGTGCGCTAAAGAGGCAACAGCAAGACAAAACCCCAAAAAAGGAATGATTTAGCAGGTAATGGCCACAGACAATTGATCTCTCCTCATTTTTCTAGACTGATTTGTCTTTAGTTTTCTGTTTTGTTATGGTCTGTGTCTTGAGGCAGTTCCTGTAACTCAATCAGGTTGCAAAGGCAGTCCTGCTCGTCTTCATTTAGACCTTTAAATGTATATAACCTTGTTTAAAAGAGACCACTCTTTATGTCTTTCTACCTTTCTTGGTATCATTTGAATTCGTTCAGCCTTCGCTTTCCGAATTTGTATTTAGTTTAATGCTGAAATGCATTTTATAATTTCTAATCATTGTTGCATCAAACTCTGAGTAAGTTCCACACAGGATCATAAACGATGCAAATTAGGTTGAACAGAGACAAAAGGAAATTTCCCAGCATGCACCTCCAAGCCAGCGATTGGCTCCACAGCCAAGGTGTGGGAGTGTCCCTGCGTCTCTATAAGAGTCCTGAGATTCAAACTCTCTTCCTCTTCCTCTCTTGAAACTTCAAACTTCCCTTCAAACTTTTCCTGCCTTCCTGCACATTCTTGGAGTGCAAGTGCAAGGGAGCCCCTCCAGCGACCGCACCTTCAGACAAACAGCCATTTGAATCTCCCACGATTCAAACAAAGGACCTCAAGGAACAAACAGGCATCCAACAAAAGCAACCCTCTCAACGCAAGGCTTGGTCACTTCAACACAATGCTAAGTACTTTGGTACGACAATGAAAGATTCTTCTTTATGATGATGAAGAAGATCTTTGTTAAAGTTCATAAAAGATCGCGCGGCTCGTATGAGCGCACATATGGCCGCTGCTTTGAACTCAATGCTAGAATTAATCAATTCTATGAGCCAAATCAAGCTACTTGTATTCATAATTAATTGTAATCCGTTATGATTAATTACCAATATACACAATTCCCTTTAAGCTGGATCTATGTGCATATTTGGGCATAACACATGATTAAACTATGTGCCTAGATCCCGCTACCCCGATTACCTTGAGCTGATTTCGCTACAGTGTAAAGAGGAACATGAGAAGCTGCCAGAGCCCCATAAAATGACCTCCAGCAGGAACTGGTGTACATGTTTCTGACCAAATTGTCAGAAACAGACTTCATGAGGATGACATGAGAGCCTGATGTCCTCTAGTTGAATCTTGACTCACAGCTCAACACCGTGCAGCTCAATTTGAACACCAGAATTCAAGTCCACCATCGGTGCCCGTTCTCTTCATGGATGCACATGTGACAGATGTGAAAGAGTCTGGAGATCCCATGGGGAATGATATAATGTGTGCAACATGATCCATCGGTTTGGCAGAGGGTCAGTAATTGTCAGAGGAGGAATAAACTTGGAGGATCGATGGTTCCCTTCCTGATGTATGGGAGGAGATCCCAAGAACACCATCCATCATCTCATCAGGAGCCCAGACATTGTTGTGAGTGTATACAGGGTATACGAGTTGCCCTCATACAAGTTGGATCAGCCTGTAACTTCAGTTTTTTACATAGATTTTTGATATGATATTCTTGTCACATAAAACATTTGTCACATAATTGTGTAGTAAACTAATTATATAATATATATATATATATATATATATATATATATATATAAATAAAGATTTTCAAACGGAATATTTAATTCAATGAGATCCAGTATGTGATTTAAGAGTGCCATAAAAAATTTTTTTTTAGCTGTGTGTTTACAATTAATACCTTCTTAATAAACAAGTTTTCATTTCTTTAAAAAAGACTCCAAAAGTATTTACAACCACATACCTGGGTGAAAAGCAGCATATGTGATTAGGATATCTCTTAAAACAAGCAGGTTACCCAGACCTTCATTCCTGTGTTGAAACACAAGTGATTAGAACAAGTCTTTAACCTTCAATAAACTGATTTAATTAAGCAAGAAACAAGTCTGATACACTCATACACGTCATACAATCATTTAATGTGTGCTGTACATTTTAAAACTTTGCTATCTGCAAAAAAGAAAAGAAAAATGATAAAAATGTGATGTTGCTGCTGCAAAATAGACAAATTGTATTAGTTTATATTATAATATGCTCTATACTAGTTAGAGTACCATTCATTTACTTTTGTTTTCTAAAGTTTTCTATGATGAACTATACTTAAAAGCAAAATACAATTCAAAAGCATCAAGAGTACAGGTTTTGCTAACATATTAAAAATGTATTATGTATATTTGCAAATTGTTAATGCAATTATAATGTTTAGAAGCTTTGCAAGAGAAACACATTTCTGCTCTAATTGTGGATTTTGTATTTACTTTGATATTAAATTCAGTTATCAAAGTGAGTTAAGTTGACCAAACTCAAAACTAGTTACTGTTTAACTGCAGTAAAATAGTGTGACACAGTGTTATTTACATTGAGCTCCAAGGTTGTTTGATAAATTGGTGTGGCAATGATGACATGTTTGCTTTGTGCTGGTAACTCATATTAGTGGTGCAAAATGAGCCATATATTTCACAACACTATGTGGTTTGTCAACAAACATGAGAAAGGAATTATTGACTTTACTTTCTGTAGCAGACATGAAGAGGAAATAGTGCTGTTTGACAAAAAAAAAAGAAAGATGTTGTCATGTAAAACACATGCAATGATTCCATTTTAAAACACTATTTTTGTGTAAATTAAAATGATTTATTTTTTTAGATTAAGAGAGATTTATGTAGCCAAAGTTGAAACAAACATGGGAATCTGAATAAGCAAGTATTTCCTGTAAGGAAATGAACAGATATAATAATGTCTTCAACAATGGGCACCATAAAGCCATAAAAATATGTGAAAAACAAAGTAATAGAACCATATATACAGTATATTATTCACCATGTTTTCTCTTACTAGAAGACTTTGTCAATATATAACTTTAAGATAAACATTGAATATGGTTCTATGGAAGCCAAAAAAAAAAAGTTAACTCAACTTTTATCTCACAATTCAGACTTTTTTTTCCTCTCGCAGTTGCTTGCAATCAATAAACTCATAATAAAATTATAAACTTGGAATTACGAGGAAGAAAAAAAGTACCTTTTTTGTTTTCGGGTTTACATCATAATTCCGTAAAGCAAAAGTCAGAATTAGATGTTATAAACATGGCGTTATGAGAAATGACTTCATATCTTACAGTTCTGACCTTTCTCTCAGAATTGTGAGATATAAAACTCGCGATTGTGAATTAAGTCCAAATAGAGACATTTAAATGTGCAATTGTGAAAAAAAGTCTGAAGTAGCAAATGCTCGATACCATTGGCTTTGACACCTTTTCTATATATTTTATGACCAGCTTTCTCTTTACCTAGCCTATTAAAATGTACAAATTAAACAAGTTCTCACCGGTAGTAAGGAAGATCTCGATCGGTTCGAGGAACATCTTTGTCAATGATGCGAATAGCCTCCTGAAGCTCTTCAAGATCAAAGGTTACCCGTTCAAACAGCACCTGCACATTTAAGTCAGTATGAAATCAAAACTGCCCAGACATACTGTACTTTAATATTACACAATTATGTTAAATATTGTGAACGTTTTATTTTCTTCATTAAAATACATTTTTATATCACCAAGCCCTTTTATTTTCACCCTCTCCAACCACCTGACCACTGTAAAATCTCATATCAGATATATTATAGAAAGAAAGAAGTTAAGCTGGTAGTTTTACCTGAGCCTGCAGTTGCAAAAAGGATATCTTCTCTCGGGCCTCTTCTGACTGAAATTCCTGCTGATTCTGCTCTCTATCCTGCCTCTCGTCAAAAAACTTCACTGCTGTCAGCAGTTCAGCTGGAAAATAAACATGCAGACAGAAAATAATATGTTTATTATTAACTGTGGATCAAGATCATTATTACGTATATAGGAGGTTTTCAATTCCAAGATTAAAAATTGTATTGCAGCTAGAATGGGTTGATAAGGGCAAACCGTTCCATATTAAAAGTGTTTGTTCTGCCTTGGAATATGATTTACCATCAGTGCCATTAAGACGCAGACGAACGGTTCCAGGAAGCAGGTGTTGCCACTTCATCTTCATGACCTGATAGCGCACAGTCATCTGCTCCAGCAGTAGGTGGCGCTCCAGAGCCGTGGAGCTGCAGGGGTACATCCCAAACAGAAAGCGCCACACCTGACCCCGTTCCTCAGGTGACACACCACCTGATTCACACATTCAATAGGACAGACATTTGAAAATGATTAGCAGGTACAATAGGAACACATGGCTCAGGACATGGCACAATGTCAGTTGTATGTTTGTTAATGTCACTGACGATTTTTGAGAGCTGTACTTTACAGAAAATGTAATACATTTTATTTTTTAAAGAATGCAATACATTTAAAAAAGAAAATTAAGTATTAACAATAAAATATTATTACAATTTAAAAACTAACTTTTCAAACTGGGGTCCGGGGACCTCAAGGGAGAACTGTGGGGTCCGTGGAAAAGATTAGTGAAAAAAGGTAAACTTTAA